>CM052205.1:12098200-12469567 GCA_028454225.1 Lasioglossum leucozonium | reverse complement strand
GGATACCTGCTATTAACCACCAGCTGTGCGGTTCGTTGACCCGACCGATACAACCCTTGGCTTTCGGCACTGCCGCATACCTGAGGCCAGCTGTACAGTTCGTCACCGAGTGGCCCAGTAGTGAGCCACTCTTCCAAGCAGCAAGTGGATTAACGGCTAAATAAGTGAGTTTTTACGATACGTAATTCTAAATTGCCTACTCTATCGCTTGCTCATTTCTTCTTCGCAGTGATCCGCTAACGCTCCAGCGAAGGAATCCTACTGACGCGCCGTACTATCTTTGCCAACACGCGTCTAGGTCGCGCTCTGATTGGTCAGTATTTTTCGTTAATAACTCCTAAACGAATCCCCGGCGGACATTTTTGCAAAGGAAAATGTTGCTTCAAATCACCCCAGGAACCCCCCATTTCCCGGAAGAACGATAGTTTTGGGACACCCTGTATAGATCGTCCGCTTATCAAGCTTCTCTTTGATCGATGATCGAGCTAGTGTAGTCGGAGCTTCGTTGTCGATAAGTAGCCGAAGTAAGTTGCTTCAGTTACAAAGTTTACGAGTATTGTGCGTAGATCAGAGCGTAGTGAGCTGTGCCGATTTCATCATCGGTGAGAAATCATGGCAGCATCCGCAATGGTCAGCAGAGACGTGACTGACATCGAGGTAAGCGAGAATTCGCGCGATTCTCACGAATCGAACTGTCGTCTATATTGTACAACATTTTTCCGCAGAATCTTCTAAGCCTGAATCCGACGATAAAGCCGTTCGTGAACTTGGTCCCATCGGCGCAAACGAAGGAGAACAAAAAGAAGTGGAAAAGGAACATAAACGAAAAATGCAGCGTAAGCGAATTTCTTTTTGATTTATAGTCTGTTTACCGTTGAACGCTATCTTTTTGATTCTCAATCTCATTTGTAAGACCTCTGTTATCACGGTTGTCAGCGGTGATCAAACATTTGTAGAAAACTTATGTACGGGAGAAGTCTGATATCGTCGGGGATCGGTATCGACGAAGATTTAATAAGTATGCGATAACGAACTCGTTGCAGAAATGTCCACCGTTGACGAAGAATTTTGACGACATTAAGCATACCACGCTGAGCGAACGTGGCGCGCTCAAGGAAGCCGCGCGATGCTTGAAATGTACCGATGCACCGTGTCAGAAGTCTTGCCCAACGCAGCTCGACATCAAGTCCTTTATCACCTCGATATCCAACAAGAATTATTATGGAGCCGCGAAAGCGATCCTTTCCGACAATCCTTTGGGGCTGACGTGCGGCATGGTCTGTCCCACCAGCGACCTTTGCGTGGGCGGATGCAACCTGCACGCGTCCGAAGAAGGGCCCATCAATATCGGTGGCCTTCAGCAGTTCGCTACGGACGTAAGATCACTCTAAAATAGAGGGAACAGCTAAGCAAAGTTTGGGCCATGCTATTTGAGATTTATTCCACCAAAAGCTAAGCCTGGCTGTGTCACATTTTCTCTGGAAACACAGCAAGGCACAACTTTTTCTCTTTAAACTTCTAATTCTAGAGTACTATCTCTTATTATACATATGTATAGTTTTCCAATAGTAAGGACAATTTCAATCGCGCGCAGATCTTCAAGCAGATGAACATCCCGCAAACGCGGATCCCGGGGCAAAAGGTAGCACATGCGGACACAAAAATTGCGATGCTCGGCTGCGGTCCGGCTTCGCTGTCTTGCGCCACGTTCCTCGCGCGATTGGGTTACGATGACATCACGATTTTCGAAAAACAGTTCTACATCGGTGGTCTAAGTTCGTCGGAAATCCCGCAGTACCGGTTGCCCTACGAGGTCGTCAACTTCGAGGTTGATCTCGTCAAGGATCTGGGCGTGAAGATCGAGCTGGGCAGAGTTCTGTCTGAAAAAGATCTAACAATACAGGTGTCTGCACACTTTCTTGACAGTATGCGATTTCAAGCAGCGATGTTTATACGATAATCGTCGTTTTAGGGTCTCCAAAATGACGGATATAAAGCCATTTTCCTGGGAATCGGTCTCCCGGAAGCGAAAACTAGTTCGATTTTCGCGAACGTCACAGCGGAAATGGGATTCTTCACGTCGAAGAGCTTCCTACCGCAAGTGGCAACAGGTAGCAAGCCGGGATTATGTCAATGCAAGAATTATCAGCTGCCATCTCTTCATGGGAACGTTGTGGTCCTCGGAGCTGGCGATACGGCTTTCGATTGCGCCACTTCCGCTCTGCGATGCGGTGCCAGGAAGGTCTATGTGGTGTTCAGGAAAGGTTTCATGAATGTTCGAGCTGTTCCTGAAGAGGTCACGATTGTTCGCTACATTATATTCTTCTTTCTAGAATTTCTGAATGCACTTTTTCTTATCGAAATTGGTCTAAATATTAGGCCAAGGTTTCATAGTAAAATACATGGAACCGAACACGAATTTTTGCACTCACCTAACATTCAGATCAATTTCAATGAGAAGAAGAACGAACAGAAAATCTAGAAAGATGAATCTTTATACCCACCTTTCGAAGGTCCAAGTTACTTGTCCCCTGTTCCTCGAATCATATTTTTATGTACGTATAGCTCGAGCTAGCGAAGCTAGAGAAATGCGAGTTCATCCCCTTCCAATCTCCGAGGAAAGTAATCACTCGTAACGGGAAAATAGTCGCGATAGAATTCTGTCGAACAGAGGAAACGGAGAATGGCGACTGGGTGGAAGACGAGGATCAAGTGTGCAGATTGAAAGCGGACTTTGTTATATCGGCTTTCGGATCTGGACTGCAGGACACCAGCGGTGAGGACTCATCCCAGTGATCCGTTGATCCGTGAGCGTTGTAAAGAAAACACAAACGGTTACATTTTATGATAACAGTTTAATTAATTAATTATGTAGTCACCACGATTATTTAAAATTGTCTCCAATCGTTGTACAAGTTGGTGAATTTCTTTTTCGTGGTTTTTCTTCAAAGAAGGTTGTCTAAGAATCGGGCACCAAGTTTTGCAGTCATTGAGTTCAAAAGGAATGTTTTTCAGCGATGAAAGCAATGGCGCCGGTTAAGCTGAACAAATGGAACCTACCGGAAGTGGACGAGCTGACCATGAGCACATCCGTGCCAGGGGTCTTCTGCGGCGGGGACCTCGCTGGCGTTGCAAACACTACCGTGGAATCTGTGAACGATGGGAAAGCGGCAGCATGGTACATGCATAAATTCATTCAGGTCACTTTTCCTGCGATTTGATTGTATTTCCGTGCCCCAAGATATTGTTCAAACACGTTAGATTATGATATTCATTGTTTACCTATAGAATTCTCACGGTTTGGAAGTACCCGAGGTTCCCCAGCTGCCCAAGTTTCACACTCCAATCGATGATGTTGATATATCGGTTGAAATGTGCGGTATGAAGTTCGAGAACCCTTTTGGTCTTGCTTCTGCACCACCTTGCACCTCCAGCGCCATGATCAGGCGAGCCTTTGAAGCAGGCTGGGGCTTTACTGTCACGAAGACATTCTCCCTCGACAAGGTATACTTTGAAAATATTTATAAAGATTTAATATATTGCAAGAATCTCATTTTCCAGGATCTGGTCACGAACGTGTCGCCAAGAATAGTTAAAGGCACCACTTCTCGCCACCATTATGGTCCCGAACAAGGAAGCTTCCTCAACATCGAGCTGATATCTGAGAAAACGGAGGCCTACTGGTGCCAAAGCATCACGGAGTTGAAGAAAGACTTCCCGAACAAGGTTTAAGATTAATCCTTTGAACTCGGAGTTATTTTAATTCTAAAACCAAAACTTTTCTTCCGAAGAATATTTCCATTTTATTCATATAAAACTGATCCAATTTACATATACAATATACTCAAATGTTTAGTCATTTATTAATCTTTTGCAACCTTATTTTTTATCGACGCCGTCTCCACTGGGTTTATGTTCACGAATAATATTTTTAGGTTTTAAAAAAATCTAAAACATTCTGGAATACATATTGAAGTCTCTATTTTAATATAATCGTTGGGACGTAAAATATTTGGAATGTTATTGGGAAAGATACGTATTGGAAAGAAAGAAATTTAAGAGTGAAATTTTGAATAAAAATGTGATAACGTGACAAACATTTTGAATAATGGTATAACAAATTTTAGTGGCGCTTCAGAGAAGCCACTCGAGTACGAAGCGTTAATATAGAAAAGCTCTCGATCAAGTGCTAATGCTGATGTTAACGAAATCTTGTTCGTCTTCAGATCATTATAGCTAGCATTATGTGCTCTTACGACAAGGCAGATTGGACGGAACTCTCTCAGAAAGCTGAAGCTGCTGGGTCCGACGCCTTGGAATTGAATCTGTCTTGTCCACACGGAATGGGGGAGTCTGGTATGGGACTGGCTTGCGGACAAGTACGGTTATTGTAATATTCATCCATTGTATTCCCGTTTTGCTGATCATTATAGCTACTGTTGCATTTCAGGATCCTGTGTTGGTGAAGAATATCTCGGAGTGGGTGCGAGAGGCTGTGAAAATACCGTTCTTCGTCAAATTGACTCCAAACATCACCGATATAGTCTCTATCGCGAAAGCATCCTACGAAGGTCGGTACTTTCATCATGCTATCTATGATATACTTTAGAGGAACATGTTCAAGCTACTTGAGATAGTGATAGTCCTTAGAAGACTATTAGATCGTTAAATCATCTTGTGATTACATATATGTGATGTTCACGATCTTGCAATTTACTTAAAGATGGCGAAATTAATTTTATCCATGTTGCTATGTAAAGTCAAGAAGATCGGTGATAAAAAAAACAATTTGGAATATTTGTCTAAGAACTATCATCAAAGTCGCTTGAATATGTTCCCCGTTAACACTAAACCTACAGTGCACTAAAAGTGACTAATATGTATTGTCTAGTAAAAATAACAAGATTAAATTTATTTACATTTTCCTCGATTATTAGAATGATATACATGCTTGAATAAAGAATTTTATTGAACAATCTTCGCTGAAAGTATCTCTTCAATTTCAATAATTGTGAAGTAAAAACTTCAAAACTGGTGATTTGATCGGTAGTGGTAAGTTTATCTAATGAAACGCTTTATTTCAGGCCAAGCTGACGGAGTGTCTGCCATAAACACGGTACAAGGTTTAATGGGTCTGTACGCGGATGGAATCCCATGGCCAGCCGTCGGTGTCCAGAAAGCCACCACCTATGGGGGTATGTCGGGGAACTCGACGAGACCGCAAGCCTTGAGGGCAGTGTCTTCCATAGCTGAAGCTCTTCCCGGTTTCCCCATACTCGGAATCGGCGGTATAGATTCCGCGGACGTTGCTCTTCAGTTCCTTCATTGCGGTGCCTCGGTCCTGCAGGTGAATCGATAACCCACCCTATCCCTCCTCGGAGAGCTTTTACTTCCCACAGTCTTTATCATACCGATTCTTAAACCAGGTCTGTAGCGCCATACAAAATCAAGACTTCACGCTGATCGACGATTACGTGACCGGTTTGAAAACGTTGCTGTACTTGAAGAGCCTGGGACAGCTGAAAGATTGGGATGGTCAGAGTCCACCGACTTTTAAGCACCAAAAGGGGAAACGGGTTTCCCTGCAACATGCTCTCGGCAAAGTAAGTATATTTTTGGAAGGTGAAATGCGAAAACTTATGTATAAGGTGTCTCGGTATTCTACACATAAAAATTAAGATAGAAATTTAGAATAAATTTTATTTGTGCAAGGTTTTGTTTTGCACAAAATCGAGCTTTTACCACATTATCGCGATTATTTCCTTATTTTTGAAAGTCTATAATCCATGACGAAGGATTTTTCCAACAATCGTGACCCTACAACTCATCCCCAGACTACACAAGTCTTGCCTATTGCACTTGTATAAACGATCATAGTTATTCATAATTATTACTAGTTACTTTATAGTAAAATTTGCATCTGACATTATAATTTAGTTAATTGCAGAACGAATAAATTAATACTCAGTGTCACTGATTTTATAACAATCGTTCTTCAGCAAGTTAATGGCGCCGGTTACTGGTGACCACCATGGCAGTCAACGTGTTAATAGACTTTCGGTAGGTGCATTGGTGTGGTTTCTGCAGAAAGTAGAAATGGCAAATCATGATCTGACACGTCAGTCGATCCCTACTAAATAGCATGCGGGTCTTGCGAACTTCGAAATTCATTTTCCTTACTCTCCTATCATTTTATAGATTTTAAAGAATGAAGAAATAATATAAAGTGGGCTATAAATATGCAAACGGTTGTTACTTTCGTATTTCATATTCTGAAGATGTAGAATTTGCATTACCTATTGAAGAACAAAGTATTTTCGACTGTAATCGGAACCACCATACATTCAATCTGCATTTTAGAATATACCTTACTTTGGAGCATACCAAGAGCTTCGAGAGCAGAAGATCGCCCAGATCAAAGCGAATTCGAATCCATTAGACGAGCCTGTTGCGGTCACGAGGCCCGCTCCGCTTCCAGTTGCACCTGTACCGTCTATAAAAGACGTTATTGGCAAAGCTGTGAGCCACATTGGACCGTACAAACAGCTAGACAACAAACACCAAGTTGTGGCATTGATAGACGATGTATGTTCACATAAACTTGTGTAATTTTCTTTTTATTCTTCTTCGTTGATAACGGCAGTATTTTTAATTGGCAGGATATGTGCATAAATTGTGGGAAATGTTACATGACTTGCGCCGATTCCGGCTACCAAGCGATCCGCTTCGATCCAGACACTCACATTCCGAAAGTGACCGACGATTGTACTGGCTGCAATCTCTGTCTCTCCGTGTGCCCCATCATCGATTGCATAACGTAAGCCTTCTATTCTGGTTTTTGCAATGTTCTTCCCAGCAGGATTACTCAGAAATTTTTTTACCGGAAGTCGAAAGAGTCGTGGAACTTATTAATAGATTTTACATAAAAAGAATCTGTTATTATACGTTTCAATGAGAACAGACAAAAAAATTCCTGGACGTTAAAATTTTAGTTTGAATAGAATTAAGATACAGAAATTGTTGTATGACAAAGTTAGATTTTTTAATTATGTTAAAAAATATTTTCAAGTACGTAAAGACTAACGTTGAATCATTATTCTGAATGCGTTACTTATCTGTAATGTATGTATACGTTTTAATAATTTCCTGTTTTTTACAATAACTATGTTATATTTTCAGAATGGTGCCTAAAACAATACCTCACGTAATTAAGCGGGGAATTCCACCAAAAAACACGTCCGAAATCCCGGTTTAAGTAGCATATGCTCATGCATTATGCTTTCCGCAAATAACAATTGTTGTATAATGATTACTTATTGCCTCTTAAGCATTAAATTGTTATTATTACATATTATGCCCTTGTACTTAATTATATCATACAGTAGTAAGTAGTATATTAACATTTTTAAATAGAATTTAGAGATGAAAGAACGTTCAAAAATTTGGATTATCGAACCACTCGTACTCTTCAGGTGCGCTAGTGTTGAAAATGTATTGCGTGCATTTGTCGTCCGTAAAAAACTTCCTAAAATTAACATTCTTTAAAACTCAAATTTTTTGCGAGTGATATGGAATTAAGTAGTGAATTGTATTACCATGAATACTCTTGGCAACCAATGATGGGATAATAATCGGCGAAACATTGAGGCCTCAAAACGTTAAAGTAGGTGGTTCCAATTCCGTTAGATGTTACCGATGAGACGTTCTTCAGGCAGTTGTAGAACTCATGGTCACATTCGCAGAACGATCTATGCATGAAATCAAAATATAAATATAAATAAATGAAATCAAAAAACCACGGCTAACACTCTTGTTACTAGATCACAGACCTTCAAGAAAAAAAAATTTTTCAAATGGCGTTGAAATACCTTGAGAGACCTCAATGAATGCACCTTGGAATGGGCTACACACCTAGCTAATTTTAAATAAAATCACATATTTCCATACGAAAAAACGAAGATCTTCTACATTAAGTTTCTTTCGAAACATTTTTTGAAATGAGCTATAATTAGGCATGTCCTGTATTGCTATACTTTCATTTTTCTACATTTTTTTATACTTTCAAATTTTCTCTACTTGCGGCATGAGTCGTTTAAATAATTTTCACAACAATTAAACTTAATATTAATCTATTAGAATTTTTCTACTTGAATAAAATTTAGAGTCGGAATCACTTCGTAATTTCGGCCGTGTCAACTAAATTTTGATTTTGTGGTCATGGTCAGACAGTCAGCGTGTTATTATTGTGAAATTTAATTTCCCACACCTTGTAAAAATGCCGTTGTTAGTAAGGCCATATTCTTGTGATTGCGCTGGAATGCTAATATTGCAATGATCGTGATTCCTGCAGCAGGCATCCGTTTTTTTAAAAAGTCCAAGATCGGTCTCATCTTTAGCTATGTCACCATCACCGCACCAGTAAGTTCCTACAGTTACATGTAGCACAAATTTTATAAGTTGCAACAGTGTTATTGAATATTTAAATAATTATTAAACCGCAGATCTTTATGCGACAGAAAACTTGTCCGCATCAATTGCGAATGCAGTCATTTAAATTTTCCATATTGGATCTGATCCCATAAACCAGCAGATCATTGATTTACTAAAGTATTAGTTGTATCTTTAATAATTGCATTGTATAGAAAACAATAGAATAGTTGTGAAATTATAATTGATCTACCCAGCATAAAAGCAGCAGCTTAAGAATATAACAAACGTTTTGTATCGTTCTTAGTCACGTTTGTTATAAACGCATAAAGTACTCAGTTTACTAGTAAGCACGTACATAACTAACTGAAAATGACTAGTCCCATAATTACATAAATTGCGGTACATCCGTCGGAAATTAGCGAATCAACAAATATCTCACTCGAGATCTCAGGGAACGCGTTCTCATCGCATTCATGTAAGATATTAGTCACATACCTGGTAATATCAGTTTAATTTTGTCTTTGTACGGGTTCAAGACGTCGCTGATGGTACTACTACTCTTCTCTATATCGGATAACAGTGGAATACTGGTGAACACTTGCTCGAGCTTTCGTCCAGAATTCGAGAGTGCGATCACGAATTTCTCCAACGGACTGATATAAGTGGTTTTGGGATTGGTAAAATAATCACATCTTCCGCCACCGATGGCGAAGAGGACCGAGCAGAGTAGCATATACTGATACATCGTTGCACTGCTACATTCAATTTTCAAATAGTTTCCGATCGGAGATCTTGCGATAGTAACACTGTACCTACCAGCGAGCTTAATCAATTTCTCAAAGCAATAGCAATTAACAATTTTAATCGCTTCAGTAAGACACTCTCAATAACGCGTTTCAATCGTTTTTTTTTTGAGATTGTTATTTAGAAGACAACTATTATGTTTTTTAACACAGGTCTTTACAAAACGCGTTCTAATATTTTTAATTTACGATTATGGAGATTGTAAAGATGCATCCATGAGTAATTATTCAACAAATTTATTTCTTTGAGTATATATTATAAAAATTTAGATATATACACATTCTCATTATTTTTAAACCTAGTGTTAAGAGATACGGTAAATTTCTTGAGAAACTAATTAATAGACTTCCAGTAGGTAAAGCGTTAATTCGGTTTCAGTGCGCGTACCTGAATGTTCTGACGGCTCCGACGCTATGTTATATCAAGCGGATCGACGACTACCCGTTTCACCGCCGTTCCGCGAACTTTTATTGGCCAACCTATGCCATAAAGTCACGAAACGGCATATGTTATATATACATTAGTTATTAAGTACTCGGTAAGTAGAATTCAACATTTGTATGATATATTGACTGGTGATACAGTCATGCGTACCGCAAAATAAAGTTGTGCATAATGTAACAGATAATAAATTATACCGCACGTCAAAGTCAGAGAAAATGCATTTGAAACTATGAAACGTGAGTTGGCTTTATTTTACAAAACAATCTTAAACTTGCAACTTGCCGATTACGCAATAATGTCACGAATACAATCGGTTTAGGAAGTCCAGTTGAAGGGCACAAGTTTCAAGAACTGTACACATGAGTTTACGACATATTTACATGGTATTGTTCAGAAATGAATATATACATGACCTGATAGTATAATTATCAACGATTGCAAATAAGAGGCTAGCAAATTGGTACGTTAAAAATGATAAGCTATCCAAAGTATTTCGGACAACAGTCCTATCATGTATTACTGTTTACTAATTCGACTGCAATCTCCTTTTTTTCTATGAAATCGTCTGTGTCTGAAGCTTGCTGATCTTGCATATTGCGCCGTGTTTGTATTCTCGTACACCGCGGACAGCAATGATTTCGTTTCGACCAGCAAACACGATGGTGAACAGCCGCGCACTGATGGCAAATGATAGAATTCACGTCCCACGGGTATATGATCTCATCATTGCCGCATAGTTCGCACAGGTGACCCCTAAAATAATTAATGAAATTTATCGACTTACAGAAGAACGCCCTACAAAAAAAAATTATGAAACTTCATTATGACATTTCTATTAAATTTATCCTGTCCAAATGTAGGAGATAAAAACATTCGAAGATAAAAATAAAAATAAATCTCTTACAGTTACAGAATAAAATCAAAAAGCTAGCTCAATTTTTATTGAAACACTTTACTACGGATTTGAACAGCAAATACAAATTGCATAACGTTTCATAAAATTAATCGCAAGTTGTCAATCTTGATAAATTACCGAGCTTTGCACAATTCACATTGCTCTGTAATGTGAGCGTGCATAGTGTCATACGCAGCGCGAACCTCTTCCAGAAGAATTCCATTGTTAAGATCAATGAGATCTTTGATCGAATAGTTGCCCGAGTTCTCGATCATATGAGTACGTATTCCAATTTTCCATGGTAATCCTTGGTTATTCGCGTCAGTGCACAGAACCAAGTAGCGTTTCATCATCTGCATTTCCTCCCGGAATTTCTATTGATAATGAATTACGCCGTTTATTTCCTGTTATCTCGCTCTTTGATCGCTAGACTGCAGAACTTTATGCAAAATCGAATTTGTGTGCGTCAATTACAAGATATAGGAGCTAAGTAAATTATTTATCTTGTTAATAACTTTCACATATTGAGAATAATATGTGTTCTGAATTCTTTAAATGTGTTCACTGTTTCAAATTGCACCTACCCATTTTTGTCATAAGCGCACAAAATCCGCAGTCTACTAATTGCAGACATATATATCCTTTACCTTTACTAAGGATAAATCTGGAACCAAAGTGAATAATTTTGGATTTAATTCCTCCAGAGGTAGAACAGGTCGATCCTCTAAAAGTGTTAATAATTGCGTCGCGACGCGAGATATTAAACGCGGTTCCATGTCCCAGTTTCTGATCACTCTTGCAGGTATTACCATTGCGGTATTCCAATGGCACCTTTGACAGTAATACAATCCACTGTAGTCACAAAGTCGTGGCTCTACCCACGCTGAGTCTATATTTATAAATGATATATTTTAATTTTTCTGGGATAACAGCATTGTTTAATTAATAACAATGAAACACTCAAAACAAAATTCATAAATAAATCATCTAATTAAGACAAATCGTTTCTGTTTATTATTTGTTACCTGAACCCTTGGATGGACTGCCAAAACAAGATAAGGATAATCCTTTTGGGAAAGCTTGTAAGGGAATCATTGTTTAATCATATGGTAAATACGATATCTTGTATATGAACAAGTTGTAAAATGAATCATTAGCAAACGAGGAGAATGCGCACAGCTCTGTTAGGAAATATCAAGCGTATTTCTTACTGATACTTACTGAATGTTATTTTCACTTTGCACTCTGCGCATCGATAGCCTTGACTCGCCAGTCCTTGTTCAGGACAAATGTCTTTTGTGTACGTATATCCACCTGCCTCGCTGGCAACAACATGCACACAGACTCTGCATATGTTGTTTAAACATTTCCAGTGACAACAAAACTTGCAATCTATGCAAATACAATACATGTTACTGTAACAACTATTCTGGGAAGATTTTACAGTGCATTTGTATAATTCAATACTTTTGGGACATAGGACTACCTTTCATATTTTTGTACCGCCTCTGTGCCAACTGCCAAGCTCTCAATAATATGCTTGTATAATATGAAGATATGGAACAAAAGTATCTTACCACTGCATAAGTACCATGATTGGAGCATAGTCCAAATTGTTCCGCTGCAATGATCACAGTATACAGGTCCATAAGTTGTTATATAGTATTTTTGTGGTACCAAGTGGTGTCCCAAGATTACTGGAGTCTCTAGTAACTTGTCCTGCGACGCTTCTCTCAATTCTTGAACCCTTAAACGCAATTCGATCAAGCGTCTGACTAGCCACTTCCTCTCATCGGAGCACTCTGCGCTTTCCAATACCATTTGCTTACATTTTTGTACCATTTCTTTAAGATCTTCTTCGCATGCTGTCTAAATTATAAAATATACAAAAATGTGAGTAATAAATTGGGAAACATAAGAGAAAAATGATTTTGTACCTTGGATAATGATAATATAGTTTCCACCGACTTTAGACTGAAAGGAATGGCAGCTTTACTATCTGAACTGTCATCTGCTTCTCCTGTCATATAATCCGACGACGATGATGGTGTTGATGGTACCGTTCCAGTGCTGTCACTTCGCACTCTTGCTTCGTGGTTAACATCTTCTGTCTCATTAATGATAGTTTTAACATCTATCATTTTATAACAAGTTCACACTTTCCTAAATATTATGGAATGTTGTATTCCGCCGAAGAATTTACGGACACTTTAAATTTTCACGTTGATAGTCGATAAGAATTCTTGATGTGTAAAAAACTATAAATTTATAACACTATTATTTGTGTTGTTTCTTTTGACAAATCTCTATTAAATAGATTACCTTAGAAACTTGTAAGCAACTAATCATAGAATGAGTAAAAAACTTGACAGATCTCCCATGCTATATAATTTTCGGTCCTCGGTTCTAACCTCACTGATATCACTGATATACTATTAGAGAGATACTACATATGTATAAATATGTACATAAATATATCAGTGACTGTCAGTCACTGACTGATATATAAAAACATAGAGATGCTAGAAACGATTTGAAGGTGGCTTTTTCCGGCTCTCCAACGCCATCTCTATTTAACAAAATAGAGTAAAAAATTAACTAACTAACTAATGCGCCACCATCGTTTGACCAATGTACTTCACTTCTTTTCGCTCCGCAACACTGACGAGATATCTCGTCGGTGCCTGCAATCACCCGCGGTGCTCATCACTTTATCTCACACTTTGCCACGCTACTGATGCCTACATAGTGATCGGCCCGATACCGATATTATTGATGATATTCAATTAATTCGATATTCAATGGGAAATATCGATAGGTATTGAAATATAAGGTATTTGGTTTTCGATATTGATACCACAGACGAGGTATAAGGATAGACCTATCATCCAACGCATTTTTTTGTCACACGTTTTTGGGGTCACGTAACTCCATTACCATTTTAATGTCACATCCTGTATTACCAATTGGAACTGAAATACACTGACAGCGTTCTTAGCGGTAGGAATTAAAATTAAAAATAGCTATACTGCAGTCCCGCGAAGATAGAAAATATTGTTATCTAAAATGCCTCAACGGTTTATATATTTTGAAATATCAGCATCACTAAAAGTTCCGCCTCTACCTAAATAGAACATTTGCTCGAGATCTACGTAAGACTGCGTCAATGGCGTACGTAAATGTACTTATAGTATCGTAGGTAATGAATAAACGTAGACTGCTGACATTACTCATTTTATAATTGCTTGGAAAACAATTACTTTTTACTGTAGAATGTAATTACGCTCTTATTGTCGTTGAATCAGACGAATGCAAAATGTTATAGAAGGGAATAGGTTTGAAATAATCATGGATATTAATTTACAAGATCTTTATTGAAAATCTTTCAATACATTTGTTCTTAGATCTATCATGTCTTACATTCTAGGATACAATATTTACACAAACTCTAACTGTGCAGCTATTAGCTCGATATTATCCACTATTTGTAAGATACTAGAAGTTCTTTTAAAACATTTTAATAAAACTCGTAGGAACAGTTTAGAATTGGAGCTATTATCACAGACGAGGTATAAGAGTAGACCAATCACCCAATGTATTTTTCTGTCTCATGTTCCCGGGGCTCTATAGTGATGTCAGCGCCGCGGTGGTGAATTTAAGTACTAAACAAAGGCCTTTGTACAGCGCCAATTGACGTAGTGGCAAAACGCTCAAACTGGTAGCCAAATTTATCGACAGCCAGACACAAATCGCAGACTCAAGATGTCGCTAGTGGTAACATTTCAGAAATTGTAACGGATGTTGATAATGCAGATTGTTAGCATGTCGGTATTGTATTAACATATTGTAAATATTTAATCATTCTTTTGTTATCGTTAGCAATCAACAAATTGCTTTATAATAAACCTTTGACCGAGAAATACAAAAGATTATTTTAGAACGCTCCCCGACAAAATCACTACTGTCGCGCCATCTAGTGGTATCTTTTGGAATTAATATATATCTGTTGTCGGTAAATTTGGCTACTAGTTTGAGCGTTTTGCCACTACGTCAATTGGCGCTGTAAAGAGGCCTTTGTTTAGTTCCCAAATCGACTACCTGGCGGTGCTGCCATCGCCATTCATAGCGGTTTATGTACTAACATAAAGGAAAGAAAGTAGGGGAGACGATATGTCGAAAGTAAAGTGAGGATTTGAAATAAAGAATTGGCGGTGGAGCGCATGGTGTACATGAAAATATTTTGTGACAGTCGAATATGTATCTATTTATGTATTCATACTTACCAATTTTTAATTATTGTACAGCACTATAGTTGTAATTGGGCAACGTAAATTAAACAAGTATAAATTGGGTAAAATTTAATTTATTAATCTCCGAGAACGTATTCACTTCTTAACTTCCTATTTTATTAATCTATTCCCTCCTATCGGTCGACCTATATATTTACATATCAGAATAAATGAATGAATCCTGAATATACATATAGAACAATGTTCCATTACTCCAAATGATCCTAACAGAATGCATAGGAGCCAAAGAGGACAGGGTTGAGTGAACAGATTTCAACGCAAAGGATCTTTTACCGTTCATTTTTATTAACTTGCAAAATTACCTTACTCGTCTACTCATGCACAGATAAAATATATAAATAAAAATGTAGGTAAATGGTGAACGTGAGTTTATTAAATCGAGACTGCGAAAGCATGCGTGTGCAATTTCAAGCCACGAACTTCGATATCTCGGGTCGCGAGCTTGGTGTCCCATTGAAAAATGCTCGTTTCCCTTTTCTTCCCCCGTTGAAAATACATTAGACAGAGGAGACACGCGAAAATCGTGGCGCGGACACGCTCGACTCGTTTCGACACGTAACAGATTGCTAAAACAGTGATAAACCTATCATAGAGTAATGAATAAATATAACAATCGAAAAAACATGGCCAAATGCAATGACGAATAACCAGACACGTTCTTTCCTCGTCCCGTCGCCACGACGTCGAGACGTCTATGACCAAACGAACACGTTACGACGAGAACTTCTACGAAGAGATATGCACATATACATATAGTAAAAAAAAATATCGTAACGTACTATATAAAAGATATGATTGTAAAGTGTTAATATAGTTTTACATCTTTGGACAGTCAACAAAAGCGATCCATTTACGGATCGCTGAGTTACAAAAAAAGAAAGAAATTAAATTCACGAAGTCCGATTCTGCACAATATATACTTTTCGATCAGAACCGACTGAAAGATCCTCTTCCTTATCCGATGATCGATTCCGCCGACGTTCAAAAGCAGCACGTGGGTTTCGTTGTAGGCCTCGATGCTTGGTAAACATCGGTTCTCGATAAACGATTGAAACGAACGATTTATAAAACAACAGCTGGGCTCATGCAATCAACTAAACAGGTACGCAAACAGCAACAAGAACAACACCGGCCTCGGTGTTTGCCAAGCATCGATTCTCAGCACCGTCTTGGATACAATATTTCGTTCTGGACCACCAACCGCTTATGATAGTGTTCATGTAGTTTATTTAGAAACTAAAGGAAGACGGTCTGTTTTTCGAGAGATAAAGCTCAACACTTCATTCTCCGGGGTGATTACGACTTAATAGCCTTTTAAAAATTCAAGATTAACAATCGAAGCCTCTCAATCGATTCTCCAACAACAACAGTAATGAAGTATCGAATGTTTGACTACCCTCGTAACTTCGGTCCGTTTTTATCGGATACTGCGAACGTTTTATTTAAATCATATGTTCCTAGCAGCCAGTTTAAATTATTATCTATATGCATTGGGTCCAATGTCGATTTGGATGGATCCAGTTATGGCAGTCGTGTTTCAGAACGAAATATGCTTAACGACAAGGAAGTTTCGCTCACGATTCATCGTCGTTAATCAACAAACAACACGAAACGGATATCTAAACTAAGCCCCCCAGTCTCGTGATCATTTTTTACGTGAATTATAGCACACATTTCGACTAGAGTAATATCATATACGCAGTTTAAAATGAAATCTCGAAGACGAAAGTAATATGTGTATATATATATATATATATATGTGTGTGTGTGTGTGTGTATGTATATATATACAGGGATTCCAGCAGTTTTGGCGGCTCAAATAGATCATCAATCGATATAATAATTCATACCGCGGCAGTCATCCGAATGCAGTGCACACTCTTACCGAACCGGAAGTGACGGTCGTCGTTCGAGCGAATTCATATTATTTAATATAACAACAAGACATAGAATTCACGCAGAAATAAAATCTCACGAGCAATCAATTTAACAGTTAACAATCAAGGGCTTGCCACGAGATGCTTCTTCAAATTAACAAGAGTACCAACATCCGTGATTCATTGAAGTTCAATCGTTGTGTCGAACTGCGTTCAAGAGCCCTTTGCTTTTACGTCGAACTTCAATCACGGTGTTCCCGTAACAGCAAAAAGGTAATATAAAATCAATAGATCCGTTTGGAAACAAGATTCTCCGTAATTTTCTCATTCAGGATTCAACATCCAAGAGTATACATAATATACAAAACCTTCTCTCGACTTACCGAAGTAAATACAAAAGAAAAGAATTTAACAAACTGTTCAGAAAACATGTTGCTTACAAGAGACTTCATCGGTCGAATCCGTTCCATTATTTGACGCTACAACTACCGAGTAAGACAAATTAAACGTGTATCCAAATAAATTAATTGTGTAGAATAATTTTTATGAAATTAGCTTCAGGGTTTCAGTAGTTCTAGCGTTGGTAAAACCGGACTCCTGCTATTCAAGGGAATCTCCAGGGAAGCTTCCCAATTGCATGATACGAATTCGAACAAAAAAAAGAGCGCTTGGAAATTCCCCGATCTTTTCTCTCTTCTTGTACATCTCCGCTCTTCGGACAACGGAACACGTTGCATCTTTGGCTTGTTTATCGTAAACGTCACCCGTTTCCAGGCCCGCAGAAATGAAACGGCGAAAGCTCGCGAAATACATAGTTTGCATCATCAGAAAAA
Source organism: Lasioglossum leucozonium (assembly GCA_028454225.1). Taxonomy (NCBI): domain Eukaryota; kingdom Metazoa; phylum Arthropoda; class Insecta; order Hymenoptera; family Halictidae; genus Lasioglossum; species Lasioglossum leucozonium. Next base: position 12,451,974 of record CM052205.1, on the reverse strand, counting down.
GAAGACACCCACGTACGTGTAGTCCCTACCACTGCCTCCACAGTCACAGTAAAATCAATTGGCATTCAAGATTGTTCGTCGCACCACCAAATCACTGTTACTCCTCTACAAATAAAAATAATTTCAGAGATTCGAAAATGGAAAAGCACTCTATTCGATGAATTTGATATCTAATTACTAGACTACGGATTTTATGCATTTATGGCGAAAATGGGTGGGCGTAATTTCAAACAACAAAAAGATTACAAGAATGTAAGAGTATGAATACATTACGTACTAAAACAATTTTTATTTTGCATAAAGGTCCACAGTCTATTAGTTATGGGACTGATCTGACAAACGTCCTGAAGTAGCCTTTCGAATTCACCTGAACTGTGGACGAATACTTTGACTCTGTACGATCCTCCCATCAATTTCTCGCAATACGGTCGCGGTGTAATACTATGGTTTACAAGACGATTACAGAGGGCAAGAGATTCCCTGATATTTTCGATCAGCGTCACTTCCGGTTGCTGCAGCCTCGAGCCCCTGAATCCTTTTTCCACCCTCTCTGTCTTCCAAGAAATATACTGTGTCTCACGGAGATTCATTCTTCGTTTCCTCTAAAAAATAACATCCTTTGGGCTAGAAAAAGGTACGCGTGCGAATACACGGAAGACAGAGAGAGAGAGAGTCTCCCACGTGTTTACGGGAAACGGCTACAGCAATCGAGAGGCGTGTCGCGTTTCAAAGTGGCTCTTACGTTAAGTAAAAATAAGGGTCCGGAGATTTGCTGTCTATTTACAACGTGAAGTACACAGCGCGTACATGATTGAACATCGTGTACGGGATTGGACAACGACACTTATCACATGAGTCGTGGCGGCCTGATTTCTTTGTCCATTCTTAGCTGCGGATCGATTCGGTGACACGATGAACTCTCCCCAGATTTAGCAGAGGATCACTGAACGTTTCCGGAGCGACCTATCTTTAGACATACGCCCCTTGTCACATCCGAACACTCGGAAATCATCTAAAGTGTCCCCCGGTACTTTTGTACTTCGTCACGGCGATTCTAATGATCACCGAATTGATCCGATTCGACACAGTCCACGTATCCAGGAATCCTTTCATCAGTGTCACTAACAAACTCCATTGCATGCAGAAGAACTACGTTTCGTCGACGTCTCAAAGACAATTCAAGATTTATCTTTCACCTCCACCATTTGACTCGATCTCTCGCATTGCTATTCGCAACCTCGAGCTGTTGTTTCCTTCAGGAGGATCTGTTACTCTTCCTTGTCCTAGTCCAGTTCAGCTTTTATCATTCTATGGTTCGTTGATTCATCAATCATCATCAACAGTTGTCGCTAGTTTTCTTTCATTGGATCTCCCGATCATTTATGTTTGAATCAACTTTTTGACGCCTTTCAGCGAGTTTGTTCCATTTTCAAGATGATATTTCTTGCTGAAGAAATTGTTTTGGCTTCCTTCTCCCGGCCCAGTTCAGCTTCCCATCGCGTTGGAGTTCCTGGAGTCATCAAAGGACGATCAGTTGTCGCTCTCGGCGTAGTCGTCGCTATCCCCACTGTCGTAGTACTGATTCTTGGACTGATTAATGGAGTCCTGCGGGTTGACAACCGATTGATCGTCGAGATAGCTCTGGTGCTCGGCGTTCTGCAGCTGATCCACCGATTCCCCGTCCATATTCTGCGAGAAAGCGTCCTCCGACATGGAATCATAAGACCTGCGAATCGACAGAAGCGTTTTAGGAGCGAATGCATCTTTCCTCTGGCTTTGTTTAGGCTCGCTATAGACCAAAACACTTGCAACTTCAACGAATTACGGTTCAGTGCGAGGATGACAAATGTTCGACTATCGGGGACTCTGTTAGGGTGTGAACACACTAGTAACTAGCGACATCTTTTTGCGTGTGAGGCTTTTTAGACGTGTGTACAGTTGCTTGCAAATATTGTTTACTATCACTAGACCGCGGATCTTTATGGAAATGAAAGTTAAATAAAAGTGCATTTCCTCTTCTCATAATTTTAATAAGTCGTAAATAATGTACCAATGTCATTAAATTCTTTTAATGTCTCTTAAAGTTGGTATTCGACCAATTTATTATTGTGAAAAATGCATAAAATCTGCAGTCTAACTGTCGCTATCTCAGAGACGTTTACACATGTCGCAAAAGACGTTCTCGCAAAAATTGTTAGAAATCAGTTGCTTGTGTACTGAAACCTTTAGTCGAGTCATTTTGTGCGATTGAACCATACTTGGTTGAAACTAACGATCTGCAGCAACGAAAAGGATAAAAATGGAAGCAAAGGAGAATGATGGTTCCTATTCCATTGATGGTTCAACTCTCGGACTTGCTGAGAATATCAGAGCAACAGTACTGGATCAAAATGATTCGGTGTCCGAGGATTAAAGATCAATTTTCAAATGTCATTCCCGTCCATCGGGAAAGTGCTATCGAAGACAAAATTATAGTAAAACGAAGATTTCCTATAGCTGGATAATAATTGCGAGACCGATCCTCTTCAAAGAAAGCTGACGGGATTCTCTACCCGGTTAGGATTCGCATAAACTTTGTCCGCGTACAAAAAAAGAAAATCGAACAGAAGAGTAAGAAGCGGTTAGCTGATTCTATATCGATGCATTACGCATTCACGTGCATCATACCCATGCAGTTCGGTTTTTTTTACTTACTGAGCTGCAGATGATGGTTACATTTCATCATCACACAGCCTGCAACAAACGCATAGATCGCACCATTGTCATTACGGTCGTAGTACAGGATGAAATTTGTTAGATCCCGTGGGAAAAATTGGGGGGGGCTCAAAAAATACTGTTCTATCTAAACGGCAAAGCATGCCAGAAATTCAGAAACTATGAGTTTCGTTTCATAGCTCGGGTTAAACAAGTAACTCCCTACAGTGATCGGTTCATCTATCGCTCATCGATGCTTCTCTCATCCTTTTCTTTTAGCATTCCCGCAGGATTGGCGATTCGAAAATGATCATTGGAATAATGCTCGACGGATGGATGAAGATAGATGACGTCACGAGATTAGGAAAATGCATAGATGAACCGCGATTAGGACACCAGTACTCACTTCTGCTCGTTTTGTTCGTTACCACTCTCCTCGGCCACTAACATCTCGTACTCCTCAGCTGCGAACCGGTCCCAGTCTGACAACTGTTTGACAGAACATGACATCAATTAATTAACAACGAATTGGTAATGCATTTCATTAACTAGTAGTGAATTTAATTAACCTTAATTACACACAGTAACATTGCTATTGCAATGGCTACCTTTATTTTTTTAAAAATGTGATTCTAAATGTGCCTGAAAAATCCATCATCAAACGCGTCTCTCTTTTCTGACAGCTGTTTGCCAAAAGATGACACGAATAAATTAACAAATCAGATATGTTTGGATTCTTACCTCATGGCCGTCAGGATCATGCTCCCTTGCAGACGCAAATGGATCCCTCTGTTCATGATCCAAATACTTCTCGAGGTTGAAGAAGGTGTCGAAGAATATCGAGGTCATCTTGCACTTCTTCAAATCGCTCAGAGATATCTTGCCTGGTGTGGCTGGCTTGATCATGTCCAACATCTGCGCCAAATACACCAATTCATACAATCACATGCTGTGACTTTGATTTTGATGGTCAATTGATTTAGTACCTGACAGAGACAGTCCTCGAACGGCAAGGTCTCCAATCCGATCGCCTCCATGCGGTGCAACTGCTCGTCGTAGAAGTATTCTAACTCGTACATCGACAAGTAACCGTCGCCGTCGAGATCCATGCATCTATCAACGAGATTGAAAAGTTTATTTATGCTTTATATATTTTGTTAAATTAATTGTAGGGACGAACAGTCTACCTGAACCAATACTCGATCGCGGTGGGATGATTCTTGTCCTCCTCGCTCAGCAAGAACCACACGAATTCAGTGTAGCTCATCTTATCTTGAGGCTGTTGCACACCGTTTGCACTTTTCACACCCCCTCTTGTAACTGCACCACTGAATATTCTCGCGATCATGCGCTTCGATAGAGCTGAAATATCGAAGTAATAATTTCCTAACTTATTTCTTCATGTCTACATTCTTTGGTTCGCAGGAAATATTAATAATCTGTGGATTTTTATACATCTATGCTGTGCACAAAATGAAGTCCAAGAGAAAATTCATATTAAGAATTCCTAGTAACTCTTCTATTTTATGTTTACCTCAAAGAACTGAAAGAATTTCTACAAAGACAATCTTTAATTTTGTGTACATGATAATCTCGAAAGAAGTATTCAGCTCATATTGCTCAATAAAATGTATTGTTTCATGAACAACTTGTTATAGCTATTGGACAATTTATTTATAGACCCCCAATTATTTATTTTTAATTTTGAAGGACTGGTAAGTAACATCTAAGTAACAGAGCTTCATAGCGAACTGGTATGATAGGTAATGTTTACTTAATAATCTTTCAAAATCAAAAATAAATAATCGAGGGTTTTTAAATAAATTGGTTGATGGTTACAAGAATTTTATTTGTAAATCAACGAATCGCAATTACTACAATAAGCAATTTCATACTGTAGGTAAAGTGCTGGAGTAAAATAGATGGAATAGTTCACCGAGAAGTTTGATCTCACCATGGTCATTGTGCTTGGTGAGGTCCTTTTTGTCGATGAAGAGGTCGTGATCCCGATCAAGCTCCCAGAACTTGCAGTAAATAACATAGAAGTGTTCGTAGCTGAAGTATGCGGTGACTAGATTGATGTCCTCTTTGTGCTCGAGGATCGCGATCACCGACAACAAGTTGCTCCTCCTCAACTCAGCCACAGAGATCCTTCCGCTCCAGCTTCGATTCACACAGTAAAATATCCTGGCGATCACCTGGTGGTATCATGAACGTAAAGCAACATTGATAACTAGCCTGCGGATCTTCATGCAAAATAAAAATTGTTTCTGTAAATTGTAAATCATAGAAACGATATTCTCAAATTCCGTTTAACCTTTGCATTGTTTGAAGTTACAACCATCCATTTTTACTACAATTGTATAAAATACGCAGTCTATCAATAACAGATACTCAGATATTGGACGCAACCATGTTCAAAGGGAATCAGGCTGAAGCAAACAAGGCAACCGGCTACTGCGATGGGAACAAATACAAATATTAATCTCCCAAGAAGTCTTCTCTTTATTAGATGCATCAGGTAATCCACTATGGTTGGTCATGCATGCTGTTTCTTTCAGAGAAGATTAAATACTTCAGCTATATGGTCTGATGGATGGCAACATCTTTTGTTACCGTTCTGAGTATACAATTTTAAAGCTGAATTTTAAAGTGGGATGACATAACACTGACTTTTTTAAATATAGACTGGAAGATACGAGACTTTCATTGCTCACTGTTGTGTATGGTAAACTGGTAAAATCAAAAGGTTAAAGTACCATAGTGTAGCAAAAATAACATGGCGAATGAGTTCTGTTGACAGTGGAAAATTATACTGCTCTCCTCTACCTCAAAGGAAAGTTAATGTAAACTTTATGGTTAACTTTATTTAATCTATAATTAATCCTTAAATTTCTAAGTAGATTTTAACATACTTTAATTTTGTTTTTTTGTACAAAACAATTTTTTAAAACTGGCCCACTCAAAACAATTTCGACTGCTTATTACAATAATCGATTTCATGAAAATTTTATGCATAATACAAATACTTTGATCATGTGAAGAGTTGTTCCAGCTGTTACTATTAAGATCAATAAATTTTCAACATATGTTACCCTTGTATAGATTAAGATTGTCTTCAATTGTATTTTCCCTCAATAGTAACTCGAACAATAATGATTATAAGTGTATAAAAATTAAACTGTAGTATCTTGAACATGTATCAATAATTTCATGTACTCAAAAACCCTCAATCAATAACAATTTAACAATTACCCAACAAACCATGTACAATCGACCATTTCCAGCAGAAATATCTCTTCAACAACGTTTTCCTTCGCGTCCAAATAAGTTGTGTCTCAAGAAGGACCAAAGCAATGAACAATGAACGTATCAATAACAAAATACATAGCGAATTCCAAATTACACAGAATCGCGACAGGATCGTCTTGTCGCATTGGAATTGAGCGCGCCTGATAATTGCTAACTGCAATCGTCTTGAATAATTCAAGCCCGCGATTTCTCAATGCGTAAATCACAGCTGCGTCGTTGGGATCGAATATTTTCCATCTGTTTCCCCGCGTTTCGCCGGCCGAGAGCGTGCGCCTCGCAAATATTTATCGTGCTGGTACGAACCGTGTGTACGTAGCGCGAATGGAACTCAGTAGCCTCTTTCAGGAAAATTAAACCGGGATGAGTCTCGACCAGGTCCTGCACCAGCGGAATCAGATCTTCGGGCAGTATGCTGTTCCTCTGGCCCCGGGTCGTGATTCTGATAAACTTGCTGGCAGCGTCGTGGTTGGCGTTCGACATTCTGTAAACGATACAGCGATTTATTCTCGGCCTGCAGCATCGAGACACGGCGACCATCAGTCGGTTTCATTCAATTGTTTACCAGTCGCTGAACCCGTTTATGCTCTTTATCGAACCGTTCTTTCATTCCCCCAAGGACAATTTTTCGAGCAAGACTCTATATTTGGTCCAGGACTGTTTCAACGTTTTCACACGTTAACTCCCGAATTACAACCGCCAGAAAATCCAACAAATCAAAGTTAATTTCGTTCGTGCAAATAAATCCAAAAAAAGAAATTTATCACAATAATTACTAGACTGTGGATGTTGAAAAATTTGATTTTTATGATAAAAATGAGTAGGAGAAGGATCTATAGTAGATGAAAGGCTCTTTCGAATTACCCATTTTTGCCAAAAACGCATAAAATCTACTAATAGCATTTAATTTTAAGCAATACATTACTACAGTAAAAATTTCTGATTTTGGCCACGAAATACTGTCACCCATATATGACCGATGTGGCAGTCAACGTGTTAACGCGTTGAATCGATGAAAGAAGAGACGAAGAGACTAGAACTATCGTTGGTTTTTGTTATTTTTATCTTTGGGTTTCGTAGAAGCTAAACAAAGTTACAAATGGAGGAGCCAATCAGAGTAAATCCTTGAGATGATCGAGTCTTTTGAAACTTAGTGACTATCAAGCATCGATACCAAGCTAAACGGGAGTGTTGGCATAAGCGTCCTTGAGGAAGTTAACGTCTTTATTACACCATATAAACGAACGGTACGGGAAAGCAATAAATTTCAGTAAAAATGGTGGAGGTTATTTATGAGTCGGCGCGTTAGATAGAATGGGAGACACGTTGGTTCCCCAAGGTCCCACCGCCTTTTGAATCTCATCTGCCTCTCCCTTTCTCTCTCTCTCTCTCTCTTTCTTTGTGCCTTCGATTGTAAGTACCCGACAGAATCTGAACTCGAGTCGAGATAACGAATATCATCAAGAACATAAGTCTTCTCTAGTTTTCTTAACGAATATTGCTAAATACGTACTCTTTCCAGAAATCAAGGAAGGCGTTCATCTCGACGTAGCCGGTCTGGTCGCCTCCTGCTGCCAGGAAGAGCGGCACTTTCCAATAAAGCGGCAGATCGCATGCCTGTAATCAGAAATCGTTCTAATTGATCCAAAAAATCTTCTGGAGAATTGTCAATTAAAAATGGCAACTAATTCTTTTTCGTTGGGCAACATGAAAATTCTATTCTTCGGTCTGTTTAATCGAATCCTCAAAATATAAATGTCACAAATTCCGGAACAGGGTAGAAAGATTAAATATTGATAAAATGGTTAAATTACTTCGGTTAAAATTTTTGTGATTGCCGGCACTATAGACTATAGATTATAGATAATAGATTACTATGAATTAAAGTAAGGAATCGAGTGACTAGGTGTTGAAAATTGACAGCCCCCCTCCCTAGATCTCGGGGCTCACGTGTAGAAACAATATTCCTGGATAACCATAAACGTACCGTGGGATAGTGAATCTGTTTCGAACGAGTCTCCCTACCTTCCCTTGCTCCTTACCTTCGTGATCGCGTGAAATTGGGCGCGAGAGGCGCGATGGCCCGGCAGAGACTGGAATGCCGCGGTAATTTTGGCGACGGTAGCCTCCACTTGCGACAATGGCAACGGCTTCCCCCCGGGGAAATAAAATCTGCAAGCGTAAAGGTGGGTTCGTGATCAGCATTGCGCTTTGCTCAACGATCAGCTTCCCAAACACCCTCCGGCCCGACCTCTGCAATTTCGCGCAAACTATATTGCCTCATCCTCTATTCAAATTGAAAAGCTCTCATTTTTGCAGACTTCGTCCGAACTCGTAACTTTTGCTCCCGACCAATGAATGCTTAATGTCTTCCCTTAGAAACAATCTGAGTACATATGTATAATTACTAGACGACTGCGGATTTTCTGAATTCGTACTAAAAATTAGGATGTGAACTTTACAACAGTGGACAGATTAAAACAATTTAGGAGGACGTCGCCGGTGTACATTATTTTTGACTCTATTGAATTTTTAGAGAAAAAAATCTATGTTTAGCGTTGCTAATGGCTACAAATATTTATAATCAGTTAATAACAAAATAATGGATGCAAGCGAAAGTTTCAAGCGAAAGATTTAAGCGACAGTCGATAATCAAGTTGGTTATTTGGACATATCGATAGAAAACAAACAATTGCACAGAAGATTATAAGCAGTGCAATAATAAATCATTATGCACGACCGATAGCGTCATTATTGACGTCGATTGGCTTGCAAATTAAGTCTAATTTAGGTTCCGATTCGGCAGCTCGTCCCTCCGTGTTACTAACGTGCAATTTAATTATCGCGTTGTAAGGTCAATAGAATAATAATGAAACTAGTAATACCGTTGCTCTGTTTCTAATTTTTGAACCTCTTTAGAAACAAGGTTCTCTCTAGAGTCTCGTACGGCAGTTTTCAACAAATTTTTCGCGGGTGTAACGAATGAAGGTTGAAGTGATCATTTACCTCGGTATGTGTACGTTCCTGTTCGCTTTCACGTGCCTTTGTAACGTGGTGTGTGGCGGTAGATTCTTCTGCTGGGCCTTGTCTTTCGCGTACGTCTGTAACCAACATCAAGACCCGTTCAAGAGAAACTGCATCATCCAGGCTGCGCGAGTGCAAAGATGCAGTATCACATTGGACATCCAGAGACCGATTAACTCGTCAACTGGATAATCTCTCGATCGCGAACGATCGCGCGCGCGCGGCGACAATTGCAACGATCATAAAAATAACTCGACGAGGGATATAACTTCTGTCTGTGTGTCTCGACGACGATAAAACATCATAGGCTAATCAAATGCAAACGCAATCGATCCGTAGAGCTTTCTCCGGGCTAAAAGGTTTTATGCGGGCACGAGCAATTATCTGAAATGTTGTGTCATTCGTAGCTTATTGCATAACAAAATGCAATACAAATGCTCGTAATCGAACTGCGAATCTTCACGTGAGTTGTATAAGTCATGAAAGACATCGGGAAAGCGTTTGCTGATTGCAGGCTGCGATACGTTTAATAATGCGAGTAAAATAATTAGACAGCGGATTTTATACATTTATGACAAAAATGAATAAGTGTAATTTTTAAATGCTATAAACATCGGAAGAATTTAAAAATACTATTGTATTATTTTCAATCTGTTGAACATATTAAGAAAGAATATAATTTTCTATTTCACTCATGCTTGTTGCAATTTAGGTAAAAAATGTTTATTTTACATATAGATCCGCTGTCTAGAAATAGCATGCATTAATAATTGTAAAGGTAATTATGGACAATTATCAATTATACTAACATAAAAATTTAATAACATTGGTAAATTACAATTACAACAGACGGTCTCTCAATTCAGTTTGATGACTCTAATTTAATAGCACGGGAGCGATTGAGAGCTATTGTGATAATAAAATTACAGAAGTTCAAGCAAATTCACATTTTTATGGATACGTAATTTTTACAGTATTCATTTTTACGATATGTTATCGTTTGCTGGATATATGAAACTCGGAATTGAGCTGATGATACATTTATATTCGTGGGAATAATAAGACTTATTTGAGCGTGTTTCCAACGCATATACATACATATATGTATGTATAGAACTGCTTCCTTTCGGCGACCGCTAGCGTGCGTCAGATCTATTCTTTCGAAAAATAAACTATAAATCGCAAAGTTGCTAATGCCGCGGGTCTTATCTTATCAGGTAAGAAACTATGAATGTTTCTTTATACTTTATATTGTCGTCGGACCGTTACACAATTTGAGCAATGACTGAAGGAACGGATAAAGGATCACGTCCCAAGGATATCTGTTTTTCCACAGTCAGAACTATTCTATCAAAAAGCAAATTATGAATCACCAAGTTGTTAATAACACGGGTCTCGTCCCATCAGATAGGGGATAAACAATCCATTATTCTGTAAGAATAACATTACAGAATCTCAGTAACGGCTGACGAAACGAATTAGGGACAACGAAGCATCTGAGGGGCATACCCACTCTTTCGAAAAATCAGATTATAAAATGCAAAGTTGTTAATTGTATTACAATCCTCACCCTATCAAGTAGCGGACCATGAACGCTTCTTGATCCTCTCGATGTAACGTCACACAATTTCAGCAAAGGATAAAGGAACCAAGGACAACGGAGGATTCGGGGATATTAGGTTCGTCAGGGATCGACGGGGGTTTTCGCGTGAAGGGTGGATCGATCCCGGTGGTTCTCGGTGTGCTCGCGCTGCTCGCATAATCGCAGGCTATGCTCCGAGGCCGGCGTCCCTTGTTCTAGGTGTCGGCGCGCCAAGGACACGGCATCCTGTTACGCGACGCAGCCGCGAAGGATCCGAAGAATGCAAAGGGGCCGGCCGAGCGCGGCTAATGCATTGCCGCGCCTTGCCCATGTGACTCTGATTACATCATAACTGACTATGCTCACTATACTCGCTGTACCGCGAGGAAATCTATCCACGTGTTAATTGTCGTCGCTCGACGCGCAACGATACCTAGCCGAGCGAAAACGATCTTTGCTCTTGTCACGTGCCGATCAACGAGCCTTGCTTTGCGTGATCGTTCGCGATCGACAAACCGGAGATGTTTATACGAATTGACTCCCGTTGTTGTGCAATTTTTTTTTCACAACCGCAATGATTAAAATTTATTCGTCTTTGTTAATCTCCTGGACGAGAGACAAAACTTATTTTCAGCGTCGCGTCGGTCAGGTTAATGTTACATGGTCGTTCGCGATCGACGAACAGCAAATCATTTTGCAAGTTCACAGTCGAATCGTTCTTGCAACTAGACAGCGGATTTTTATGCAAAATAAACACTGCACAAATTGTAAAACAAGCTACATAGACATTCGTTTACGTTTTTGATAATTGCAATCGGATGAAAATAATACATTTTTCGTTTCTTTAAATGTTTTTGTAATTTGTATTTGATCTATTCATTTTGATCACAAATGCATAAAATTCCTTGTCTACTTGTATAATTGACGATCTTTAGAATCATTCACTGTTTTATTTATTAATTATTTAAGATATTTCTTATAGACACGCTAATCCTTTTATTTTTTCTTCTAAAAAAGCAGTAAAAAACATAATTTCTCCAATATACCAGCAAAACCCTCCAATTTAATTGCAAAACGAGCCAAGCTCCATTCAACTGAATGAAACGGATCGATCATTGACTTAATCAACCGGCACGGCGCGGTGCGGCGACGTTCTGTTGGCAACGCTATAAGAATAAATGGTAGAATAAGTGCACTGAGAGCTGGCAGGAAGTCGAATCTTCATGGCAACCGAAACGAATCTGTCGTTGGCTGCGCATACCAATTAACATCGAGTGGTTGAATGATTAAGAAGACAATGGTGCAGGGTTTTCCGGAAACGATCGATACCGCTGGATTTGAAGATTCTCCGTGAGAATGTTGTTCGTGTTTCTAGACAAAAGAGACTCCCGGGGGTCTCAATCTTCGGGATGTCCGTTAAAAGACAGCAATTTCTGGAGAAAGGTGTATATGTATACGATTCCAATCTCTTGCCAGAAACGAGCCACGGTGAAAACGGGTATACGAGTACGAGTCTCGAGCGACAGGAATAGAAACCGCGGCGCGGGTAAAACGCGGGTAGCCGATATTAAGAGGAGAAACGCCTGGGCGATAATAAAAATAGCGTCGCGACTACTTCGAGAGCTTCCATTTCGGGAGGAAAATCAATAATGCATTCCATTCTGCCGGCTGCGAAATAAGCCAATGCCCCGAACCAAAGCCACTGACCGACGACCAACGAGGAAAAACCGGGGATCAAATAAATCAACTAAACGAATTGCCACGGCCACAGGCCAATATCGAGATTTATCGAGCTATATCCCAACGATATCGCGAAGAATTTTCTTGCAGATAACGCCGAGAACAAGTACATCTTCCTATCGTGATCCGGAAGTTGCTGGTGCAACGATCGATTCTTCTGGTAAAATTAGCTTCGCTTGCAATTATCTTTTTTACTGCTAGTTTTATGAAGCCGGCGGATTCGTGGCGATCCTTTATGGCCTGTCTTACGTAAGAAGCTACGCATTTTTTTTTTTTGATCGAGAAATTTGGAAATTCATGCTAAATACATTTAATTCAATCCTTCGTAAGCCGTTGGCTGTGGTCTAATGAGTTAGGAAACGTGGGGAACGATATTGTAGACTTGGAATAAGTTTACAATGTACCGATGTTCAGTAAAACAACTTGGTGTTTAAATGGTTTTCTAAATTTTTGGAACTACGAGGAGTTAGAGGACAATGGATAAATCGATAATGGCGAGAGCTCACGGAAGCTCTGCAAACCTGTTTTCCTGTACCATTTTTTCCCAGAGACCTCCCGAGGAACTGTGAAATATCCTTCAAGCTTTCAGTTCTGATCAAGCGAAATTAAACTAGAAGTCGAGATCCAATTAAATGGAAAAACTTTCCTGTAACTTGAATTTCATCTGTGTATACACTGGTTTTGCTAAGGTGTAGGGTGTCCACAAATATCCCCGGTGATTATAAATAGGTATGGAGTCACTGTCTATGGTCGTACGACGATGAAATTTGTGTCGTTGGAAAGAGGAACTCGAAAAATTCATTCTCACCTCACTACCTCTACACATTGATTCTACGATTTTAAAATTGAAGGAGATGGAAAGATGTGTAACAAAAATTTGTGTATAATATTGAATTATGTCTGAATACATTGCAAAAAGTTATTTAGATTCGGACCTTCTCGTTTTAGTGTAATAAATTTCTAAAAAGGGAGAACCGCGTAATTTAATTCTTGTGCACTGTGTTCAGGAAATAGAGAGGTTTATTTTTTTAAGAAACAAATGGGGATTAAATTTCACACTGAGCGATCAAATTATTGAAGACACAAACATATGATGTTTGTCTATAGTGCTGCTAAATGCACATTTGTAATGTTCAAACATCAATACCTTACACAAAAATTATAAGAATTCATTGTAGCTAGACTTTCAATTGAAACATTGATTGTGTTAATGTAAGATAAAAAAAGTGGTTATGATCATCGAATCGAATTGATCACCTACCATAGTTCTTTGCGTATAGAAACTATTGGCGTTCAATTAATTCATATATTTCAGCAAGAAAAATTACGATTAAAATCACAGATCTGCTTTGGGATAAAATTTAGCAGCGTGCAAGTATTAATAAATAAAATAAATTGCGATCAATTACTGACAGCAAGTCGCACGATTCTAAGAACATGATCGACCAAGGTTTCGCCCAACAGTTGCGGAACCGCGTTGGCGAACGGGAAAATCGATGCGATCGAGAGACAATGGGGATCGAGAAGAGGTGGCTCCTTATCGATCGGAATTATCGCGCGGATTACGAAACCGCGGATCAGATCGGATCGGCTCGTATCGAATTTGCGCGGCGTGACATTGGAATAGATTGCAGGCGAGCAGAGAGAACCAGGCCTTGCAATTATTGTGGCCTCTGTTTGGCACGGTCCGCTGCGTGGCACACGGGATACCGTCAATCAGCGTTCCAATTGACATTGCGAATTCGGCTGCGCCTCCGATCGGATTCGCTCTGCCAACCGGCCAAGGGCCCGCTCTTCGCGATCATACTAAATTCTTGACCTTTCGACGGTGCTTCCGCGTTTTCGCTCTCGTTCCGGATGGTGACGAACACCTCCGAGATCCGACGATTTCGCAAAGATTGCTATTTAATAGACTGTGGATCATCGTACCAGATACATATATGTAGAGTATTCAGTTGCAACATAAATACCTTCAATCATCTTTGTAGCGACGTCGTCGCTACCAAACCCCGAGCAATTCTGTCTTTCATTATACTGAAAGCGTTTATCAGACTTTTCACCTGGGCCCGGTATGAGCTTGCTTATGATCGGTCCTCTGACACAACTGGTAGCCAGACTCGTTTGGGCTCATACCGTCCCGCTAGTGAGTGTCCTTGGTTCGTGACGAGTCCAGCTACCTCAGGTACGCGTGATAGCGTACTCGCATGACCAAAGGACTTTTCGTTAGACGTTTTAGCGATTGGCTAGTTTTTCCGTCATCTTTCAACCTCTATTCTTTTCAAGGACCAAATAAATAGCTGTCCGAATGCGTCGGAGGGCCTCACCCTCCTGACTTCGACTGGCGAAAGAACAAATTGCATCCCGCATTTTTATTGCATTCACACCTTTAAAATTGTTTCGAATAAACTTCGTGTATACGAATCTAGACCGTGGATAGGTAATCTGTGTATAATTTCCGCCAACCTACGCCACCTCATCTTCAATACCTTTATTCGATTTATGAACAAAGTTTTGAGAAAGAAATGTTTTCGCAATAGTTGCTAGACTGCGGAGCTTTAAGGAAAATAATAATTTTCGTAATTTCAGAGGCCAAGGTAAACATTCGCTGTCTAGTCATTAAATAGAAGGATGCCCTAAGATGCTTCGATATATTATATTTTCTGCGTATTTCACGGTATTTAAAGCGGTCTGGAGCAGAGACAATAAAACTGAGTATAAGTCGGCACGTAAAGGGTTAATGGAAATTTCGCGCAGAGTGTGCGAGCTAAGTAACGAGCCCTAAGTTCGGCAGGGAGAAGGCAGCGGAAGCATAAAACGCGATGGAACAATTGAAACAACAGAATTCCCCGGATAGGAAGACGGCCCTGCCCGGCCCGGCCACCGGGAACTGGGAACCGAGAAACTCGCGGATATTTATGGATGCAACGAGTGCAGATGCAGAAGCTGCATCGATTCCGTTCCGACGCTCGAGACCACCTCTCACGTTGCCGATGAAATGTGAATAAAACCGAGCATGCTCGACGCACGAGAGTTCACCACCACGACCGTTTACCAATGAAAATTTACGCGTCTCGTGCGAGAGCTTCGACGACTATCGCCCGTTTTCTTCGTTTAGCATTGCCGGTCGCGCGTTCAATACCTTTGTCGATCATCAACCGATCCTCGAGAGCCTCCTCCGATTTTCTTGAACTTCCTCCGTTGATATTCTCGATCAATTGTTTCACTCAACTACAAATATCTTCGTTCCTTCTGCTTTCCTTGTGCTCCAGTTTTCTTCTTTGACAAAAGCTTCAACGGCCTTCGCCTTTTGTTGGTTCGCGCGCCAAGGACTTCGACATTTTTCATTTGCTACCCTCTTCGGTTTTTGCGCTCGTTCTACGATAAAAGCTTCGATGACGTTCGTTCTTCGCAGTTTTTAGCTACCTTAGCTGTTTTCCATTTGCTGTACTCTTTGCAATTTTTGTCGACATCTTTGATGAAAGCTTTGGGCACTTTGTTCCGTACAGTCTTCAGCCACCAAATTTTTCAGTATTTTCCATTTGGCATCCTCTTTGGAATTTCACTGCTTTTTTGATAGAAGCTTCGATGACGTTCGTTCTTCGCAGGTCCTCGGCTATCAAGTTTTTAGATATTCCTGATTCACTACTCTCTTTGTCAGTTTCACCGGAGCTTCTTCAGCAAAAGTTTGAGGGATCCTAATTCAAATAGTCTAAATTAGATAGTTCTTGTGAGGGTACCCTCTTTATAATGTTTATAGCAATTTCTTTAATAAGGGCTTTGCTATCTCCATTCTTTTCAGCTGCCTTTAATCACTTCTCGTCTGCTAGCCTATTCATAACTTTCGCTGCAGCTTCCTTGATAAAAGCTTCGACGGTCTTCATTCTCCGTAGCTTCTAGCTACCAAATTCTTATCTTCTTCTGATATTTCTAATTTCTTACCGCCCCTACTCTGACAGAAGTTTCGGCGGCCCTTTCTTCTCATTCTTCCGCATCTTTTGGCTCCTCCGCAGCCTTTGAATACCAAGTTCTCAGACATTTCTGCTTGTTGTGATAAAGATAAGGATAGGTAGAGACTACAGAAAGAGAAAAGACGTAGTTCCGCGTGAAAGAAAGCCCGAGCATCAATTAAGTTAATCGAGGGGGGTAAAATGGAGGAGCAGAAACAGTGTTGTTGCTTACCGGCCGCTGACTCACGCTCGGTTTTCGTTGCGATTAATGTTATTCGACCTCGAGGAAAGAAATAAAGGGACCCCGAGGACCACCATGACCATAAGTGGAACGATCTACGGGGTTCGCTCTATCGTCACACTCGGATTAAACGACACGCGATCCTGTGGCGTAACATTATACCCTTAAAAACATCGTGCCTAAACGTGCATCACACAACAAATTTAAAACCCGTACACTGAACCTAACAATCTAAAACCTAGCAGCTCTTAACATTACTCCAATTCTCAATTTGAAATACCTAATACACAGAGACGGATGAGTAAATGTTATATATATGTATATATGTATGTATATATATATATATATATATATATATATATATATATATATAAAGAACAGCGCATCGTTCAAAACATTTTGCGCATCTCAGTCAATTCTAGTGGGTACCATTCTGCGCGTTTGGCTATCACACCATTCCTACGTTCGTCTTTTTATAACAACAATATTTAGTTGTTGCCTTATTATGGACAACTCGAGAGTCTTTGTTATCTTCTAACGCAGAGGAATTATTATTTGCATGAACGCATAAAATCGGTATTTTACTAGATTGCGGATTTCATATATTTATGACAAAAATGAAATCTGTCGAAATTGCATTGCTCGAGATGTCGATCTTCTGTTACTCGCACGTATTCAAATCGCGGATTCGCGGATGGCCGGCGGCGATCGGCGCGGCGTCATCCACGTTCCTAGTATCGTTAATTAAGATTCCCGTTCGAAGCCGAGCCGTCGATTCCCATAACGGAGATCGTGTTGGATCGGGGGACGTGAGATCGACTCGGATCCCGCGCCGGCAAAATAGGAAAATGTGTTCCGTGGCGCCCTTGGGGTTAACGGCGAGAAACCGTTCTCGCGGCATATCTGCGCCGACTGACTCATTGTGGTCGTTCCATATTGGACACCGTGCTAGATTTTAAAAGGCCGTCGACTGTGTCGCCTTGGAACGCGGCTCTGTCGCCGCTTATGGTTGAAAAAGCGGATCGAGGAGGAAAGTTCGCGACGCGACGTGCTGCACCGCGCCGATACAACCAGGAAGAGACAAGACCTCGCGGTAAATTACTTGAAAACAACGGGGAAACGTCGGACTCCCGGGAAAACTTTCGATTGCGATCGCATAATGACGAGCACACTTTCGAATCTGACAAAAGCAGGCGAGCAACATCGTTAACGCGCAACCTAATAGAACAATTGATCAGTTTCGAATCTTTTGGCTCGTGATACAAAATTATACGATTTCTAAATAAACGCAATCTTGTCATTTTTATAAGGCAACACTTGGTGGTCACTTTCCATACACGGTAGGTCTAGTGTAAACGATCGTCGATATTCGAAGTGTCATAACTTCGTGGAAAATCATTGGACAACGATTTACCTAAGCGGCGATGAAATTAGAAAGTTTTCAATTAACGATCCACCGTTTTCCCGCGTATTTTCAAATACAAAAATATTTATGAGGAAAAAACAACAGAGGGAGGTTAATTTTTTCACGAAGTTACAACAGAGTGAATGTTAACAATTCTTCATCCAACGGATTCGTTAGATTCGGTTGTCGGTACAGTGAAATTCAATATGAAATTGAGAACCGTTCGTGTATGAAACGGTGTATCGATCAAACTTTCGGTAGACCGAGCCCTATTACACCGCAGAACCTCATTAACAAGTTCAAAGCAGCTCGGTTTTACTATTTATGAAATAGGCTTTCACGTGCCGAATTATAGAAACTGGAGCTCGACAATATCTTTCACCTTTAACCCTTTCGTCTGTAAAGGTGACTATGGTCACCGGAACGTCCAGTGCTTGTGCTCTAAACGCGACTCTAATCATCCGTCGACATTTCGCTTTAATTAACTGACCTGGTCCGGTATACTACTGAAATGCAATTACTCCGACATTTATTTCCCCGTACATTAATTCGGGACAGCTTGGAAAAAAATAATCGTGACACGTTGACTGTAAAGTCAAAGTGTTAATGACTAGATTGCGGACTTTCTGCATTTATAACAAAAATTAGTGAATGAAATTTAAAACAGTAAAAACGTAGGAAAAAAATAATTGTGACACGTTGACTGTAAAGTCAAAGTGTTAATGACTAGATTGCGGACTTTCTGCATTTATAACAAAAATTAGTGAATGAAATTTAAAACAGTAAAAACGTATAAGGAAATTAAAAATACTGTTGCATTATTTTCAACTTGCGTCTCGTATCTTGCAATTAATGCAGTCAACAAATTCCCGTTTTCATACGCGAATCTGACCACGTTGCGAACAAGTACGTACATGGAAGCGTAACCAAGTTTCTCGAGGCGTTAGCAAGCGGAAACCGAGCGCGCGAGTCCGAGCAGAAGAACCCGATTTTGTCCGATCGAATTGGGAGGCAAACGACGGAACAAATCGATGGCAAACGTAGAAAGTAATCTGGAGTTAGGAGGACCGGTGGATGCACTCGGCGGAACACTCGCAGCTATGTCCGTTGAGGAGAAACGTGGCGCGATAATGCCTTTTGGCAGCCACGCGTCTCCCGGTATACTCTTCTACTTTCTGGCCAGGGTCCAGAGCCACTTCGAAACTAGCCACGAAGTTCCTTTCTTAAACGGTCGATCGCCGAATCCGCTATTCCTGCTATTCATGAAAACGACCCCTGCTAGCGAGCTGCATGACGCGACACTTCCTCGAGAGCGTTTCTGCACGACTGTTTTCTACAATTTAATCTGAGGGCAAGTAGGCCAACGAGCGTCCTTTGCCCTTCGAAAGCTCTAGATTGTCCTAAAGGGTAGTCAGTGCTTTTGCGACATGACAAAGAAAGAGGCGGCAACGTGTTATATCTGGGCTTTTGTGTTTTATTCCACCGGCTCTGTTGTTGCACTTCTTTATCTCTTTTTTTTTAATATCCTATTATGCACCTTCTTTTTTTCATACTTATATTCACCTTGCCTTTTGCTGTCTTAGATCATTAGCTACTGTATTTGTTACTATATTGCTACTCGTTCAACTATTTTGACTTTTAACACGTTTAACGTGTTGTAAGAAATGTTTCTTTTTGCCATTCTCAGTTTCATCTCATTTTTAAAGAAAGAAATAGACATTTATATTTTTTTTTGTATTTTAAAATTGGAAAAATATCCATATTATTTTGCAATTCATCTGCTCAATTTTATCATAAGCGCATAAAATCTACAGTCCGATCATAACAATGATGGTACCTGGATAGATCGCGAAACCAGCATAATATTTAATTATAATAAAATTGCAACTACTACTACTAGACGCATGAAGCAAAATTTATGTCACTTGTTACTGGCGCAACTTGTCCTCATTGACACGCTGAAGAGTGTTTTACAGTGGCTCCGTCAAACAGCAATAAATTGATTTCGCCCGGTGACTCACTATTTCGATTGACAAAACGGAATTGATATAGATTGGCGCTAATGAGTACACATTGAATCGTTCTCTATTTGGAAGCGGCTGATGAGAAGAGGGAACAAAAAGTGCGAAGATTCGAGGAAGATCGCCTCCGGATGCTGTTCGAGTAGGTTTCGTGGAGGGCGAGGAAGCTGAAACGACCTCTACGCGAGAAGATCTTGAACTCGTTTCGGCACAAAAGTACAGGAGTCCGACCGGTCGGGACATCCTCCCTGGGAAGAGGAATTTGGACGTGGCCCAAGAAGGCCCGATATAAGCCACCCAGCGAGGCAAGAACACACGCGAGAGGCAAGAACATGCGAGGCGACACGTCTCTTTCCCGATCATGCTCGAGAGAGCCACGTCCCCGGCCGAATTAGACGCCCCTTCTCCATGAAAAGCGCGAAGTCCGCTTCGATTTTCCTCTCGCACACGCGTACTGTCCCTCGATTTTCCCGCTAGACGCCGCCGGCAACCCTAAACGGATCCTGGGAGACCGGGACGAACGCTATAGCCTCCTCACTAGGAGTGTATTCAACCCCTTGGATTTTAATAACCAGTCTGACTTGTGACCAAGATTTTAAACAGAGTCTACTGATCAGTAGCGTCCATTTAAATCGAAATACAATTCTATATTTCTGTGGGCATACACTAAATATAGAGTTTCTTTTTCAGGAAATCATTAAGAATAAAGAAGTGTTCTGATGACTGCGGAAGTGGAGAAAACCGTGAACTGGATACTTAATAATACAGCTATCTAGCAATGTTACTTGTTAAAATTGACACGATTCCATTGATTTAGAATTTGTGCGATTTTTATTACAGTGAATTCGATAAAGAATGTGTACTTCAGAATTTTGGGTGTATACTTTAAATTCAGTAGTGCATTCAATAAAGAAATGTGTATAATTATTTTCAATGAAAACATCGGAATAATTCCGATAATTGTAAAATAAAAAATTTGAAATCGGTCATTTGGTGGTAGGTTTAGGGTTAACAATTATAATACTTAAGAAAGCGATTACAATCGAATTTGATTCTCCAAATATAATGAATTTTTTAATTTCTGTGCGCAGCTCATTAAATAAATTACTTGGAAGAGTGAATTACCGTGAAAAAAACAATATACCAAGATCAAGAAGTTACTCAAGAAGAAGAACTATAGAACTCAAGAAGAAGAACTATAGAATAGAACTACAGAACTTAGGTACAGTGACTCGTACAAATAGATCGCAAATTTAATATAATTTCCAATTTTTCTAGACCAATTTTACGATGGAGGAGTAATTGAAAATAATATTTTCAATAGTGACGGTTTGTGGATCCAAAATAAATGAAAATAGTATAAACTTCTATCGAACTTCAAGTTTTACTATTGTTCGTGAATGTTCATTAGTCATAGATGCATAAAGATTCGTTGTCCACTAGTAAGCGGTTACACAATGTCCGGTTTTCACCGTGCATTTGACAAGTGAGCGTTCCAGCCGGTATAATGCCAGTGTTCTACTCTGTCGTGTTAATTACGCGTATAATCGAGCAGTATCGAAGATATATAGAACAGTCCCTGTTTTTCTTAAGATGTTAGAGTACTCGGTGTGGAACTACACCTGGCAGAGATCCTAGTCGGAGGATAATTGAGGCTTCCTTCGCTCGGCATATATAATTAGGAACGCTGGCTACGTTTAATTGCCACTCGGGCCGGACTTGTCGTTGGACACTGTACACCGATCGATAACGCGATTACGTCGAATCGAACCTGCAATTTAAACTTGCGATGAGCGTCCAGTTTCTCTTGACAACAGAAGAAACGCGACTTCTAAGGAAAATGAAAGAAAACGAGGCTGGGGTATCATTCTAAAATGACGGTGGACGGTTAATGACGGTGGACGGTTAATGACGATGGACAGTCAACGATCTTTTAGATTGCAAAAGGACAAGTTAAATGTTAGTAATAAATAAATAAAATAAATGTTAATAATAAATGAATCTTAGAAAAGTATGTGATGGCAAAGTGTCAACCCTTTGGAAACCATACATTAATGTTATTAATTGGCGACGTATATATAATTCCCGCAGTTGGAACTAACTAGCTTACTTATTTAAATGATCAGTATTGTATATTTTTCTGTTGTCCCAGTGTTTAATACTTTGATATATGATTTAGCTCTTTGAGGAAAGAATATCCTCCACACCAGAGGGGTCTGAACAAGATCTAGAGAAGTCAGAGACGTTAAGAGGATCAAGAGTATGTGCCAAAGATTGTACTAACAGCAGTCTTCAACAATCTTCATCAATTAAATCGTTCAATTCCACCACCTCAAGTACAAATCACCCAATTTACCTGCGCCTTGTTCTGAACTTCATGTCCACTCCTCCACGTGTTGATAGCGGGCTGTCTGGGTCCCCTTTTATCCAGCAGCAACTCGCTGGGGCACTTCTCAAAGATGAGCACTCTCTCAGCGACCGATCCCCTAGTCAAAAACGGTCTAATAGGATTGTTCCCGGTCCCGGTCGCCGCTGCTGCTCTGATATGCTGTTTCTGTTGCGTGGTCAACTCCGGATGAGGCACTTGCTCGATCCTGGGCCTGGGTGTATTAATCCTAGGCCCCCATCTAGAAGTGACTGGATCCTTATCCTCTTTCCCTGGCTCCTTGTCCTTTTTAATTTCCGTCTCGAACTTTGACCTGGTAGTCGAGACCAGTTGCTCGGTTGCATTGAACGAAGGCGCATTGTTGCTCTTCTGCTCCTCCAGCCTCTGCTGAGTCGCAGGATTCTGTTGGGCAGCTCTGTATCTTACTTTCGCGTAATGCACCACGGACATGTTCGACAGCTCGTCCTTGCTGAGAGTCTTGGCGTCGGTAGCAGCGGTCGAGTTAGCTCCGGGCGACGCGGAGACCACATTGTTCACCATCGCCGCGGAAGCGGGTATCAGGCCGCTCCCGTGATGATTGTGCCCGATTATAATCGGCTTCACCGGCTCCACCTTCGGCTTCTCCCGCTTTATCGCCGGCTTCTGCCTCGTCAGAGGCACGGTCCTCTCCGCGGGCTCTTCGGTGATCACCGAACCAGTCTTCAGCGCGTTGATCAGCCGCTCCTCCTCCCTGGCGACTTCGTCCAAGTACACGCTGGAATTAGACCCGGTGCTCCTCTTCTCCTCCTTCGCCAGCGGCTTCACCTCCAACTGAGTCCTCCCTGCTGACACATCCGTCGCTCTCTTACTCTCATTCAACTTGTTCTTTAACGGCCACGTGGTCAAACCCGAATTGACCGTATTCGAAGCGTTCTCCAAGCTCGGAGAGGTCGGCGACGTGATCACTGTACTCGCCGGCCTCTTCTGCTGAATGGTCTTCGTTGGAGTCAGGTCCGCAGGGAACGTGGTCTCGATAGTCTCCAGAAACACTTCCCTGTGATGCGATCCAGGCGGCGTCTTCGTCGAGACCTGCGGCTTCACGATCTGCGAGGGTTTGTTCGCGAAAGGCGAAGTCGGCGAGAGTAGGGCATTCTGTTTCCCTTTTGTTTGACCAGCAACGTTACTATTCTTCAATGGGGAGGTCTGTTGATGCTGCTGTTGCTGTTGCTGCTGCGTAGAGTTCCTCTCGAATTTCTGCAGCGCGAACTGTATGGAAGAGGGCAGAGACTTGGACGGGGACCTCTGTCTAGACGCGGCTATCCTCGCCTTGTCCTCTACCACGAAGTTGTTTACTAATTTCTCCAGGTTCCCGTTGTCCAGGTTCGGCGATTGCGCTAGGATGTCGACCGTCGTGTTAGCCGCGGACATGGCCGTGGGTGATGTCTTCCCGGGGCTGATGGAGGGATTGGTCGGGGTGAGCGCCGTCCCGAACTTGTCCGCGGCGGTCGCATTGCTATGGCAGTTCAGGATCTCGGTGGGGCCTAGGCCCCGGCTTTTCCAGGTCTGGTAGATCGCTTCGGCGTGGTCGCTGATCTGCTTCGCGATTGCCGCGATGTCCTCGTCACCGGAGCTAGACGTGTCCGAAGCGGTCGTCGGGTACTTCCGGCGCAGATCGTGCTTCGCCGTAGCTGCCATCTCCGGCTCTGATTGCAGCCGCTGCTCCCGCAGCTGAGGATGATGGTCCAGCAGGAAGCTGGCCACCCGGCTGCTCAGCTCCGTCGTATGGTCCAGTACCAGCTGCACCAGCTCGGGGCTACCCTCGACCGGCACCACGTTCACCGGGATCGCGTAACCGAAATGCACCGCCCGGCAGTCAACCTGCTCCTCTTCGGGCCGGCTCTCGTTGATCAGACACGCGTTCAGATCAGGACAGTGGACCGCCCGAGCCGGCCGAGGATCGACCGTCGCCGGCACGAACAGCTCGCGTCGGGTCGCGCAGACCCGGCGCTCGATCGTCTCGATCTCTACCCCCAGAACACCCGTAACCGACAACCCGCCAACCGACCTCGACGATGACACCACCACCGGCCTCCTCGACGACGTTGCTTCCGTTATCAACGGACTCGCCACTCCTGGCATATCTCAGGCCAATCGGCCCAAGAAACGCGTCCCCCTAGACCCACACACGGACACGGCTTCCGTCCACGCGAGCCTGCTGGCAAACCGTGCTGCCTGTCTCCCCATTGTCCTCTTCGGTAGACTCTTCGAGGTTGATCAGGTCTCTTCCCGATTGCTGCTAGAGTCCATTCAATCCTCGAGAAGACATTGATTTTTTGAAGAAGTGGAACGATTATCTTATAGATGGGGATTGCTTGTAGAGGTTGCTAGATGATGTTGTTCACTTGTTTTTACACTAGCTTACACACTGGCTTGTACAGATTTATACAGATTTCTACACATTTGTACAGGTTTGTACTGCTTTGTACACTATTTAGACGTTTGCTGATGGCGCTGAGAAAGTAGCTGATTTGTTGTTAGACATTGTGTTCGAGGTTGGAGGGTTTACGGACGATGATCGAGAGCTACATCTCTGCGTCGCGCTGCCGAGGATCGAGAGTGATCTGAAAGAAGATAAATATAAATTAGTATTTGTCCCGGCCAGACTGACCTGTGGACGTGTATTTTCGGACCGTGATACGTGCTCTGAGCTGGTCGGCGCGCTAGTGCGAAGCTTGCGATTAGGGATTGTTGATCTTTTGCTTGGCCTTTGTCACCAGCATTGGCCTACGCAATTGTCTATGCCATAGCTTCCCAACCTTTTACGTTGCTTATCATGTTCTTTAGAAAGTTTTCTTGTTCGGTTCGCCCTCTTTGCGAAATTTACATCAGCTGTTAGACGTGCAAATTTTCAATCTTGGAAAGTTGGGTCGAACGTAAGAATAGAAAGTGAAATTTTAACATCACCCAGATCTTCACGATACATACTGTTCCGTAACTAAAACCGTAGCTCTTGAACTAATGAATTTCGTTATCTTGCAATTGATCAAACATCAAGAGTATATTATTTTTTCTTTGAATGTAATCTCTTTGTTGATTCGTTTGATTGAAGGTGAGTTGACGATTTATTAAAGTTACTAAACGTAGTAAAGTACACAGATTTTTAGCTCGTTGGTTGCACATTATTTTTTAATAAATTATGAACAGTTATTTTAGAATCAAGGTCTGGGTTAGGTCAGTAAATTTTGATTTCATACCACAGTGCGACGACCACATTGGGAAACTATGATCTACGGCAATGGAATATGGCGTACCAGAGTCCAAAACTAGCAACTATGTCCTTTGCTATAAAGTTTGCAGGGAATTGCGATGACTCTCTATGTCAACAAGCTCCAAGTAACTACAGTAAGTACAAAAACTTCCAAAGTTGTATAAAAGTGGATTCCAAAGTTGTATAAAAGTGGATGCCAAAGTTGTATGAATGTAGACGCCTATGTTGTACAAGATCAAATGCCTATTTGAAGGGTATTAATAACTATGAAACAATTCTCACGTTTTCAATGATAACGTATCAATGCAACGCAATACTTCGATCAAGAAGTAAGGATGATTTATGGTATTCTAGTCTAGAAAAGAATCACTATTTTAATCGTGTAAATAGAATGTTATTTTTTCCCTTGATCGTTTAAATAGACGACAAATAAAATATTTACTCAAATGTTGCTAATCTTCCTACAATGAACAATTTTACGTACTCAATTTTCCTATAAATTTATAAAATCCGAAGGCTACTAATAACCCGAGTACCAATTAATTCTTCATTCCTCATTCTCGTTCGAACAAAATTTCTTTCGAATGTGCCCAACACTGGCAACAGCAGAAGATTTCATGGCTTCGCGATCAAAAACGGGAAGGCTGTCTCTTGGTATCGCGTTCTAGACTGGAATACCCCTTGAGTAGTGTCTAATAGGCTTTGTCCGAGCGAAAAAGCGACACGGTACCGGTACTTTCACCCTGCATTGCAGCGCGTATGCAAATGCACGCATGTGAGCGCAGACGTGCGTGCGCCGTGCACCGTGCGCCGCTTCGATCGTGCTCGAATCGCTGGAAGCCGCGCACGTTTCACGTTCCTCACGTTTCTCTCCTTCCGTTCTCTTGCTCTCCTTCTCTTTGTTTCGGCTTCTCTCCTTCTCGAGGGACCCACGGAAAAATTCGTATGCCGAGACAGTCGAGCTTTCTTTGTCTCTGGACGAGGATCGTTTGGCAACGTATGCACCAGCACTCGTCCTGATGATTCTTCAAATCCCGCGCATTCTGACTTTGAAGTCACTGACTCTCCACGCATAAGAATCTCAGATTCTTGATCCATCGGCTTGACGATCTACCGATAGAGATCTTGCGTAGATTTGTACCGGGAACTGCATTTAGAATGCACCAGGGAGCTGCATTCTAGCGACACTTTGCACTAGACCCGGCCTCAACGCTGTCCATTAAGCCGCCAACCAGGCCATCGATTAATTACTTTGGAAACAGGGTGATTGAAAAAGGCAGTTTCAGGATGAGTTCAGCTAAATGTAATTTGATCGCGCGATAGTGATTATGTGGGCTTTTTAACGTTCGCGGCTTTTAATAGATAAATTCGGCTACGGAGATTTTAGTGAACAATCTGCTAAATGAAATGTGAATAAATATATTTTAATTATGTAACTATTAATGGTGATGAACTGGGAATCACTCTATGAAGTTGACTGTTGAAGAACATAATGAAAAAACTGTTAAATCATCAAGTTTAATCAATTTGGGAGCACCGTACTATATGATGGTTCAGTTCATTAAATAAAGAGATTAAACTGCTAGCCTTAAACTCGTAAATATGCATGAGCTTGCTGTAGTATATGTATGTATGTATATGAGGTGGGTTGTTTCCAACAACTCTTCCACAAATTTATTTTTATTCTCCAAGTGTTCTTAATTATATTTGTGATGAAAAGTCCATTAAATTCTGACTGAATTAGTTTCTGCATTTTTAACACAAGCAATTTAACGAAGATGAAAATTGAAAGTTGTCGAATTAGTAGCTGTTTTTAGAAATGGCAGCTCAAATGATAAAAAATAGTCCCAAATTTGTGTATATAAAAATTTGGTACACGACTGTACACGTCAAAGTGTACGTGCTATCGTAAAATAAAAATGAATGATAAAATCCCCAGTGCAGGGAATAAAATGCGATTTGATTTTTCTTCTGATAAAATAGTATCTAACAGTTTCACAGGAAGTCAATATCTATTACAGTAATTAAAGTGTAATCTAGAGTCTCGAGAACGTTCTATAACATTTCTATAGCAACGGTATTAGTTGTTTAAAATTCTAACCGAGATAATTCTATATAGTTGTAACCAAAGATTACGGTCAGCAGCGTTTAATTGACCGAATAGTTACACCACATCGAATCAGCCTCTAGAACACAGCTAATAAATTTGACAGTGACTCTGCTTCCTATCTGATTCCCAGAGACATTCCCAACGAGTTGCAACGACGAATTGCAACAGTTTGCCGAAGCCGTTTCTCCTAGACACATAAATGTCTGTCGTAAGATAAATTTTATTGGGAGATCTGATACGACTGCATGGTTGTATAAACGTAGAACGAAATAAGGTCGAAAAGTTTAACTATTTTGTTGCAGTTTGTGTTGGTTCGAAACTGAAGTAGACTCTGTGAGTCAGGAAAACTATTTATAATTCTAGAGAGATCTACAGAGAGGGGAGAGGTATTCTACGAGCGTTTTGTCGTTGATTCTAACGATGGTGATTTATGAATCACTTCCACCATAGAAAAGATCAATAACGTTCTCGAACTTCCTGACTCGATTGTTCACCGGAAAACGACTTTCATTGTCCCTGTACAAAATTCTTTTTGTGAATCACAAACAGATAATAAAGACTCGGAGGTACAATGCAGGTAAAAATATTAGAGACTATAACAGTTGTTTCGATAACAATCTTTACCATTATATTTTCCTGACGCGTATTTACACCCTTTTCACAACTAAACGTATTTATTCTATACTGCATATAGTGCACATTTCACAGTGAAAGACGAATTAAATAGAGAAAAAGAGAGATAGGGTTGCATATAAAAAACGATCATCTCACAGATTGTTTACCAAATTTTCTAGAAAATTACCTTCTCCGATGAGTTCGTTCAAAAGATGTCATGAGTCACCCTTTCCAAGGAAATAAAACATTTTTGGGACATTCTGCATAGAAATTCTTTCACGAAAAATTCGAATAAAAATATCTATGAATCTGTACAAATCACGCTATTTTTATAAGATACTACTTTGATAGAAAAATCGAATGAAGTTCCATTAGTTCCATTGATGAACAACAACACAAATAAAATTGCTACTACTCTCCCCACAGAAAACGCAACGTTTCCATCCACGACAAATATATTCCTCAATTCCACAGAGCTATCAAATCAAGAACAAAAGCGTCCGCCTCAGACCGTGCAATTTGTTCCGTACCTATCATTCGCAAAGATTCCGCCTACGCAATTGTCTTCTTATTCCGTTTTGCGTGTATTAGGGTCCGGAGGAGCAGCGATACAATTTTCGCGAGATCGTCAATCGTCGACGTATCCTTCGAATGCACAAAGAAGTCTCATCATGCTGACACAGAATTTCGCATGCAGCCGATATTCCGGGCCGTGGGGAGGAGGTCCGATAACAGGGGAGAGAAGGCGGTTTTCGAGCAAAATTCCGAGTCCCTGGAACAGTTCCAGGCGTGGGTCCGGGATAATCGTCCGACGTCGAAACGACGACGACGACGACGACGACGACAACGACGGTGGCTGCGTCGCGTCGTCGATAACTGCCCGGAATCGGCCGTGCCTCCTGAACCGTGGCCGCGTGTGTACGCTCGCCTCGCATAACTCGGTCACGTTTGCGGTTTGCATCGTTTAGAATACGATACGGCCCACTAAAAATAGCGGCGAGCCAATATCGATACGCGGTGAAACCGTGTCAATCCCCATGGATCGACCGATTGAGCGCCAGTGCGGTGCAAGCAGTGCATAGCGTAACAAGGCGCTGCAAACAACGAGTTTCCACGCACAGTTTTTTTCAATCCCCATGTTCCGTCGCCTTCTTACCGATTTCCTGGATGCTACTCGCGGTTTCTGGTTTCTGCACGACGGAATCGTGGAATTTCTGCGAGCGTTTTTACAGGATCGCAAAAACCATGCTTTCTGGAGCGGACGAGGCCGCGCGGAACGTTAACTTGCATCGACCGCGGCTTTTCTGTGGTCAATATTATCGTATTATTTGATTGTACGATCTTTACTCGCAGGTTTTTGCGTGATGTAGCTGCGTGACGTTGCGAGGAGAGCGCGGATCTTTGTATTTATCATAAAAATGGACAAGTCGAATATAAATCAATAGAGACGTCAGAAGAATTGGATGTTGTTTGCATACTAGTTCCGACTCGTTA
This sequence comes from Lasioglossum leucozonium, assembly GCA_028454225.1. Classification (NCBI taxonomy): domain Eukaryota; kingdom Metazoa; phylum Arthropoda; class Insecta; order Hymenoptera; family Halictidae; genus Lasioglossum; species Lasioglossum leucozonium. The sequence continues at coordinate 12,422,159 of CM052205.1, read as the reverse complement.
ACACTAGATATACGGAATTTACGGTTTGCTAAAAGTGAGTATTTTACATTACTTAGTGAAACAAACGAGAACATGTCTCTCGAAATTTTTAGCCAAAGAAAGAAATTCGCGGAGTAATTTCTCATGAATGCATCTTTACAATCTCAATAAAATTAAAAATATTGAATCGTATCGTGTAAACTTGGTTTTAAAATTGTCAGACGAATGCTCTTTTATTTAACTTCTGCTTCATGCAATTGGCTTGGACAATCCGTATTTTCCACAAAAATCTCCAGTCCACTCATTAAAGAAAACACAGGCATACAGTAGATACAAATCGTATTTTTCTTCTAGCGAAAAAGTTCTGGACGAAAAAGAAGTACAGTAACGCCGAACTACAAAGGGGTTAAAGTGTTAAAATAGAGACCAGAGAGATCGTCCAATGAGCTTCAAAGGGATTCCTGTTGGAAAAGACAGAATCAAGGAGAGACACCTGCCGGCTCACAACGATTTGTTTATCATCCTCGAAAGTGGAACGACGCTGCGGAAAGAATACTGATCTCGAGGCGTGACACCGTCGCGACCGGTTTCACAATCCGCGGCGGGAAAGGGTGCCGTTATAAATAGTTCGTCAATGCAACGCGCGAACCAAAAGGAAAAAAAACAGAGCCGTGGATTTCAAGGATGAGCCTACATGTTTTCCATAGCGCGAGACACGAGCTCCAACGTCGATACACACCCGGGGAGTATACATATGTATAATTTTCGAGACGAAATCGAGATGGATCAAGGTTTCCACGGTGGGGATTCGAAAATGGCGAAAAAACGTTGGCTTTGATTCTCCTGGATGATAAATCGGACCTCAATACTTTGCATTAGAATTCGTATATCGGGTGTTTCAACTAAATCAGATCACCTACTTATTCAGCTTGTCTACCGTTGGATGAAGAATCCTTTCCCAAAGTCAGTTTTCAACGGGATTTTATAATCATTAATATTTTTTTTAAACGAAACATCTGTTTTCTTAAATATTATTGTAGAGCATGCAAAGACTAGTCCAATGGCTTGAATAATCATACCGTTTCGATGATTGAATTTCGGGATACTTTTGTCTGAAAGTATGGCGCAGTTCAAATTGATTCAACGTGCAACATTTAAAAACTTAGGTTATTTAGCTTAACATCCGCATATAATTTGTAAACTGTCTCTCAGTAAGAAACACGACTGTTCGATTAAAAGAGATTGTAATTAAATGGTCACGTGCGCGGACAAGTTATTTAGTCCCTGGGGCCTCGTCGTTTCCAGGATTAATCGTCGGTACGAGAGAAAAAAAGATTTGATGGGGCAGCAGGTTCTCGCGAGGCCCACGAGGGCAACTCGTTCAAAAGGTAATTTCTAGTCGGAATACGTAATCAGCGGCCAGGTATTTTCCATACAATCGCGATTCAGCACGCGCTCGACGCTCTCCGCAGCCGTGAACTCGCGCAACCTTGGAATTCGGTGGAAACAGTTCAAACAAGCCCACGGAGCCGCAGCAAATTTCTCCGTTTCCACCCGTGCAGGTTTTTCGCGGACGAATCTCGACCGGGACCTTCGACATTTCCTAGGAATCCCGGAATCTCATTCTGCGAAATATAATTAGGCTCGGGGAGGAGCCTAACGTGATCCTAATAGCGAAAACCGCAGAATGCGTAAAATAAGTAAGTTCGTAAAGACCAACGTTCTAAGACTTCCCTTTTAGGTTCTATGAAAAAACTTGAAGCCGAAAAATTGGAAAATACGGATTTGAATGAACTCAATGAAGTCCTGAATATACTGCCCCTTCCACAGAGTAAATGAAAATTGAAGGGCACTTCCGTGATTGGATCGTGGGGACTATCAAAAACTATATACGTCCATCACGTTGTCGAACGAAAAATTGTATAATAGTAGACAACTTGGAGAACGCAGTTCTTCCGCAAAATAAAAACAATCGAAGGATTAAAGTCATAAAGCCTAGGCCTAGCGGCTTTACGAGGGCTATCATCACGCTGACCAAGTGAAAACAATATAGGAAAATTGTAAACCGAAGATTCTAATGGCGGAGCAGCTCTCCACGTTCGGATCCCGAAAGGTCTCTCTCACAATCAGTTAATTACCGCCTAGGATGATCGAATCGGCACGATTCCGTCAAATTATCTCGTCCCGGTCGTTCTCGTTCTGCCAATCGCGGACTTCCGCTCATCATCTTGTCCAACCGCAGGACGAATGGAGGAAACAGGGTCCCCGATCGATACGATTATCGATGACAGGGGACACGACACCGAGAGAGCAGTTTCGCGAAACTTTCCAATAAGCCCGGGACACAGGACCGCCCCACCGTAGTTTCGGAGACCCAACTTAGGAGCGACTTGAAAACTTGCGGGGCGGACTTAAAAGTTCCGTGTATTTTCGCTCGTATAAATGGCTCGTGGAAACCAGCCGAAATAACAGGGGCGAACGAGAGAGAAGCTGAACATGGGGGGCAGAGCATGCAGGACTCGGCGAAAGCTTCTCTTTTCATCGGGAACACGTGTCTCGACTTTGCTTTCTTCGACCATTTATAACGATGATAACAATAACAATGTCTTTATCGCGCTGTACACAAAACACAGGCGCGGGATGAGCGACCGTCGAGCAAAGAGGCACAGCTGTCGCTGCCGTTAGCGTGGGGATACATACGTTCTCCAAATTGTGAATGGAATAAGCTTCTTTTCATGAAATTATTTCACTAGCAGATTTGTAACATTTTTCTGATTAGAACGAGTACAAACGTGGCACCATTCGGAGCAAATTTTCTTGTTCGATTAACGATTGAATAGATTCGCATGGAAACAGTTCTATCTAAAGCAATCGATGTATGTACAACCCGGTTCGTTAAACAAATTGCTAAATATTCAATCTAGCACTATAGCTGGATAACTGTTCTATTATCATATACACATATTTCTCGAATTAGTTCGGATAATTGAGGTTTATCGTGGAAATTACGTCGTGTGTGGTGTCCTTTCAATCGGAAAAGTATCGCTAATATGTCGTTTATAGTTTCTTAAAGAGGTGATTAAAAGCAACAAAGTTTTATTATTGAGTTTGCATTGTCTCATCGATACGCTACAATTTTCTGCATTCGCTGTTAACAAAATAGGAGATCGAGGAATGATCAAAGAAAGTCTCTATACGATTCAAGTACCATTTCAGTCCCGAAGTTTGGACATATATCGAGGCAACAATGTATTAAAAATTTCTTTATGATTTTGAGGAACAGTTGTTGCGGTTTGACCGACGATGCAACGAGTCCCGAACCGGTAGTGGATCGATCGCAACCGGAAGCGCGGAAAATAGCACGTCCAGCTAACGTCGACAGCCGTCGGCGATAACGCCGATCAACGAGTCGCGGTTTAGCAAATAAGCAAAAAGTGTCGCGTGTAACGAGCCACGGTAAACGGAGCGCCGTTGTTCACACTGGTCCTCTTTTGCATGCAGATTGACACGTACACTGCCCGCCAAAAGTTTAGCATCCCGTTGGCCAGATTTTTCGCTGTGATAAATCCACGGTACTGTAATATCACTTGTTTAATCCCTCTCGTGTGGATCCACGTGGCTGCTGCCAGATTTTTCGCCGTGATAAATCCTTAGCGGTATAATATCGCTCGTTTAATACTGCCTCGGTCCACCTCTGGACGGCTTCTGGTTATACTTAAACCTAAATCTTGTGGACATTGCAACTTGCAAAATGATCTGTTCACTAAATAGAGAAAAATATGAAATTCAATATGAAAATCTTTCGTGGTAAATTATTGGAGCACAGTCGCAAGAATCGAGTCCTTTTCAAGAGCCAAAGAAGGATTACGCCTTGGAAGTCAACATCGCGCAATTCTCTCGCACCTCGATTTTCGCAAAGGAAGGACTCCGCAACCTCTAATGAGTCTGTTACAAGCCTAATTCCCTATTGAACCGTCACGATCCCATCTACGGGACCGCCGGAACCCGAAAATTGCCGGATCAATTTTTCATCCGAACAATACTGGGTTATTTCTGGCTGGAAATTGTCCAAACGCGATCCTGATTGGCATGAATTATTGGCCTTTGGCAGGCGATCCTTATTCGTACGTCTTCGATGTTATTTTCAGCGGACGACGTTCGCCTTTCTATTCAATCTCGGAAAAATGATGGCTTGATGGAATTGTTTCGGGACGACAGTTTAGGCAATATTTCACTGTATTTTCTAAGCGTTGAAACGCAATTTTTTAACTAGACTGTCAACCCATTAACAAGTCGTTAGTACGGAAGAACGCGATCGACTCCAGATGTTTTAAGTCATGGAATGCTGCTTCGAACAATCACTGAATGATTACAATTTTTGCAGCAAAAATTGCACGGAGTCTTTAAAACATCGACGGTTCATACAAAAATTCAGAGTAGCTAAGTATTTATTTAAAAATCGACTGTTTTCATCAAAAATCATCAACGTTAAAAAATCGCCAGTTCTACAGGTGGTTCTAATGTTTCGATCGTCTACTGCATAGTTTAAATCGAAGATATCAGAGGCATCTACGCATCAGCAAAGTCAGCTACGCAAACAACGCAGTGAACATTATACAATGTACTTTGATCACAATGTATGATTGTGCGTACCGACACGGGAGAATAGGGGATCGCAATTACGCGCGGTTGAAGGAGATTTCGCGAACCCGATGCGAGAAAGTGAGGCGCGTGTTTTCTCGGTTGAAAAGTATGAAGATTTTCGAGACGTTCATCGGCGTGCGGTGGATTTCACCGGGGACAAAGAGATGAGGACCACCCCGCGCGCGCGATGACTTCCGAGGCCATTGAAATTCCCTATTGTCTGCGGCTCTTTTTGTTCGACGCCTAGGTCAAGCTATACCCTCGTGTCAGTGGGTCAAGCTATATGCCTTCCTCTCTCGCGTCTCCTTCCACCGTTTGGTTCTCTCTCGAGCCTCCTCGTCGACAACGACGACGACGCGATGAGATTTAATTCGCGGGACGCGACGTGTCTCCTTTGTGACCGTAATTTCCGCGTCTGACTCCCACGCGACGATTAGAATGAAAGATGTGTCATACGGGCCTCTGACGAGTCAAATTGTCCGACCCGCAAACAGAGAAAACGCTCTCTGCACACTATACGAAAGCGAGGAGAAAATTCGAGAAGGCTGGGAGGCGCAGTAGAATCGCTTGTCCATTGGTCAGACACGCAAACAACTGGTTAATATTCATGTCTGCTAGCTTCCATTTGGAATCTTCATCAGGAGCCTGTCTCAACATTATCCAAAAAGAGGTGAATTTAAATTGAATCATTCATAAACCTTCTTTTAAGGGCCAACAAATCACAAATTTTCTAGAAATTCTCGTCAGAAATCTTGCCTTAATATCATATTAGTGGTACAAATTAATTCGTGGCCCTCAAAATTCGTAAATTATTCGTAACTTTGTTTTATATTCAAAATGTTTATCAGGCTCATCACCAGGTAAAAGAATGTAACTGTATAGAAAATGATTTGGATTATATTCAAAACTTGATCATATTTTGATTGTTTGTAAACGTACAAAATGAATACAATCTATAAATTGCATACAACAAGAAAATAGTTCAAAACCCTCTTTCTAAGCATCAACAAGCCAAAAATAAATAGTTCCGAGCTAACATTAGACTTTCTAAATCCAGAAAACGTCGTAAAATCACAGAAAAAGCGAGACTGGAAGAGACATGTAACCCAGAAGGGTCGAAATTAAGTAACAGAGCATGATCCAGTAGATAAACAGATCGCGATAAAGCAGGACCTACTGGCGGCTGAATTTAGGGCTATCCTAGAAAGAAAATACTCGTGAGCAGAAAAACAGGAAAAGAGGAGGAGCGTACGTCGAAGGAAATACGAGGAGGAAAGCGTGTCGGATTGGAAAAGATGAGGCAGACTTGCGCCATGAGTAAAATACGAGCGAAATGGTGAGAAACGGCTCGGAAAGAAGGAGAGGCCGAGAGTCGAGTAAATTTCGCGCGAGTTCGGCCCACGATGCGTGCGCGAATGTGCGTGCCGTTTTGTTTGGCCTTTTTGCAAATTCCCTGGAGGGTTCCTTGGCCACTCTCCCTCCCCCTCTTTCTCTCTCTTTTTCTCTCTCTCTCTTTCTCTCTCGCTCTCTCTCTGCGGGCCGATTTAATTATTCCACGAAGGTAGGCGCTTTGAGTTTTCCGGCAGCGAGGCTCGCCAACCAACGGAAGAAGAACCCGAGCCAAAATATATTTCTGGACGGCAGAGGAGTGACTCTCGTTCCCTTTCTTTTCTTCTGCGTCTCCACCCCTCTCGCTCTCTTTCTCTCCCTCTCTTCGTTCCCTTCATTTTCCACAGCGTTTCTTTCCTTTTCTTCCATTTTCTCATCGACGATTCGCTCTTCCTGCTCATCCCTGCTTGCTACGGCCTTTCTGCTTCTGTTCTTCATTCTTCCTTTCTTCCTTTCTTTCTTTCTTTCTTTCAGAGGCTGGCTTTCCGCTCGGAACCTGTTAACTTGGTAATTTCTCGAGCCTCGATGCTCGCTCGAGCATAATTCAAGTAAAAACGATTTAACGCTTTTTGTCCCACGTGGGGAGATACTCGCTGCGGATTTACATTTTTATAGGAATCGATGGGGGAATGGGAACCGATTGATGTTTTGTTTCGCGGGTATTGGAATCGGTTAATTGCAGGTGGAATTGTTGGACCGAGGGGATTGTGCGATCGACGACGAAATTGGCTAAATTGGAAATGGTGATTAGTGGACTGTGGATTTTATTAGATGCACAAATTAATTCATACCCCTTTCCTTTTTACATTTGTTGATCGATTAAAAACAATCGAAATACTGCTGAAACTAATCTCCATCACTTTCTGTGTATTCACTTTATCTCATAAACGATTATCGAATCTTTAATGTGATGGATAAAAGAATTTGATTTAATATAATGTTACTACTGACTAATTGTGATTAACACGAATTAATTGATACAGGTAATATCAAAGAATTTAGTAATTATTAATATGTGAACTTCAGCCTACTCAAGGTATTATAAATAATAGAAATAATTTATTTTATTAATATCGAACATATTAATTCAGCAATTACGCTCTTCAAATTCATCTTAGTGGGAGCTATGCCACCACTTCTCTCGAGAATGACAAATCCCTGGCGCACAGTATAAAATCCAGAAACCGACCGACTCGTTTCATTCTAATATTCGCCACAAAAAGAGGAACATTATTAAAATCTCGTAACGACGGAAGAATCTCGCCGAAATAAATGGGGAGAAGGGTGTCTCGATAAAAAGCCGGCTCTCCGCTAGATTCTATTCAGCGTTGCTCGCTATAAATACGCAAAGATCCTCGGAGTGCTGATAAGTAATGGCATCGCGGGTTTACGAGGAAACGAGGGACACGTTGTCGCGCAGGAATTTCCGCCAGGAATAGAAGATATCGTAACGCGGAAGTAGGAAGAAGAAGCGAGTGTTCCCTTGCCTAAGGATCTCCAACAACCGTGGAACGTTAGCGTAGAATGTTAGAGTATGGCCAACTCGTTTCACGCACCCGTGGGACGTCCCCGCGGTCTTGAAATCCCTCGGGAGTAATAATAACGAGCGGCAAGTAGATCGCGAGGTCAGGACATTTGCTTCGATTAATAGGGGATTAGCCGGCTAACTTTGTCCGGCGACAAGAGCAGCTGGTCATGAACGACGACGGACCGCGAGAATAGACGCCGGGACCAGCGTACTCTTATTCTCTCTTCAGCTTCGTACAAGACAGAGAGAGGGAGGAAGTTAGAACGACAGAAAAAAAAACTCGAAGGCAGGAAACCACCAGAAAGGAAACATTCCGAGCACAAAGAGAAGAAGAAAACCCTTTGTCGGGCGAAAGAGGGCCGGGCTGAACAATCGAATATTCCGAGGAGAAATCGAACGCGAAACCGTCCCAAACCTGTTACCCCACAGACTCGCACTATTAGCTTTCTCGATTTTCTGTTTCTGTGGTCTCAGGTGTTTTAAGATTTCTAATATACAGAGTGTTTTCTACTTTTCCGGCAAGATTGTGGGAGCATGATCTACAAGTGAAGATAAGAAAAAAATGTTATATGAACTTTGTTTATAAACGCTTTGTTACAATATTATAGGTAAATATTGAATGTAGCCTGAATAGGTGCGGAACAGCAGATTTAAAGCTGAATACCGATTAATATAATTCTTTAATTAATTCTTTAATTATTCTGCTTTAAATCTGCTGTTCCGAACCTATTCAGACTACATTCAATATTTGCCTATAATATTGTAACAAAGCGTTTATAAACAAAGTTCATATAACGTTTTTTTCTTATTTTCACTTATACAATATCATGCTCATACAATCTTGCAGGAAAACTAGGAAACACCCTGTATATATTTTAATATTTCCAATATTTATATATTTTAATATTTCCAATATTTATATGTTTTAATATTTCCAAGAATTTCCATAGATACATTCTTGTTATTTTTATAAAATGGCATAGAATAGTCACTTTTAATGCTCTGTCAACCTAGCGTTAATTTTTATTGGGACTTCTTTGCGAAGAACCACGGAAAACTTGTTTAATCTCTTAATCTCTTTTAATTTCGCGTTCTTGAGGACAACAGTATAATCTATCCGCAGTTTATTAATCAACTTGAACATATAAGTTCCGATTTCAGCAAGTGAATTACTTCGGTGTGTTATATGATTTCCAAGGGTTGTAATTCAATAGGTAATGCACGTGTTAAAAAATGGAAGAGCTTCGGAGCATCTTTGCCTGGGGAAGAATGGACCAATTCGCGAATTCTGCAACATCCATGAATAGATCGACACGCGTCTCCCGCCGGTTGATAATTGTATCGCGTTCTCGGTGACCCGATCATTCCTCATCCCCGATAAAATCCCCGACTGGTATGGTCTCGGTCGTGATTCGCGAATTACATAATGCAACTGTTGCGTCACCGTTCGGCTAAGCATCGACTCCTCGACGAACGAATACGCGCGCGCACCAGCACGATTCAATCGGCGAGAAACAGCACGCGATTCCCTCGTAAAAAAAAGAGGAAGAAGATAAAAGAGACACGCCGTTCACGTGCCAGGAACTGATTGCTTTCCTGAAAACGAGGGAGCTCGCGAGGCCGTTCGACGAGAGAGAAACGAGAGAATCGGTATTCAATCCGAATAATTTCATTTCGATTTATTAGTGCTGACTTTAGTCGATCGTTTTCGACGACACACTGTTTCGTCCCCTAATTTTTCTTTCCTACTGGCTTCGGTTCAATCGATCGTAATTTATTCTGTGCATTCCACTTATACTATACATACAAGTATGCTGTACAAGCTTATTATTTTTTGTAGAGGATTCTTGCTCTGTTTGCGTTTTTGTTAACATATTCTTTAGGACAACGCCACATATGCGACGTTTACAATCTTTTAATTTACGTATGGTGCATTTGATAAAACATATTGACAGTCTTCACTGTCTTCACCTCTGTAAGCAGCAAAACAAACAGTGATTAGCGATGGTGTTAATATTATCAATTTTGTGCGGTGGCAAAGGTGTTTTATTCAGTATATGTATTTTATGTATGTTGTACAAGGAGTGAAAACGTGCGGTGATTATTATTGTTTGTTGCGTACAAAAGAATTCTTTATCCTTTTCGTTTTTATTACACAGTTAATGACCAATAAACTGCGAATTTTTACGCAAAATGAACATTTTTTTGCATCGATTACAATAAACAGGAACAGAAATCTCTTTGTTCCCTTAATAATTTTAATAAACTGTGAGTAATACACCGAAGCTCATAAATTGTTGCAATCCGTCTCTTGCTTTAAATTGCACCTATTCATTTTTATCATAAATCCACAAAATCCGCAGTATGATGATCAAGCTATTACAGCCAGAGTACGAAAATGTATTTCTTAACCACGCCGCGTGCTGAATAGTATTATCTACAGTGCAACTAAACACATTTATAAGTTTATGTTTTTCAAGCATTCAAGAATCATACAAAAGTGATAAAAATTCGGTGCAACAAGACTGTCGTTAAAAAATCGATTGTTTTAATGCAACATACTTAAAATTGGCAAGTCATCGATGAATTCCTTCGTCGAATCGACGTCACTTCCGCCGATCGGCAAACCGAAGTAGGTCTCCATATCGTTGTTCTTTTCTGCATTCGCTGAGCAATTAGCTCGCGTGATTAGACGTTCCGGTATGTGGGTTAGGCGATCGTCGATCGCGTTCAAAGTCCTCTGTGGTAAACTTGCTATGTCGTTCGATTTCTTAACACGCGTGTCGTCTCGCGAACCTTCGCCCATGATATACGGCTCGGTTGTAATATACACGCGTCCCGAAAATAGTCGCGCAAATAGAGGACCGGGTCGCGGAATTCTAGCGACGCGACACGCGACCAGTGTGAGCCGCTCCTGGAAAACCGATCCCCTCGTTCGTTCGTTCGGATCGGATTGATCGCGCTCGCTCGAGCCCTTTTCGCCGGATTAACTTCGAAAACGATCCTTCGATCGCGGGACCTCCACGGAGAAAGTTCGCTTGAAATAAAGTTTTATCGCCGCTCCATAAACGGGCTGCGGGACTTTATGCAAATTTGCACTTTTACCGACGCGCTGCCGGGAAATTTCCTGGAAGTGTCCCCCAACGGCGTTCGCTAATCTTTACGGAAAAATTAGAGGGATGATATTGAAAATAATAATAATAATGCTTTTTGCTCGAGCAATGTCTGCGGATATTGCGACATTATTGCGACTGGCCGTCGCGAAATTATTATTAAAAGAACACCTCGAGAAATTTAGTAGTGCAAGAAAATCTAGATCGAGAAAATCTATTTTCGAAGGCTGACATAGGTCCCTATTCATTTTCTGTTAGCGTGTATTAACTTCTGGTCTACTTTATATGAAATTCTGTTCAATTCGATACTGAATTCTGTTCAATTTCCTATCTCAGTTATTCTTTAATAAACACTCTGAACTAAACTGTCAACTGTTTCAGAACTAAACTGTCGATGTTCCTGCGAATTCTGTTTTCGAAACAAATGAATTTCTTTTGGGAACTGATAGAAATACAAACAGAGGTACGATAAAAGCAAGATTATTGGCAAAGTGGACTACTTTTCCAGAAGCCTCACCGCGTCGAAGCTACAACGGATGGGTTTATTAGAATCGGACTTTTTCAATATTTGCGGAAGCTGATTCGGTCTGACGGACTCTCGTTTTCTAAGTCCCAGCTATTGTCTGCTCAAACAGGACGACTTCGGTCGGCTTTCAGATCGTCCTTATCGCCGATCAAACAGAGCTATCGAACTCAAATAGTGCTTAGGTGCGGCAAATAAACCGACGTTTCTTATCGAGCCTCCCACAAGTCCCTAAATCTTCGAGAAATTATCTGTTAGTTGCATTCTCCTTGTATTCCGGTCGTGCGACGCGATAAGCAGCCTAATGCACTCGCGACTTAGGAATGCGCTTTAAGTCAAGGAAACGAGCTGAGAATTCCCTGTCCACTATAATCCTCAGAAAATTTCCCTCTTAACGGAAAGTTCGTGGATAAACGATCGTTTGTAGTCAGTGGAGACGATCCTCGTTGAACGTGGGCCGAGGAATTCGTGGAATCCCGAATTTATGATTTCCATCTTGTTTCCTCGAGGCGCCACCTCTTTCGAGTTTACCTAATTGAGAGGCAACGAGGTCGTGGCGGTCGTTAATTAATCTCACGTGGGTGTATGTGTTCAGATATTAGACGGTCTCGGAGAGACCCGGTCTCTTCTCGCTCGTCGTTTATCATCGAGCTGCTGATGACGCTTTAACGACGCACGAGGATAAAAAAGAGTACCCGCCTTGGAAAGTCGGTCGTTTACGTAGGACAGCTTTGGATAGACGCTGGCTGGTTCAAGGTGGAACGCAAAACAGTTCTTCTTTTGTAGGTTGAGCTGCTCCTTTTGTCGAAAGTCTGCTGAAGTTGCGCTCTTTAAACGTCTGTTAGAGTGTGTTTGGCTTTGACAAGGTCCTGGAGGTCCTGGCAAGCCTTCTAGATTAGTCTAGAGGGTCCTTAGAGGAGATACACTACCGTGCAGATCATCTCCAGGTCCTCCAAGAAACCTCGAAGGAATAAGAGGACAATACAATACTTATCAGTAGTATCCAAAAGACTACGAGGAAATATACAGATCGTTCGATGATTTTTGAGGAATTACAAACACATAGATTACAAACTCCTGAAAAGGATCATTAGAGTACTAAATGGCTGCAAGGACCTGGCAAGTCCTTTAGCCGAGTCTCATTTAGGATCGTTACAGAATACATTAATCTACAGGTCCTCTACAGATTCTACAGCGCATTTCAGAGGACTACGAGGACATTGTAACACTCGCAAGTAGTAACTCCTTCGAGTACTCGCGTACTAACGACTACAAACTTTCCGTCTGAATTCTAATTTTCCAGTAGCTATTAGTATTTCGTCCAACAAGAAGATCAACGTTGATCTCAAATAAGTTTGAAAACTATATTAAACAATTCATACACAAAAAAGTCGCAAGGATTTGAATGAATCTAAAGCATTCCCTTAGCGAGGGTGAAAATATTTTATAGTATTTATAACATGTATTTGTAAAATCATCACGGATTAATGTTTCATTCATTGGACAGTCGGGAAGTTTGAGGATTCATCAGGACACTTCGAGGACTGAGGGAGAGCTCGTAGATCTTTGGTTTAACTTGTGGAAAATCCGCAGATCCTTTGGCAGTTATTCACAAGCCCACCAGAACCTCGTAGATCCTCCAGAATCCTTTAATAGACCGCTCTGGATTTCTAAAACACAGTCTACCAGGAAGTTGCTCGTTGAGGGGTATAATCTACGCGAAGGCAAGCACTAATGACAGGAATCTCAGGGCGGAAACTAGCTCCTCGAGCAATTCGTGAAATGGAAACCGACACAATTTTCTACGGAATCTAATTCGCAATCTGGGACAGGGATTACTGCATTCCGGCGACGCCTAATGCATATACGGGACGCATTAAAGTCACGGGGACGCGAGTCGTGCCTACGAATTAATTACGTGGCGCGTGGCATCCGGCGAATTCGCAACATTAATAAATACCATCGAAAAAATCGAAATCCTCTTAAAGCCACCTCTTTGGAAAACTCTTGACTAGTCAGCAGATGGACGATTCACGATTAATTTACAGCGACAAAACTGTTTTTATTCGTACTTACCATATTTTCGATATATTTCACGCGCAAAGAACTAATTTTCAACGGCTTCATCAATAGCACGCTACACGTATAAACTCCGTCTGACTGAGGAATGAAAATTTAATATAAATAAAGTCAGTTTAATAATGAAAAAACCATCATTTTTCAAGAGAACGATTGAGTTTTGGTTGCTTTTGAACTTTTTATCCTTGTGATGAATAGAATACGGTGTAATGGGAAAAAGGTCTCTGACCTTTCGACCTTGAAATTCAAGGACAAAGTTAATTTTTCGGTACCTTTCTTACATCAATTTCCATCGAACCGAGGGTGTAGAATCTCGCTATGATAGTTGCGACATATAATTTTGTATACGCCCTGTTCATACTTAAAACCAGTGATTCTAACAGTTTAAATCATAAAATGCTTCGGCATTTCTATCATAGCATATGGTTGCATTAAAAAATGTATTCCTTCCCCAGGAAATGAGTCTATATCAATAATTTTAAAATGTAAAATTTGAGACCAGACATTCGTCAGGCATCGATAGACCTAGTGTCAAATAAAAAGGGGGACAGAATATGCGGTCGTAATAATTGAAAAGGAGCTAATACAAGGTATGACGGTATCAAAGCGCAGAAAAGAGGATCTCGCAGACTATGCGAACAGTGTTCGACGGTTTGCAGCGAAACTTCGCCTGCGAACGGAATTTCTCCGAGGCAGACCGGAATCGTAAACGATGATTTACCGTCGGGGATAAATCATCTTTTTAAGGTGGTCGATGGGAGAGGAGACTTTTCTCGTGCGAAACGAGCGATCCTTGTGCTCGCGCGTCGGAGAGCTGTGCGTATTCAGGCAATCAGGGTCGAATTCCTTGGACGACGGGTATATCGGCGGGTATCGGCGGTTCTGACGGGTGGACATGGCTCGAAATCGGACCGAAAAATCGGCCGGACAACGCGAGCATTGAGAAACCGGCGCGGCGCGAGAAGGGAGGCTAATAACCGGGAAGGACTCCAGGCGGAGATTAATTCACCTTCGAACGACACGCCGCGCGCCGCCTTGATTGCAGATGTAATCGCGTGCACAAACCGAACCGGATGTAACGGGCCTCTCTCTCTCTCTCTTTCTTTCTCTCTCTCTCTCTCTCTCTCTCTCTCTCTCTTCTCTCGTCGGGGGTTCGGGATGGGGATCGATTCGAAAATGCAGGCACGTGCAATTGTACGCGTTTCGCAAGCGTAACGTAACGAGTCGTTGCAGTGCACGCGCGTGGGTCGTGGGTGAATGCACGGGTTTACGCAACGGTTATCGACGATTTATCGCGCGAGAGCCGCGAACCCGAACGACCGATGACTAACAACGAATTTTGTGATCGACTTTTGATATGGGACACCTCAATTTTGACCAATGACGCTCAACCTGCACGAGGTTGTGCAATACTGCCCTCAAAATTCATAGTTCGTACCTGATTTAATAGATGCTCAATACGTCACCGTAAAAGTGAATTGTTAACTGAAAAACGATCAAGCAAAGAATTTTATCTTTCATACATATATTCCTGAAGCGACAGTCGTAATATTAATTAACAGATAGTGTTAGTCTACTGAAATAGAGGTTGAAATAAACTTTAATTCAATAGATCGAAATGATTGGTTTCTATCCGACTTCTATTTTCATTCGTGTGATTTTTAGTCCACGAAACTAGAATTTAGATGAACATTGCAACGAATTCCAAGGAATGTTGCATTCCAAGGTATTCGGTATTGATTCCAAGGTTCCGTGCTCTTGTACAAAGTAGTTTTCCAGACTTTTATATAGGTTAAGAAAGAAACGAACGGAGGAATACGAAGGAATCCGGCGGAATGCAGTTAGCCCGATCTATAGATACGCCAGCTGAACGCGCAAGCTCACTGAGATTAATTCAGCCACGGAAAGCGACTCGGTTTAAGCCCAAAACGGGCCGGAAAACCGTTCCTTCGGTGCACCGGTCGCATTGTATGCAAATCGCTCGATGAAAACACGCGTTTCTCGCTCGCGTTACGTCCAGAACGGTACGGAAACATCGTTCCTGGGTCTTGGCGCGTTGCAATACGAATTCGCGTCATACGAACAGCCGGAGAGTCCGAGGAACTGAACTTATATGGTCCTGGGGGAATCCTTTTTTGGATTCGCGTATCGAACCAGCTCAAAATTCAACTATAGTTGCCAGTACACTGAGGCGAATCGTCAGATCATCTGGATTTGGAAATATCGAATGTAAAATCCCAAATATATACAATACATGAACCATTCTCGTGGATCGAGTAAGAAACATTTTGATGTAACAATTTTCGCGCACTAATTAATAAAAAACCTCATCGGATGGAATCTTCGGAACAGAGCTTAAAAGGTCCTGAGCGAACCTTTTTTGGATCTACGCGATGAGCATCCTCAAATTCAGTTTTAATAGCCAATAACCTGAGCCAAATCGTCGAAGCTGGTTCTCTTTGCATATTGATCTCATTAACCATTCTCGAGGCTTGGGCAAGAAGCATCTCGAGTTGAGAGGTTTCACGCGATAATTAATAAGAACCTCGTCGGACATCGTAAACTGTTAGGC
This sequence comes from Lasioglossum leucozonium, assembly GCA_028454225.1. Taxonomy (NCBI): domain Eukaryota; kingdom Metazoa; phylum Arthropoda; class Insecta; order Hymenoptera; family Halictidae; genus Lasioglossum; species Lasioglossum leucozonium. Next base: position 12,406,332 of record CM052205.1, on the reverse strand, counting down.
GCAATTAAATCTGGAAGGATCTCTGTAGCAATGTCTGCCGCAGACAGAGGCGATTCTACTGATTCCATTTGAGCATGGCGCTCATTCATTTTCTGCCACTGAGAGATTGTACATCGTGAACTTCTTGGTAACGCGTTTTCGTTTTCGTGTAAGAACGTTTTCTGGAGTAGAGCAATGTGGGAGACAAGTCTTAAACTGGCGACTATAGTTCCAAGATGTATTTTCTTGGGGATATTGGGACATTTTAGCAATTTTTAGATTGACACTGGCAACAAATATGCATATAAAAATCTGCATATGGAAATACAATTGAATTGCGCCACGTTGTTGCAAATTCTGCAGACAAAAGGAAGGAGAAACTGAGTTAATTTGCACCATAAACACGACCAATTGACAAAGGGGAATTGTTGCGAACGAGGAACGATACGTCGATCATTCGCGACGACAAAAAGGCGTGAAAAACCTTTTTCGCGAGTCGTCCAGACACATCGGGACGCTTATGAAACATGCTCTCGGGGATCGTGCGTCGACCGCCGCTCGCTGACCCTAATAACCTCGTTGGCTGTTCCCGACGATCAATTAATTACCGCCTAATTGGCGTCCAAGCGCCGGTATCGTCGCCGACGAACCTGTAACGCTGTAACTGAGCGGTGCGAGGACGATGTGGACCCCTGCACCGTTGTTAACGAACGAGCAGAAGCGAGCAAAAGCTGCACAGAAAAATTCACCGATACACAAGCCTGGAAAAATCTCGCTCGAGTTGGCTCATGTTTGCTCCCACGTTTTGGGGGAGTGAGCGAGGCTGGCCTTGTTACGGGTTCGGTTGACAGGAGACCTTGAGCTGCTCACGCCGGCCTGACGTCGCTTTCCAGCGGATTCGAATCGTACCTTTTACGTTTCAAATTTTACGCAGGACTCCAGACACTACAAACATCTGGGTCTTGAGATCGAAACGCAGAATTCATTGCTGAAATTGTAGCGTCCAATCTGCTTAGAACATTTTTATCTTGCACAGAGATCCGCACTCCACGAAGAACTCGATGCAACCGGACTTACTAGTTCCTAAAAAATGTCTTTGTGCTAAGGTTCAGGAAAAAGGGTGGAACAGGTCGGGGAAGGATAGAGGCAACGTAAAATTTGTAATCCAATAGATTATCATTTTAATCAGTCGTCAAGTCCTTGGCTCGAGGAACGCGACGTACTATACAACATCTCCAACAACTGCAAGAGGAACATCTCTCCCAAGACGAGGCGCAGCAACGTGTTAGCTATTCCACGCAAGAAACGAGTAACAAGGCACAGACATGCGCCACGTCGTTCCCAAGCATCTCTTCCTCGACGCAAGCTCGCGACTCGCAGAAAAACAGCTCGAAGAAGCGCGCCCATTAGCGAAACGGCAACTGTTGCATCATGAAAGGTTGAGCTTTTAGTGTTAACCCTTTCGATACCACCGATGACCGTAGTCATTCTCCAAATACACTAACAGTCACACGTATTTGGACCAATTTTTGTTTCGAATAAATAATGATGGAAACTTGTTACAGAATCACAATATTTGAAGAACACTATATCGAACATATAGGAAATATAGTATACATTCTATATTAAGTAAGAAATTATATTAATTCATATATTAAGGAACACTATACTTAAAATTATTAAAGAAAGAATCAAGCGTCTATTTGGCTCTAAAAACTTTAAACATCGGAGGTTCGGATAATCGTGATCCTACTCTGTATTCGAACTCACCAGATAAAACTCGATTTCGCCTCGAAATAACGCGTTTCCTGGGAGGTCAGTGATTGATTGGTGGTTCCCGATTTTTCCACCGATTTCCCGCCGAAAAAGAGTAGCGGTGTCCCTTTCGTGTTCTCGCGATCGGCGCGGCGCGGCATGGCCACGCGGTCTCATTGCCAAATATGGCTGGCCGCGGTATTCTTAGCACTGCTCGAGCGCGAACGACACTCGCCGGAGCCGGCCGAGCGGACTGCTCCGTTCCTCTCTGCGAGCACGAGGCGAAGATCGAACCTGAAGAAGAGTGAAGAAGAGGCGAAGAAGACTTCGAGAGACCTCGAGGAGAGGAACCGAGAGCCCATTGGTCCAGGGACAAAGAAAAAACCGATCGATCGACAATAGGAAAACTTCTAACTTCGAACGCTTCGCACAAGCTTTTCTCACGCCCAATCTCTGAAAAAACACGACAATGAAAGACAGAATTCATAGAACTGACATTAATTCGCCAGGAAAACAGCATAAAGATCTCAGGGGAATATAGTTTTTTAAGATTTCCACAGGATATCCGTATCAGGAAAACGAACTGTACCACAGCGCTGTTTCTAGACGAATATACGACTCCGTAGACAGCGCGTCAGAGTAAACAGCTGATCGAGGACCAAAAATAAAAGACGCAAAATGCTGCAACGATAAAATAGTTCCGAGCAGAGCCACCGAATCGAATCGAATCGCGCGACCCGCAAACAAAGCGTTTGCGCGCTGAAGAAACGCGAGAAGTCTCGCGAGAGAGGAGGGTCAACGAACGACACCAATTATTTTCCTCCGAGGGACTCATCCTCGACGGAGCCGATCGCGATTATGTCACAGCGCCGGCTGGCTCGCCACGCGAGGCAAATAATCTCGAGCGGTGGAACGAACGAGCTTGTTCGCGAGATAAAGAGTACCGAGAGAAGAGGAGGACTTCTCCGCGAGGGTCCCCGGGTAAACAAGGCCGTGGACCTCGCCTCGATCCCATCGGGAACCAGGGAAAGAAAAGGAGGGGAAAACCGATGGAAAACGGCCAATACTTTCCTTTGCTCCGGGAATCAATATTTTAATTGAAACAGGAAAGCCGAGGCGGACCAGTGATTCCTAAACGGTGAAACGCGATGTTTCTCGATCTGTTTTCCTTTGGTACTGTTATGAAATCTGTGTATAATCTGTGGTTTTTAATAAACACGTGGGCTTGCAGAGATGTTTTCACGAGAAGAACAGGATGGGGCAATAACTGAAGCCATTTCGGAGAGATTTTTTTGATCGACATTCTTCTCTGCTACTGTTACGGAATCAGAACATTTTTAATAAACAGAGTTACAAAGAGCTTGGAAAGGTATTTATACAAGAACAAAGATCGATCGGGCAATGCTTGTACTCGATCAGAAGAATTTAATCGACAACCCACAAGTAATTAGAAAATCGATGAAGTGATGCTGATTTAACATGACCTAAAATGGGTGCGGAATAAAAAAAAATTTTAATAAAATCCTTCCTGGTGTTCCATAAGGTCCGTTCACAATCAAAAAATTATTTCCCGGCACATTCAAACTGAGATAAACATTACGAACCACTATCAGACCTCTCGCACAGTACCTCAAGGGACCACTATAACGAACTCGCGAGTCTTTGCGCGGAAACGAGTCTACGCCGATCGGCCCTGTTTGCAATTTAAATCGGCAGGTTTGAGTGGGGTGAAATAAAAGTTATTGTGCAATTGTTGCGAATTACGTAAGTCGCTGTTTTCCTGCGGGGTTCAAGAAACTGCAAGCAAGAGGCTCAAGATAGAAGTCGGAGGAGTGAGGGGATCGTTTCCTCGATCGTTCGGATCCCACTCGATCAAAACCGAGGATCGAGAGAGGCTCTCCGCGAGATTCGACGCGTTGTGAAACACGACCGAGCGATTCGGAAACTTTGAGCAATATTTAATAACGTCGGCCGGACACGGATCAACCGCTGAAGAGCCGCCAGAAAGCCGCGTTATTTTCGGATCGGTTCGCGACATTGCAGCCATCCGGCGGCCCGCGTAGATGTACCGGATTTTGCACGCGGGAACGTTGCACCAGAACGCGACGAGGACACCGTTTCTGGACCAAGAGGGAACCAGGCTCGCCTCTCCCCTGTGTCAATAATCGATAGTTCCTGCAACGTTCGATTAGCTTCGAGACCTTCGAACTGCTTCCTTCGACGTACAGTTGCAGAAGTGTTTGAACAGTCGCGACTCGTTTCGCAAGTGAAACGCTAAGTGGGCTTGCGAATTGAATTTTAAGAGTGTGACACAACTCGCTTTTAATGATGAGCATCGGACTGGAAATCAATTTTGATTTGCGATAGTAGACGTACTGTGAGGTACTCGAACATTGAATCTTTGAAGAAGTCGCTGAAGAGCCTACGTTCATGAATAATTATTGATTTCAAGATGCAATCGAGATGCTCGAAATATGTACAGCACGGAAGAGTAAGTCGACTACTACCTCGCAGAATTCTAAAATAATTCAATGTATTATATTGTTGTACTATTCGTTGATGGTAAAAATATCTATAAAATGGAGATAACAATCTTGTAAATGAAGAACGTGAATAAATTAAAAAATCAATGTTTACCATAATACAATCAAGAAACTTGAAATTCGTTAACAAAATACGTTGATTACAATGGTGCTAATTTTGATCAATAATTTCGTTTAGGGGAAAAGTTGCGTTTGTTTAATGTTACTGCTAAAAATCGGACATTTCGTATGCGACAACCTAATATAAAAATGTGCATCTGTAGATCAAAGGGACTTTATGATTTTTTTAATGTGAAAGAACGTTCATTAGCAGTTGTTTAGCCGATTGTTATCACAAGGGTGGAGGATCAAGCGGAAGGTAAATGGGGTGTAGAGCTGAATGGTGATCTATGGAATATCCAGGGATTTCATCTGTAGTTCCAAATTAGAATGATGAAGGACGAAAGCACTACCAGAGGCCCGGGTAAATAAGATAAATTGCAGCGTCGCCTCTGAATCCTTTTGTTATACCGTAGTTGGCTCCTCTAGTTGACGCAACAAAGCACGGTAACGGAACGTGGCAAAGCTACTCTGTCATATTATGGAAATTATAAGCTTTTTATTCGAGTTATCGCGAACTGACACGCGACGAATTCGAAACAAAGCCAAATAAGTAAAGATAAAAAAATAAATTAAATAATGCAGAAGCTCTAATGAGTGGCTACGGCAGCTTGTGGGGCACAAGAAATAAGAACCATCCTGCAGCGAATGACTATACATAGAGCTACAATATGCAATCGACAGTAAAATTCGCAGTACTTTGCAATTTTATTGAAATTGTAGTTGTAAGAACGATCCTCCGAGGATTAAAACGATAGGGAATTATTGGGAGGAAATTCATGGCGATGCGACGAACGATGCAAAAATTCGTGGCGAGGTGAAGGATGCACTTTGGCTATGCAGCGATGTTTTTCCTCGTTAACCGAATTACCCGAGCCCATCAGCATGACAAGCCTGTACTCGGTTACGGACAGGTTCGCGTAGGGTTGGCGCGCCCACCTCTCGATTTCTGGGTCAGGTCGGCAAAGGGTGTGGTGAACGCCTTGAGAGCTTGCTGATCGGCCGGATGATTTATCGAGACGAGGCTGCTGCAATCTTATTAGACGACGACCGGAGACCTTCGCGGCTGATCGACCGCTGCGTTGGTCCGATTTCCGCGGAAAAAGGCGCGGCTTTTTGCCGGCAAAGTTCGCCTCGTCCTTCGGCCGAAACCAGCCGAGTCCTTCCCTGCCGATCAATTCAGGAGAATTATGAACGCCGTTCGGCTGACAGCAGCTACTTTCCCGAGAATCGAGCGGACTTAGCGGGATGGGCTGGGTCTTCCAGCTATTTCCACGATTATTTATTCATTTATTTATTCAGCAGATTATGGGACGAAGTAATTACATGCAAATGCTATACGATACTCGACGAAATTAAAGGACCGATGATCTACGGAGGCCGTAACGTCGTTGGAAAAAATTCGACGATGATTTACGTAGTCTAGACATAAAGAGGAGTGTATACTTTCATACTCACGAATTAGATTTTTTCGAAGGACTGTTTGCATTACAATAGCAAAGTGGAAAAATAAAGGACCGTCCAATTTTGACCAAACAAAAATCGTTTGCGTTCAGTAGCGGTTAACTTCGTAAAAAAAAATCTTACGATGATCTACTTCAGCTCATTTTAACAGGTGAAGTCTCTATTTTCACATTCCCGAATTGGATTTTCTCGAAAATCATTTTCTATGAAATAGTCCAGTGAAAGAAAGTAGTCTGCCTCTATACTAAAAAATCTAACAGATTCTAACGTTTCTACAGTTTGTCAGGTCTCTAAAAAATTTTTTTCTGAACCAGTTTAAAGTGTTCTTATAAAGAGAAGTCTCCCCTTTATAATGACCGACATACGATCTTTATCACCATTTTATCGCGTTTTGAATGAAACGCTGCCGTTTATAACGAAGACAGACTTCATTTCTCCACTCCGCGTTTTAATATAATGGACCTTTCGAAATAATTAATTCACAGATGAAAAAGTACAGGCTTTACCATTGAAAATGAGCTCTGAAGAAATACCATACAATATTTTCCCGTGAAATTATATTAGATCACAGATAGTCGTCTTCCAGTAAAAATTTTATGCAAAATCAACTGAAGTATCTAAACCTAAAACAACTGATTCATCTGAAGATTTATATTATGGTTACACCAACTATGATACCTTTGTGATTTAGAAAAAATATAAAGTTTATATTTATTGTATCGTGTATTCTCCAATGGCTGCATATGAACTATAAAAAAATCGAGTTTTATTTTGGTTTAAAGGATATGAATTACATACGTAGTTAGTAGACTTGGGATTAAAGGGAATATTTTAAAATCTACTTCCTATTCACGATAGTTCAATGAACGGCTACTAACAGCTCGACTTTTTGCTCTCCGTTCGAAAGGAGCCATTTAATTTATGTACTTTCCCATCCGAAATGGGTATGAACAGGTCCAACACGACACGTTACGTATCGAACGGAAAACCTTGCACCGTATCACTGGTTGCTGCTACAAGACTTCTTACTCGGACACGACTAATCTTGTAGAAAAGCTTAGCAGATTGTTCGGGGAAATCGTAGGAGATAGAATCAGGTCAGCAGCGAAAGCGAAAACACCGATTCTCGGAAAGCTATTTATTCGAATGCTCTCCGGTCTCGAGATAAACCTCTGCCTATTACTATAATGTTCTTAATCGTTGCATAATCATAACCTTTGCGCGTTTTCAATGAAACAGCGTCGAGCATAATCGCCGTGTTGTACGTCCTAGGGTCAACACACTGTGTCGCCAGCTTGTACCCACAATCACGTACTTTTTCGCATTAAACATTCTCTATCTACAATTTCTTGCTAATGAAAAATCATTAAAGACTCGTTTCCAGAATTGTAAGGTTCCGGGATGCGCGCTCTCAAAAGTCTTATTTTTTTACCCCGATCTTTATATTATCGAGAAATGAGAGGACGCATCCCGCATCCTTACAATCCTGGAAAAACGATTCTACTCCCTTAATTTATTCTCGAAAAATTCTACTGTGACAGGTTATCGACTTGTTTCTCTGCTAAAAATCTTCGTATTAAATATTTCGAAGCTGCAGTCTCCAGGCAATTACGATGCAGCTCCTCAAATATTCACTCTCGAAAAATAATTTACGTTAGACAATTTTACAACGTGCACCGTCGATGGAATATTCAACGAGTGCAAGGGGTTAGCAGCATTTTCAAAAATTCACGATGCAAGGTTCCATCTAGAAAATTCGCTGTTCCGTTCGGTTTACGAGGCGTTTTACAAAAGCGCCGTTCGTTGCGAGACCAAAAATGTCTCGCGCAACGAAAAAGAGAGAGAGAGAGAGAGACGATCCCAGTGACCATACTGGGAGGAAAAACGAACACGGAAATAAGGCGTGCGTGGGAGGAAAGAGGCGTGAGACAGCAGGTTGCCGAGGGACGAGAGGGAGGAAACAGGAGTGAAAAGGAAGCGAGAGGTCTGGGCCACATGAACGCCGCCGCCGGTGAGAGTGAATGGATCGATGAAACCGTCTCGACGCACCGGGCGCCATCGCCAAAACACCGTCTCGTGGGCCAAAATGTCAGCGTTCATCGATCTTTGGGATTAACGTCGCGATCTGCCAAACTACCGTCGCGTCGTTGTGCGGCGCTCCCCAAGTTTCGCTACAATATTCGCCGAATTACCACGGCTCTCCTCTGAACCGACCAAATAAGTAAAGACGAGTTAACAGGGGCTACGGTAATGCCTGAATTATATGAATATTTGCTAGAATTTTATCCCCAGTACCGACGAAGTATACTCTTTAGGAAGCCGAGAGAATGGATCATCGAAAAGTGCAACGTCGCGTCGGTGAGATAATGTTAAATCCAATTACAACTTTCTCGTTTTTAAATATTTCTTTATGAAACTTTTATCAGGGTATTCTTGACATTTTTCTGATTAAAATGAGCCCGAACACGCTGGTGATACTCACATAAAAAAACAATTAAATAAACATCGAATACTGTCGTGTTCGGACTAATTTTAATGAGAAAATAGTCACAAATATATTGGTAACAAACAAATTTTATCGTTGGATTAGCATTGTCCCACTAGTGAAATTTTGTTCGCGCAATCTTTTGTACATCGGAACGTCCGTCAAGGAGATAAGACTCCAATTACGAAAAAATCCGAGGACCAACAAGGGTAAACAGAAATCGCTGATCGCAGCTGCGAACCTAACACTCTGCTGACTATTTGCCGATCCTGAAGCGTGCTCTTTCGCGAGCAAACGTCGAGAGCTATTGACTCTCGATGGCACGTCTTTGGTTAAATAATCGCACCAAGCCGAGCCGAGAGCCGGGCCGAAGACCTTAAAAGTCGGCTGCTGCCAGTTGCCGCGATTATGAACTATGCTCTTGCTGCCAATTTATCTGGGCCTGTGATCGCGACACTGTGTCCACGGGGTTGTTGACCCAGTCGAATCGCTGGATTTCTAATCGCTCCTTTGCGTGTCCAGATTTGTCTAATGACCTGGCCGCGTTCTAGAAAATAGTGTACCTTTTTAGCTAACTGTATCTATCAATGGTTATTAAACATTGTAAGTATAAATATAACAAGCATATAATTTCAGAAAAGTTTGGTATAATCATGTGTCCGATGAGAGACGATCTGCTTCGTGGTAACAGTTGCTAGATCCTTTAGATCTCATCGATTTATTTTTTTGATTCTTAGAAGACTTCTTGCTCTTATTAGCCTTATTATTAGTACGCAGAGCTAATAGTTTAAGCTGATTGTTAGAGGATTAAATGTTAGATAAAACATTGCAACCCTGAGTAAAGTGGATTCAAGTCTTGCTATGGAGAAGTAAATCAGATTTTCGTGTCCCTAGATTAATTGCACATTTGCAATTATCCACCAGCGACTCGTATAATCCTTTCGAGAGGACATAGAAAAATTGCTGGCAACGATGGTATTTTCAGGGTCCAAAATTTCGGTTCTATAAAATTTTGTATCAAATTCCGTTTAAATAGAGTAGTTATTTTTGTAGATAATAAAGAAATGCGTTCGTGTTGCTGGTGGATGACTCGGAAAAAGTGCGATCCAATTGCAAAGAGTTAACACACGACCTAAAACCTTCATTATTGAGACTGACCTCATTTTTCCGCGGTCTGTCCCCTCGCATAATGGAAGTATGCAAAACGACTATGATCGCCGTTAACTATTCATAGACGCGAGTCGTCCCGACGAAAGGAAAATAAGTAGGCAGCTATTGATCCTCGGCTATGAACTATAAATCCATTGTAATACCTGCATTACGACACCCCGTTATGCGATAACAGACAGCTCAGAAACTATCAACAAGATCGTAGATACCGAACCTGAACTATTCTCAGAAGCGATATACTCTAGTCTAATTTCCTTCGAGTTGATTATCCCGCGATCGAGGAAACTCCGCATGCACGCGAGCGAGAAATTTCGCTACAGCGTTGAAGAAAATGAAAATTTGATCGTGTCGGCAATCAGCATGCACGCATGCAAAATAGCGCGAATCGGCGGCCCTCTTTGATCTAGAAAGTCCACGGGAACTCGAGCGGAGCCCGTTCACTTTCGCGATTTCTAACCATTCTCATCTTCTCGTCGCGCGTCGCGCGGAACGCGTCAGTTATCGCCTCGTTGCTTGTCCTTAGTTTTCGCGTTGGATCAGAGTATCGCCGAAAGCGGAACTTTCAAATTATTTACTCGGTGGCTGAAATAAAAATAACCCTGGAGCACACGCTCGGAGTTGTAACGCTATTACGAGACGAGTTTTCCGATAGTTTCTGAAGCCAGGTCGAGGAAAAACTTCAATATTTTAACAAGGTATTGGCCTCGCACCGGAAAACGTGCGTTTCAAACCTTCGGCTGAATGATCAACTTGTGATACTATACTCGATCCAACGCTACGAGACGAGTCGTAGATGAATGAAACACCAGAATGCGTCCTTTAATGTCCGAAAAATGTAACTATACTATGTCGTACTCAAGTGGCTACTGTGTACATATGTTTACTTTTACTGGCTCGACTCGTTGAACAACATATTTACATATACATATGTACATATGTATATTCAACAGCATACGTCATTAGCCACGTGGTACAGTTTTAAATGCTCAACGTGTTAAGTAAATTTTCATTCGTCTACACGATCACTTATTAACAATTCTTATTAGTTATGAAGTTTGCACCTTACACTGCAATTTAGTTAATTTCAGAACGTATAAATTGATACCCAGTGCTACTAGTACACTATAACTAGACTGCGGATTTTATGCATTTATGACAAAAATGAACTATTTGAAGCAGTAGATAGATTTAAAAAATGTTCAATCACCAATGTATTAGTTACAACTATGAACATTATTAAAGAACAAGCGAAAGTTGTATTTAGCTCTTGTATGTTGCAGTCGATGCAAAAAATTGTTATTTTGCATAAAGATCGGCAGTCTAATTATGACAAGTATCTCTATGTTTTATGATAAGTATCTCTATATGAATTTCTTGTAGAAGTTAAATCACATTTTTTAATGCAGATTTGTCATCTTTAGAAATTGAAGAAGGCGATCGTCAGAGTTCAAGAGCGTTTTCAGATTAAACTAAATTTACTGTCGCCTGTTTTCCTAGGATATGCAGATTTCCGAAAGAAATTGTTGAATGGCCATCGGACGATACACGAAGTTAAGAGGATGCGCCCCGTGTGCGAAGAACAAAACTCTGCGATTGCCGAGGAGCACCCCGGACGATGACATAATCGATGACTGCGTGCATGCAAATCGCCGTTGTTCTCGGCTCATACTCTGCCCACAGCGGCGTGCCTCGATGTTTGCAGCGGGCCGGTCGGGCCGCGGCCGTATGATTAATGTCATGCACGATTATTGCAAAACCGGGGAAACAGTTACGTCGAAGACGCGTAACAGCCGCCGGGAGATTGAACATAATGATGCAACGACCCCTGTGCAACGATACGGCTACCACGGGGAATCCAAACAGCAGAAAGATCAAGAATGATCGAGATTACATATTTTTTCGCTTGAGCCGATTTTTTCTATCCGGTCAGCGATTCGTAAATGACCGAGTGATTTCTTAAAAACAATTTATGACAAAAATGAATAGGTGAAACACAAAATTGTAAAGACATTACAGGAATGTAAGGATATTATTACATTGTTGTCAACATAATAAAATTATTAGAACAAGAAATACATTTTTATTTAGCTTCTGTCCCCTGCAATTGATTTAAAGAATTTCCATTATTGCATAAAGATCCGCAGTCTATTCGTTAGAAATAGTTGCGCCGCCGCAGCATTAAAACGCAGTTCGTCAAGAATTCCGGATATTTATGAACGCCAGTGTAGGTCTCGGCAAACGCGTCCGCCCATCGCAGACCGTTTCTACTTATCGTAATCGCGAGTGCAGTCGCGCGCAGTCGGATGAATTATTAAAATCAAGTTGCCCGGGACCCTCGGGCGAAAAAATGTTATCCGGCGTGCACTTGATGCATTTTTTCAAGCCGGGAATCCGCTCGCGGGGCCGCTTTCATGATCATTATGGCCGCGCCGCGGCGTTTTCTTCCCGCGCGCGCGGACATGAAAATTGCGGCGCGAGAAGAAGGAATAAAAAGAAGTAACGAGGACAACGCTGCACTTTATTCGTGCCTACGAGCAGCACGGATATGAAATATTAATTGAACACAATGGATCAAATGGGATTCCCTCGGGGAAGTGAGTTCGGTTCGTTTGGCGCGTTCAGGGACGTTGCAATTTTTCCGCGCGCCGACTTAGAAAATTGCGAAAGGGAACTAGAAATTCTTGCGGAGGATCGGGCGCACGGAACCTTCCGTGATAAGGGATCGTGGTGGATCTCGATCTGTAACGGGCCGATCCGACTCGCGGACTGACCTAAAAATTAACGGACAATTTCGCGAAAGCGGCGAGGCACGTTCCAGGCTTGCAACTCTGTCTTCTCGAGAGGCTGGCTCAGCGTTTTCGCGACTCGAGTGTCCGCTCGACGCTTTCAGCAGCCTACAGAGTAGTACAGAGTGCGGCCGACCCATGCAAAACAGAGAAAAAAGAGAGGAGAATCTGCGAGAAGAGACCTAACCCAAAGAAGACACCTCGTCGTCTACCCGATTTCGGAACACTTGCCGGTAATTGAGTCTAGTCGACGAGCGCCGAGCAAATCTATGACACCCTCGAAACCAGCGGCGTTTAGGTTCGATTGAACTATCAAAGTCGTAAAGCTAATAATCAAGAGGACACATCGAAGGGCTCGTTTGCTTTGCAGAATTACTCTCGCGTTAAGGTAAAGAGACATCTACCTTAGATCTTGGTACGTAGGTAATTGGCGCCGATGTAGACAGTCGAGTGCAAAGAGTTCATTAAATAGTTAACATGATTACTAAACTGCAAAATTCTAGGTATCCATAATAAAAATGAGCAGATGAAATTCGGTAAAAATAACAGGCGATTTTAGGAACACGATTAGATTATTTATGAGATATTAAAATGATTACGAGACGAAATAAGTGTCCATGTAGCCCCTATATCTTGAAATGAATTTCTATTCTGAATAAAAATCAACAGTCTAGTAATCACTAATTGAAATTTCTGGAGCGTATACATGCCTTTAGCAGTCAAAGTGTTAACAATTCCATACGCCGAACGTGTCCCATTGATCTAACAATTAATTGATCGACTTGATAGGTCTGATCCATCTACCACGTCCATAATCACTCCCAATCGGATCAACTGATCAAACACCGACGATTTTCGTCGCTGCGTCAAGAAAGCGGGGAACAAGGAAGAGGAACGCCTCGAATTCGGTAAGAAGATACCAGAACGACATTGATAAATAATTCCCCGGTGAATTATGCAAATTCCTCGGAGGAACGGCGAGATATAGGCGTGCAAAAGCCGGGAGCATCGCGCAGAGCCGCTTCGGGCAGCGAACAGTACACGAATCTGGGACAGTTTGATCGATAATGGCGTAAACCTGGCCGTGCGGCGAGACCAGGAACGAACGAACAGCGGCGGCGGCAGCCTAATTGGATCCTCCTTAAATAAGTATTTCAATTTATCCGCAACGCGTCATTCGCGCAGAGGAGCCGCTCGCGAAAATCTGCGCGCTAGGAGGAGGCGGCAGCCCGTCGATTAGCAAGCCGTTTAACGATCTTCCTCGGCGTTCCGAGAGACGCCTCGCGGCCCGTGTTAATCGGCTTCGAGATTGGTTTTCTGGCGCCCTCGTAAAAATATGTGTTCAACCCGTCCGTTGGCAGCAGCGGCGACTGTAAAAGGCATCGTCGACCGTCAACGACACCGATACACAATCCAGGACTCGGACGATCTCGAAACAACTTGCCGGTTTTACGAGCTAGAAGATGCTGAAATACACGCGCGCGCGTTCGCCCCAGAGATTACGCTCGCGAAAACGCCGCGGGCTTCGCCACCCGCGCGACCGGCCTTTATTCAGATTTCGCGACCTACTCGTTCAAGGTCACGCGTCGTCTGCTGCATTCATAGTGATGCACCGGCATGCATTCTGCGCCGACGAGAATCGATAAACCACGGCAAAGGGATTAAAGCCTCCGCCACCCGCCTCTGACCCAGCTCGCGAAATTTTCGCGAAATTCTTTTTTCGCTACACTCTTCTCGCGGATCTCTTACACATGGTGTTACATTTAAACACCTTCCGGTTCATGATGTTCGGTATGCTCCACGAAACATCACCGAGCCACTTATGGCAAAATCTTTCGTGAAATATTTCAATGTAATAGCGAGGCCTCACACGATATTCAAATTGAAATATCTCCTACATATATTAATGGTTCTTCGATGAAAGTGCTTTCTTGGTGGAGAACTGCGTCGAGCAATGGATTGGAAATTATACTCGATTTAGGTAGTGTTTCTAAGCGAATGATTGACACGAGAACTACCGAACACTAAAAATCAATTCCTGTGTTGCTTTAATATCTTTGCTACCATCGTCACGTTTATGCAACACTAGCGAAATTAATTTGATACACTTTGCTGTTTAAAGTTGAATTGTAGATACAATATTCCGAAATTTCATTATTATTTTGCAAAGGAGGTGCTACGTATTTGATAAAGCTGTAGGTATCGTAGGTGAAATAAATGATAGGTTTTTTGCACTAGTATATTTTATTCGCTACGACGACGACGTAGTATACACGGTATCAGAGAAGACTGGAAGGGCCCAGGTGTAATGTCTAGTATTTATACTATGCAACGGAAAAAGGTGTTGCGTTGGGGGTGGATCTTATTCCTTTTGGCCAAGTCAGAGTTGAGCTTCGATAGGTTCAAGGTCTACCCCATGTTCGGCGGAGGAAGGAAACCCCCGCGACTGGGTAGTCCTGTAACGGTACACGGCTGGCGGTGCATCTGGCGATAAGGTATGCACGTGAAAATGGTAAAAGAATAAAGTCATTTTTCAGGCCTTGCCGCTGTCAGGAAAGGTTTTATAACCTATTCCTTTAAATTATGAAACGTGGTAAAAAATAATTAATACATTCGTACTGACGCGTTTGCGTTTTTATTATAATTGGTAAAATGGTATAAACTGCTCAATTTATCTTCAGATGTATTCTAATATATGTTTCAGGAGCTAGGAACATTAATTTAGTGTTAAAAAGTGATAGTAAAAATAACGTAACTTTGCAAACTTGGGCAAATGTATTAAGATAAAAATTAATTAGAATAATAATAGATTGACGCGGCGATATTTGCTGCTCGGGTAGAATTGGGATATTTTCTGTTGTTTCTAAAAAAAATTTTTAAAATGCCACACAGGATCGTTCAGTGCCATCGGTTCTCAAGAACCGCCCTCTCTGTACTGTTACCAGGATAACAAATGTAGCTATGAATAAAAACATCCAACAAAAAAAACGTTGATACATAATGAGGCGTGAACAGAACTCGTCTTTTAAACGAACTGCAACTGGTTGTTTTGACTTCTCCATCAATTAATAAATGAATGCGAGCAGCGGTCGAAAAACTTTGGCAACCGTCGGTATGGGCACGTTTTTTGCAACGACGGATCCGTGCAACATCAACGTAGAGGACCGAAACGATTTTCGATAAATGAAGCGTCGATATCATCGTGCCAGAATCGGTAAATTAAATTAGAACTAGTTATCTTGGCGTCGAGTTGCTTATTTCCCCGAGGAGAAGCGATTACTTTATCACGGATTCGCATAATCTCGATCGACTGCGCGCATTTGCATACCGCTGAGAATTGAAAAAATTCACAAAATTGAAAAGACGGTATCCTGATCGTCCTCGCCATCGTATGATCTTTTCGTGTAAACAGATGAAAAAATGACTCTGCCGAATCTCGGTCCAATATCGTTTGCATAATGCGCAAGAAGAGATAATGCAATCAGTAGAAGTAAATTATGCAACGCAAATCGAGAAACAAACTTACGCGAGCGATATCGGTTCGCTTCCTGGAGCTAATTATACGCGTAAATAACTTGGAAATTCAAAGCGTGACATCGTTCTGCCAGCAAAATCATTTGTCGCTTTGGAAAAAAGCTCTAGCAAATTTTCACGATCCTTCCGGTCACGTGACAGGCATTAAACCGGTAACGGGACACATATATGTAACAACAAATTGGAAGGGACTGTGTTAGGTCATCGTAGACGTGGGTACGCAATTGCAAAATTGGCTTTGCACTGTAAAGAGACGCCTCTCAGCTGGTGTTACACACGGAGAAACCTTACATCGACCCCGCTTGAACGTAACCGTCGTAGTCAGGCGAATGCGTCGAGGTAGAAGAGTTAAAAATTAAAAATAAATTATTCATTACGTGGGTAATTAGAAATGGTTGCCTGGTCAACGGGTCGTCCCTCGTAAAAGCAACCGAGAAATTCTACATATTACACGAAGAATTACCATATTTTCAACAATAATACTTGGAGGTCTGCTTAATAGGTTAAACTTCTAAAATCGCTTAAAATTTTACTATACAAAAGAATTATTCGTCACGTAGACAATTTCGGAACGAAATTCTACATATTACAACCTGAGCTCCAAAATACTACGAATTAAGAGCTCTGATCAACCTGTTAACTGTTCCGCGTCATTTTAAGAATGTGCACTTGTGTGCTTAATTATTTTTAAGCTAGCATTATTTTTGTGCTTTTTTCACGCTGCATGCACTCTTTGAAATTTTATTTAATAGCAAATTTTCTTCGACACGACGAGCATACTCTACATAAACGGTTAACAGATTAATAGCTTAAACTTCGAAAAACATTCAACAACCCACAATCACAGGGAAACAATCTCACTGTTGTGCAGAAGGCTCTGTGATAGAAGTAAATTGAGATACGCTGTTTTGGGGTATGTTTGGGTACACCATCCCCACCGACAGATGCGCCAACTGTTATTCGAAAAGCGCTCGTTCAACTCGCAGTCGCTCGAAATTATACGCGGAACCGGAGAGTGCGGCGATTACAATCGCGCGAACGCACCACTCGCGGATAAATCCGAGACGATCTAATTTTAGACCGACCCTAATCACACGTTCACGACGTCGAACGTGTACGTATACGAAAAACGATCGAATCGATTCCCGAACGAGAGAGCGATCGTATCTACTTCCGCGGTGGAGAAGATCGACGTCGCTCTTGCTCGCGTTTTAAACGCGAACGTCACCTTAAACTAAATGATGCCACGGCCCGTAATAGTGCGACAAGATCAGAAACGACCGTTCTGCCTTCGCCAAGGGCAGTTTCATTTCTCGGAGATACGAATTGTGACCCTCCAAAATACAATAACAAATACTTGAACTGGTAATTATTTACGAAGGAGTACTCCTCTCCGATTTTTGTGAAATTTAAATGTGTTATGGATTTCGACATTTTGAACAACTCTCTCATATACTAGGGGCTCTCTCTTATGGTTTTCGAGATACATATTAGCAAAAAACTGGTGCTACTACTAGATTGCATTTTCCGTATGCGTGCACGCTCCGTGGCAGTGTTTCCGTCAGCCTGGTCCGGATATCTCTTTACTGTTTTTGTAAACGCGTTGCGGGAAGCGGAAAGAAAACAAGGTCTGACTTTGGTCATATAAGATGCGCTTTTAATTTAATGCGTGGTCGGACCTCTCCACTTCCTCCGCGATCTAATCATAAGTCATGATTAGGTTGGGGTGGATCTTTTAATCGACCAAATTAATGATAACTATTCCCCGATCCCAGCAACGTGTTTGCAAAAACAATAAACAGACAGCCGGACCAGGCTTACGCAAACGATGCCACCGAGCGTGCACGAATACGGAGAATGCAATCCAATAGATATGGCAACAGTTTTTAAGAATATCTCGAAAACTAATAGAGATCCCCTAGTATACGAAAAGGAAAAAGTTGTTTAAAATGTGTAGGTGCATAGCATATTTAAATTTCATCAAAATCGGAGAGAAGTAGCTCTTTGTACATAATTACCCTTGAACTTGTTTTATAATTGTAAGAGTACCATCGATTAATTCGTGATGTTTTCTCGATTAGAATGAGCCCAAACACTGTATAAATCCGGCGATGACAACGAGATCGGTTTACCGTCGAAACATTTCTTGGTAAACCGAGGAGGCTGCCCAATTGGTGGCGTGTTTATATTCATTTTTATTCGGAGAACATTTCCAAACAAAACATGACTCGGTTAGTATAATATTGTTTAACATTAAACATCTATGTTTGGTTAATGAATCTCTTGTGTCAGGGGCTCGCTGTGTTATTATGATGGCTCTGCTATCGAGGAACAGTATCTCGAGAGAAGCAAGCAAAAGGATTGTTCTGTAGCAGACTCGCACTAATCCGGTTTAACCCTTCACGCTAAAACGGACCGTGCCATAGTTATTTTCGGTATCCGGCACGAGCAACACGTTTCCGTCCGAATAAGAGCATTCTTCGACGCGAAACTGGTCGAACCACGTTGCACGGGCCTTGACACCCGACACTCTATTCAAATCGATAACAATAATAATCGCCTATCATAAATTTCCATACGAAACTGATTATAGACAGTATCAGCTCCAATTCATGAGAATTCTTTCACTGCTACCAGCAAAAGATGCTACGCTTGAATTTCATCGAACGTTAATAACATTGATTGAACACTTCTTGCCAGAAATGGCAGTGGCATTTGACGCGGATAATAAATTAGGCGACGAAAGTACGCGGCACCATAGTGTGGTTATGTATCTGGTTGGTCGAACGTCAAACGTCGAAGGTGCCGAAAAAACTACCCTAATGTACTCCATTTTCCTCTGCCGTGGATTTCGATGAGGAACCTACGAATTTCGCGTGAACGCCTGTACGCACGCACGCACGGCACGCACATACCGATCCAGAGCACGATACCAATCAATAACATCCGCGAATTAATCACGAGATAGGGGATGAAAGTGACAGGTGACATACCGTGGTTGCTGCTCCGCGCAATTGGAGCTCCTTCGGCGCAGTTCTCCTCGAGTAGTTTTCTAGTGGATCTTTTCGACACAGGTTGATAGAGCACAACAACCGAGCACACGCGGCACGCACGGATCTCTCCGTTCTTGTCGACACGTTCCCGACGACTGTCTTTCATTCACGAGCAACGAAAAACGGCGAGGCGAAAACACGAAGCGCGAACCGGCCAACACAGCCAACAACCGCGCCTCTAAAGCTTGCAGCAGCAAACTGGCATCTCTCGTGCGGCAAACTTTCGCGCAAGGGCGCAGCGCGCGCTTCGATTGGCCGCGGCTCCAGCGGATAAGCCAATCGCGATCGATCGTTCGCCGAGCGTTGACCCCCCTCCCCACTATATCCGTACCATAACACAGTGCTGTACGAACTATCTTCGCTAGTACATCGGGCTTCTCCCGCTTTGCTACTGTCGCCATGGAAACCGAGACGCCGAGCAAAATATGCATTTGGCGCCATCTACACTGGACAGCGTAACTATCTTTTCTGTTATCTACCTACCTAACTCAAAATCATTTCCAAAATTTTCTGAAAAGATTTTTTATTTGTTCGTATTCCTTTTACTTATACTGCCGACATTTTTGTTCATATATTTCTTAAACAGTAAATGTACCACGAATTAAATAAAAAAAAAGAATCTAGTGTTACTTTAGATATCAATCAGAATCCCGCAAATTATGGCGGGTAGAGGACAGGAAAGATACCTATTTCCGGTCTGATATGTGCATTCCGGATTCGTTGATTCAAATATTTTTTTTTAAATACAGCATGTTCGAAATGAATTTTGACTTACCTGGCATAAGATGAATTCAAAATGGGAGAAGTATCGTTGATAATGAAACGCATCCCCGCGGTCGTTGCACTTGTGGTAGTATTTTACGTAGCCGCTGTTGATGACGAATTTTTCGTATAAGCCGAATCGTTTGCGGTGATAACAGGTTCTCCATAAATAATCCGATAGTAGTATCTCGCCGTAGTAATTTTGTAAATTATAAATGGTGTCCTCCGACTCGTATGGACAGATAACGTGGTTGAAGCACGCGGTTAACTTGACCAGCATTGACATGACAGCTTGTTACCGCTACTTTGTTCTCACCCATTTTATCACCGTACGTCTACGATACCGATTCGAAATATTTCATCAATGGGCGTTTGAACACTATACCGGTAAAAAATCCAATTATGAATTTTTTGAAAATTCGACCCGACGCGAACCGATTTCGATGCAACATTCTATCGCAAAAAAGCAGCGACGAATCAATCGATGCGCCGCGCAATTCAAACGATTGCTCGTGCGCGAAAAAAAAAATTCGTTGTTTCATAACAGACACACATGCGTTTAATCCTCTTTCAAACTTTCTCTTTCTCTATGTATAAAAGAAGAACGTTTTCGTATAACGAATCTTAATCGTGTATTAAACGCTAATGAAGCATAACGATTCAAATACACCGACGAGATCTGAATTGTGTAATTCTTCGTTAAGGAGCGTACATCAAAACTTGTCAATTAATTGCAGTATGTGCTGTTGTTCCGCCTCTCGCCACTCAGAGTCGCCGGCATCGCCAAGATTTCCAGCGTATTCTGATGAAAAGAAAACGATGTATGTAGTTTATCCTTATGAATATCTGGATATATATAGAAAATCTTCTAGCCGAGGATTTACCTCTCATGATATGCCTAATTGTTTTGAGGGAAGCTCTTCTCTGCGCTAAAATTCGCGTGACTCTTTGTTTTACTGCGGGTGGACAACCGGTACAAGCTTCTAACAATACATAATCTACTAATTGTAAAATGAACAGTCCACCATCCAGTCTTCTCAGGTACGATTCCTCTTCGTCTTCGTCCTCCTTTAGATTTTAGGTAACTTTTGTAATGAAAATAGCCACGATAATACAATTCGTAATGAATTTGTTAAACTTCGCACCTTTGTGTTTTTTTCAACCTCTTCTACCTTCTCCAGGTACTTGAAATGAAGCTCCATTAATCTATCTACTTTCTCGTAATCGTTTTCAGTAAATTTACTTAATAATCTCTGACGCTGCTGACCTTTACAGTTTCTTAACATACTCGCAATAATCGACACTACATGTTCTGTAATTTAAAAAAAGTGGTTAGGACGACTTAGAGATTCGTTGAAAAAATATACATCCTTTATTTCAGTTACCCTCATGTTCTTCTGCTGTAAGCATCTTCTTCCTGTTTTTCGTTGGTGTTTTCATGAACAAGGGGAATATAGTCCTCAATCCAAGGATATCGACAAATTTACTACAATTATCTCTTCCATCTCGACCATTCATTGCGTGATCTAATACCTAATGCATAATGTTAATATATAGATTTTTTATTAACTAAAATGTACTAATCTACTTAAATAAAAATTTACTTTAAGAGATCCATTTCTCGACATTTTTTTCTCCCTCAACATTAAATTCATAAGCTGCAATCCCTCTCCTCTTAAAAATCGATCTCTGTTCACTGTTGCCATCAGACATGAACACAATACATTGAACAAATTCTCCATCATCTCTTGTTCTTCAGCTGTTTGGGGATCGTGTCTCTTATAATACTGGAAATAACATAGATTAATAACTAAACTGCGTAGATTTTATGCATTTATGACAAACTTGAATAGATGCAATTTAAAATAGTGGGAAGATTAAAAGAATTTTAAAATATCAATGTATTATTTTCAGTCTATTAAAATTAGTAAAGAAAGAATGAACTTTCTACTTGGTGTTGCAATTGATGCAAGCATAAGTAACATTGTAGAGATAAATCAATCATAAAATGAAAGCTGTCTACGTACCGCCAATTGTTGCAGCAAAACATCGATTCCATCAAGTTCGCCAAGGAGAAGTCTATTCTCCGGTGTGCTCTGCAAAAGAATAGACAGAAGTTCACTGGCATAAAGTTTGTTGGCATCGAATGGTGCTTTTGCTTTAATCCTACGCAATAACCATTGCATCAATCCTTGTTTTCCTGCATCGGCACACAGATCAGGTCTGAATTCCAAAAGGTTCTCAAAGATAGCTGAAAATGAGACACATTAAATTCTCATACTAGATTCTAAGAGGTAATACAACTATAATTAAATTACCTAATGTGTTATAAACCCCATCACTCTCTTCCTTCACGGACTCATCCAATCTCTCCAAATTCTGTACAAGAAGAGCACAAACCTGTTGCTCTAACAACGCATCAATGAGTGTATCAGCTCCCTCTTGGCTTTCATGCAAAATATCTACATCCGTTAGTTCTTGCAAAAGATCAACAACACCGACTGCTATGTCTGTGTTCTCGTGAGATAATAATTCAAGCAGAGAAGGTACAGCACCTAATTCTACCATTAATGGATAGAGGTCTGGGTTAGTAGCAACAACATGAAGCTCTTGGAGAGTTTCATGCAATTCAACCTCAGATTCCATGAATCTGTTAAAACAAATATAGTATAAATTTCTGAAGTTTACAATTGGTACTGTCTGTGTCTCATAACACAATATTTGAGGGAATACAAAAGGAATTCACAAAAAACTTTCTAATCGGTCAGGTGCGCACAGTTGAGTCACACGCATCCTAGCTGTTCACTGTTCCATTGTCCCTGTGCTGTCCCGAGTACCACACTGTGAGACACAGATAGTATCTTATAGAATCTTGAAGTTAATATACTTCTCTGGTTGATCAGGGAATTTCACCCTCATCTCTTGGTTCCTCAGGGCCCTTTTCTCAAACAAAAGCACCATCCGTTTGAGCGTTGCTTCATCCAATGCTTCTACTTCTGGGGCCTCAGTTTCTACGTATTTCAGAATATCCTGCTTCTCCTTCTCTGTTAATTGTGGTTCAACTACATCGTTCGCTGGCGAAGGTAAAGCAGCTCTAATAGGCGTAGGTGGTTCGCTACTTCTGATCGGAGTCACTTCAATTTCTCTGGTCTGTCTCTGACGCGGGTGATACGGGGTTTTAATGACCCGTTTTGGTTTCTTAGCGTTTTCCCATTCATCTTCGTCGTCCTCTTCACCCGCTACTGGCCTTTTCGGAGTATTCGGCGGCTATAAAAAACAACTTTGTAAGGTTAGTTAGGCTACAATGAACTGTTTCAACAACAGTCAACTTCTACATGCATTTGATACACGGGAACGTACTTTGTACGACAGTAATTCACCGATATCCATTTTTAAAGTTCACTAATCTATTTATTTATCCCGATATCAACAACTTGTGTGTTTTCTCCAGTTGTTATTAGTCGAGCTTGATACCATTCATTATTACGAACGAAAAATCATTGAAGATACGCTTGTGTAAATCACAAACATCATGTTTCTTAAAAAGAATAAAATAACAGCAAAAAATTGTTTTATTATTTATTTAGAGAACCGGAACTTGTTATTTACCACAGAAAAATATTCTGTATACGCTAAGAAATACAAAGATGTCAGTAGTTTCTCTTCAATGAGAATAAGAAGTGCGACTTCATGGTTCATTGAATAAGCTTCGAGGAATGTATTTTATATTCTCCTAAAATGTGTTATAGAAATATTTATTCACTTTCAATGCTCTGTAGTCGTTTCCTTATTCAGTGTTTTTCACGACTTTAATCTTGTTTATTGTAAAGAACTACAAATGCACTGGTAACCACTGTTATATTTAAATAGGTGCTCGCCCTGATAATACTGTTTGTACACGTCACAAGTTTCACAGACGTTAAAATTGCATGAAAAGAATTATTAAACAATATGGAAACATTGTATCATCAAACAAACAAATTGGTCCAAGAGACTCAACATCTTTTCTCAGAGCTCGAGAAGAAAACGCCTAACCTGGACATTCGTGAAATCGAGAACACTATAGTATCGAAAATAAATCTTATCAACAGGTAGGTAACTATCGTTCTTTTATATTATTTTTTCTCTTTTCAATTTCATTTTTAATAAATCCTTTGATCGCATACGTGAGAAACGTATATGCATTTGTATACAACAAACGGCACAGTTTAATATTAAACTATACTTAGTGTAATTTTTAACTATATTTATACTATTCTCATATGTATTTATTTTTTTAGTAATTGCGAAAGATTAGACGTGCTATGCCTGAAAGGTCCCATATATCAGAGGCAAAATGCCAAGATGCGAGTAGATCAATTGAAATATGACAGTCGTCACTTGTTGGCTGCTTTGAATTCATGGCGCAATAAAATATTTAGACAGCAAAGGGAAGAGGCTGAGAGAGAGGCATTATTATCCACTACCTTTACTGCAAATGATCATGTTGATATTATGATTGATCACAATGTCCAACATAATAGTAGTTTACGAAATGCAATGCATGGGATGGATGATCTTCTTCAAAGCGGAAGCAGTATCTTAGACAATTTGAGATCCCAAAGGATAACGTTAAAAGGAGCTCATAAACGATTAATAGACATTGGGAACACATTGGGCCTATCCAACACTGTAATGAGGCTAATAGAACGAAGAGCCAGACAAGATGGTTTTGTTTTAGTTTGTGGAATGGTATTCACCTGTATTATCATAGTTCTAGTTATAATTTACATTGCATAGAAACAATAGCTCGAAATATTTACAAAGGATGACATAATTAACAATAATACAACTGAAATATTCCACTTGTTGTAAAACATAACATTTGTTTGTATTGTTCAAACTACCTCTTTTGAGAATGTATAAAATTTGACACGTTTTTGTTACTTTTACAAGAGCAATATTGGAATTTTTAAATAAATAATGATGCAGCCTTTGTCTTAAATGTTGCAACATGAATCTAATAATTGTTATATATTATATTATATCTGTTATATGTCAAGATAAATGTATTTGTACATAATAAAATATAAAAATTTATCACATTCTGCAGGTGTTACTTTTTTGCCATTATACAATTGTGCAAAAATCAATAATAATTGTTTGTTATCGTAAGTAGCGTCATGGTTACACATTTTCGTATGTTGGTAACGTCAAATCCGATCGATGATAAACAATAAAAACGATATTTATAATTTTTGTGATATTGCAATTACAGAATGGTTTTAATTCTCCTTTTTATCAAAAATCCATATTTCTATTGAATATAGTATATTTAAATAAATTGCTTGTATATGTACATATGTGAAAATATAATAAAAAATACCCAAGATCATTTGAATTTCTTAATCAAATAAATTATAACGCTTAATTATTTTTGTTTATTACAGACATAAGTTTATAAGAACTGTAAATATTCTATGAAATCTTATTTTCAGTTGTCGCAATATTTTATAGGCTTCCTTTCACGAAAGAAATAAGATTTGTAGTTCGAGTTCCTTTTATGATATATTTATAATTTATACAATGTAAGTATGCGCATATATTTGTTGAATGTAAGTTTATATAAAGTATTAAATCCATGTATTATTTACGTTGCTAAAACCTATTGCAAAGTGTATGAATTTATTACGTTCATATGATTAACCTAAATAAGACGTATTTATTTATTTGGTTGATATTTCACGAATTTTAATTGAAAATGTTATACTCGTCAAATAGGTTTTCAAAAATTGTTTAAGGTATATAAATATTCTTTATAAACAAATATTTACTTTTAGTTTTTCAATCGTTTTCATGTGTAAATAACAACACTATTTAAATACATACAAGATTATGTAACAGTTTTTCCGTTTTATTTTAAGGATATTATTTTTGATTCTATAAAAATAAGAGCTTATAAATCACCTTGATTTCATCAGTGAAAATTTATACATTCACTACAGACTTTCTGTCACAAACGATCAGTATAAATAGGTAAGTAAAATATACAGCATCCATTTTTACTTTTCATTTAGAGTTTATTGTTTATTTAGGGAAGTATTTTATTAATAAGTAGATAAATGAAAAAATACAAAACAATTTGTTCTAGAATGTCTTTCCCAAGTAAAGAAACGCGTGCAAAGTGTTGGAATTGTAGAGACGAATATTGGAAATGTCTGGATGATGGTAAAACAGAAGCAGAATGTAAAAATTTTAGAGATCAGTATGAAAAGTTTTGTTCTCACATATGGGTAAGTTGTAAACATTGCATGAGTTTTTTTTATTACAAAACATAATAGGAAAAAGAAAGTTACAAAGAATATCTGAGTAGAACATACTTTCTACTTTTATAGTAGGTATTATTAGGTACAATTGTGTAAATTTCTTAATCAATCTTCATTTTTACTATTTTTCACTAGGTAAAACACTTTGACCGTAAACGAGAGTTCATAAAATTCAAAGAGCAAATAGAGCAAGGGGGGTATGTGCCTGAAGAGTCAATGCCAGCTCAAAGCTAATTTAGTGATCATAATTTATAAGTTAATTTGAACTAATACTGTAAAGCTGTTCTCGCGTTAAGTTTACTTATTTTTGTTATTGTAATAAAACAAATGCTAAAAAATAACATAAAACTGTTTTATTATATTGTATGAAACTCCTTAATCCATTTTATTAGAAATACTTCGGTTTTTTCTCAGACTGTTTGCACAGAAAATTTTCAGTGAAAGACTGATTTAATGAATGCAAAATAATGAGCTTATTTGCACTTAAAGCAATGATTAATCATTTTTTAACTGTTTTACATTTTATTTGGCTTTGCAGGAATTAATTAGATTATAATTACTTTCATTATCATTTAAAAATCATATATTAAAAGAATAAATTGTTTGTTGATTACAGAATATGTAACAATGATACAAACAACACTGGAAAAGTTGGTTCATCTGCACAAACTGCTACAACAGCAACAACTAATTTGCAATCAGCAAATACTCATTAGTATAATTAGAAGAAAGGAAGCATAAGCACTCAAGTAAAATATAAAACGTATTACAATAAAAAAGTATGGAACCATCTCGATTTATTAAAGAACTACAATTTTGTAAAGAGGATATTATAATATTCAGAGTCAGTATTTTTTTGTACAATAGCTTTCCATTTGCAATAATCATCTATTATTTTTATAAAACATTTTTATTTGTTTCCAGAAATTAATCAACTATGCTTCGTCGCATAAACAATTATGGAATGATGAAAATCTGAAGCAATGGAAACCAGTGCTCAGATATATTATACAAATCTTTATTCCAAACATAGGAATAAGAAGAGAACAAACTCTAATAGCTTCCCACACATTTTTTGCTTTACTGTCTATGGATCCTACTTTAACTTTTTTAAATTATACTATTCAGAATTTTTTAAATTTTAGTTCGAATGAGCTATACTTTTTGAATGATAAATATGATACTATTGATCCCGAATTGTTTAAGTTAATTAGCGCTTACGGCTACTTACAAGTAAACTGTAAAGAAATATATACTAACGACGTTTGTGCTCTAGTATTCGATGTTACATATGAACACTGTTTAAAGTATACTAAAAATTCTTATTTTGCATACAAAGTATTGAAATTGTGGTTGCACAGAACTATAAGTACACATTTCTGGGACACGTGTGAGTCAGTAATAGAGATTAGACTGGAGGAAATTATTTTTTCAAATTGGTGTAATGCAATCAATGAGATAAGCAAGCAGAATACTGTGTCCATTTTTAACATGTACCTGAGAATCTGGGGAGAGAAGTACGATGGTTACTTAAATTATATATTTAAACAATGTGTTGATCAAATTTCTTGGCAAAATGAGATAAAGTACGATATTCTCGCTGAAATTTGCGAAGTTTGGGATAATGTTGAAGCGATGACATCTCGTGAATTTTTACTTCCATTGTCTACTAGCCTGACAAAGTACAATTTGCGATCAGCAGGTACAAAAGTTTACATTGCCATTGTGAAGAAATTAAACGATGATGAGTGGAAGAAAGCTTTCGGCTATACAATCCACTACCTCTTTCACCATTGGGAAAGAACAAAAGGGTGAGTTTAACTTAGTTGAGTTTAAGTAAGTTGATACAATAAATCAAATATATAATTTTCAGTGCAAATTACAATGCTCTCCAATTACTCTGTAAACACTGGCTAGAACCAATTGTAAAAAGATATAAAAGTATTCTAATATACTTATGGGATATAGCAGGCGATATTAATGGATATTTCATTCGCTCATATCTCCACAGATTAGCCAGTGAAATGAGCATTGATCTCTTGCGAGAACCAAACATTGAATGCTACATAAATCACAATAAGGAAACTGTAAGACTGAATGGGTTTGCAATAAATTGTTATCAAGTGAACAATTTGTACCACAAAAATAGAGATCGATTCTTTACAATAAGAAATTTTCTAATGCACAATGCAAATAGTACATCAGTGTACATGAGAGATGGAATTGTCAAATATCTTAAAATATTTTACGCCAATGTGTTAAAAATGGGCGATAGTAAACCAGATTGTATATACGATCTGTATTATATTACACATTGGTTGCATGAATTTTTGTTGGACTGCTTTGAGATTGGATCTTGTTATCAACGAAAAATACTTGGTTTGAATTTATATAAAACTATGCTTTCTTTTTCTACTGCAAGTGCACTGAATAAATCTAGTAACATCGAAAATGCAACATGCACTCTACTACTGAAGAAATATTTGATAGAAACAGGCAACTGGAAGTTTACAAATAAAACAAGCTTATTTCATTTATTGAGACTTGTATTAGACTGTGCACTTGATATTAAGCAACTGAGTACTTCTATTATTCTTGATTACTTTGATAAAAATATATTGATTAATGCAGAGAAACAAGTAAGAGCATAATTTAAAAATGTTTCTCCTTCCTGGAAAAATTATTATTACATATGTACTATGTTTTTAGGTACTCTACAGAATAGCATCGGCGCGTTGCAATTCCTACAAGTTTTATGAAATTGAAAGTGGAGCAGCTCTATTCACAATTATAGCAAACTGGCTACCTTTGGATGTTCTAGATGGACATATTAATTCTAGAAACTATTCAACTTATTCAGAATTCTTGCTTAACGAAGCTACAAGTCAATTAACAGAGATAAAAGAAGATGTGCTGAAGGCAATCGTTAAGAATAAACCATTTTATGGAGTTTTGGCTGCTTTGTTGAATATTGCCTTTCAAAATGGTCCGGAACACGATCGTTTAAGTCTAGAATTTGTCGAGAGAATATTATCTTTGTTGAAGGATGCTACTAGCTTCTTTCTGTCCATACTTTCTGCAAAGTCTGAAAACACAGGTCTGAATGAAAAAGAGAAATCTAAGCTTTATAGTTAAAAATGCAGGAAAATTAAGGTGCAATTAATTCATAATTGAACTTGTAGAATATTCATCTTCTTTCGCGGAAATGGGATTGGCGATTGACGCAGTCATTAAAAACAGTGAAATCGATAACACTGATTTTGACGAACTGTCTTTAACTCCTGCACACCAGGTCCTTATTTCCTGCATTTGGATGTCTCTAAAAGTAAGCCTATTTGCCGCAATGAAATAAATATAATATTTCAACGCTAGGTTTACGGAGCACTAAAAGTGACTATTTCACATTACTTTATAAAAATAACAAGAATATGTCTATCCAAATTTTTTGCCAATTTATTAAATAATACATGATGCATCTTTGTAGTCTCAATAATCGTAAATTAAAAATATTAGAATGCGTCTCGTAAATCTAGAACTAATCAAATACAATAATAAAATGCACTTTTTTAGGTCTGTTGTGAAATAGCTTCTGAAATAGGAATCCGAATGTACACAGACGAAACTGTGAAGTGTTCTGCCGACATTATCGTGACAGTATTACTCAAATGCAGGCATAAGGGTGTAGTAGAAGCTGGGGGTGCAGCAATAGGTCGTCTAACAAGGTATAAATTAATCTAAAAAATCGTTCAAGCTATGTAATTCCGAATAATTAAAAATTGTAGGTGTTTATGCAACCATATTAAATATTACAATTTTACGAAGATGCATGTGTTGCATATCCTGGAGGACGACGCTATGCACTCTTTGAACATTACCAGAAGGGGTGCAGGATTGTCAATAATGTTTCATAGAATCGTTGTTAACGACGGTCGAAGAGACCGACCCCTCTTGCATTTTGCGGTGCAGAAATTGCTACAGTTGCTCGATAAATTTTGCGATGATTCTTCGAAAAACGTAGAGTCACAACACGATTCTCCTTGGGCTAGACGTCTGCATTTTCTTCGTGCGTTGGTGGCCGACAAGGAAATTCATGCACAGTTGACTCTGTACATGGAGAGGATTACGTTGACATGTTTTAGATTCTTGGAGTCTGATGTATGGACCATTAGGTAATGCATAAAGTCTTCCCGAAGACGCAACAATGACTATAACTGTTCGTATGTTTCAGAAATGCGAGCCTTCAGCTGTTTGGCGCAATAGTTCCAAGATTGGTGGGTCAAAGTTATGGGGAAACTCTAGACTTTGGAACTGGGTACCCTATCAATCATTTTATTACACATTATCCCGTGCTCGCGAAATACGTTATAATAGAACTTTACAAATTTTCTGACTCTTTCATGGATTTTTCCACTGAGTTGTACTTGCACTCGAACATTATACACATTCTCATACTTCTCTCTAAGTTCACAGATAGTAATTGCTACTTAATCAATTACTCCTCTATAGAATTTGTAGCGAAGATTAAGAATTGTTTGCGAAAATTATTAAAAAATCCTGTTTGGTACGTCAGACTTCTGGTTGCAAAGGCTTATGCAGCTTTGACAGCCTTTTTGAGTATTGAACTCGAGATTATGGAGTTCAAGCGGCTTGTTGCTTTAAGCAAGAATGCTAATTTGATTCACGGCTATTTATTAACTATAAAGTACCTGAAGGAAAAACTATCGGTTGAAGTTGAACATCTAAGTTTGAAGTCGGATGTTGTACAATGTACGAATAGTTATGAAAAATCTACAGAATTTTTACGATTTCAAGAAATATTACAATTTTGGAACAACATACCCGAAGAGGAAAATGAAATTTGTTATGTATTAGAGACGTTGCGTTTACAATTAGCAACGTCTGTTTCAGATGAAATGAATGCCACAGATATATTTCTTTTCGACCAAAATATTTATGTATTCTCTTCTGAGAGGACAAAGCCAGGCTTCTTTCAGTTCATTGATTATTCTATGAAATTGTATACTGATTATATTAAAAGAACAAATAACATCGACACTGGCACTTTGAACAAAATTTTATCTTCCCACAGTATCGATCAATGCACTTCTTTCTTAAATAATGTAGGGAATTGTATGGCAGTTCTAAACATTGTTCTTAAATGTTTACTATTAAACAAACATGATAATAATGAATTGCGCTTGAACACAATGCTAAATTACGCTCTGAACACTTTACAAAAATTATCATTGCAAGATATCAACAATTTAGACATGAAAAAGTCTGTGAAAAATTTATCTTTTCAACGAGAAGAAAGTATAAGAAATTTTAAACTATGGCGCTTGAAGGCTGTACTAATAATAATGTATTCTGAAAGCAATGCAATTATAAATGAGATATTATCTCATGCTTTGAACTTATGTATTCATGAAGAAGAGTACAAGAGACAAACAGCGGTGGAATTTATACAGTTCTCGATGCGTCGCTTTGCAGAACTAACAAACGAGAGTAAATTAACAATTTTATGCTGTTGTCTGATTTTGTTGAAGGATGAAATTTCAGAGGTACGTGAATCTATCGTGGAGAGTCTAAGGACGCAGGTTTTACATGAAATTGCACACGACGAGTGCATGTACCAATCATTATTGGATGAAGTAATGTTCGATCGATTAAAACTAGTTACTGATAAAAGCGCGATCCTTTTTTTCATGAAATTGTTCATGCACAATGTTAAAAACTTCGACGTCCATGCGGCGATTGAAAATCCCTTTTACCACGACAACAATCCAATTTACAGGGAGGAGTCGAAGTTTTTAAATCTTTGTTTTTATTACATACTACGAAATAAGTACAATTCTAACAAATACTCGACAGAAAATACCGCAAATTACAGTAACGAGAGCGTCAACGACGTTCCTAATAAGATCGAAACAAAGTATCAGCTTCAGCAAAAGTGTTGTCTTGATTTTACTAATTTAGAAGTGGTCTTAAATACTAAATATGTAGACTATTTATTAAAGAAGCAAAAAATTGTAATACAGAAGTACATTTAATGATAATCACAATGTACAATTGTAATGAAACGCGAATGGTAAGCATCAAGGCTCCGATAATTTTTTAAATTAAGAAGTAATTGTACTTGTGAGGAGTCTCAAATAAATCTTTTCTAAACCATCAAAGTACACAAGAAATATTTAATAATCCCGAATAAATACATCTGTACACCTTACGATTATATGAATGTGCGGTGCACATTCACGAAGCATATAACTCCATATTTACATTATGCTACATGTAATCGTATCAGAATATTAGAAAATTTTTGAACGATCGTAGAATATATTACACATCGCTAAGATTCTCGTGTCTATCTCTTTCGATGTTCCATTGGAACATATACCTTTCACTCTTGTATCTACAGTCGCTTGCACGATACCAAACATGATCTGGCGAAATTGCTATATCGTGATTCAAGAAACAACATTTCTTTCATTTGTAGAGCTACACGATGTAAATTAAACCTATATCCACGCGTTCATAGATTTGTCCGACAAAGTGTCTTTGAAAGGATCGTGTCGATATTAAGCATATAAAATTACAAAAATTCGTGAATTAATTTTAAACAAACTAGTTTGTTTGAAGAAGTTATTCGCTAATCGCGTGTCGTCCATCAATTAAATGTATACGTAATTAAATAACAATCAAAGAAAGAAGTTATGCGTACAATACAGTATTGAAAATTTAAAAAAAATCTTCTTTCTTCAATTTTAAATTATTAAAAGTACATATATATATATATCTAACGCCATTAAACTCTGTATCGTGCTTCGTACTTGTGAGATAATTGCACGTACTAAAACTATGAATAAAGAAATGTGATGAGAATTGATCCTAAAAGTATAACGTTACAATTTTTATACAAACTCAAATAAATCCTACATAAAATATATATAGGTACAATTCATTAAATGTTCCAATTTTATTTATAATCATTACGTGCAAAATGATATCAATATAATGCATCCAAATAATTCGCTGTACGCTTTTCCCGATCGCAATGCGTCTTATCGTTCGAGTTTGCGAACTACTTGCTTCAGATCAAATAGTCCTGACGACTACTAGTCTCGCCATCGTGATATGTCGCTAACGATTATTATTAAATTTCTTTGGTGATTCTCTCTATTTACATCAAAGTATGTTTATATAATAATTGCTAGGATGTGCCTAATCTTATAATCATTTCCATGGAGTAACACCTTTCCGACAAAGAAAATCGTGCGAACACGCGCTTGCGAGTGTATCCTTTCCCGTTTAATTTTGTTCATTATTATTAAGTAGTCAACGCTACCTAGACGAACATTAAACTAACGGCGTGATTACTATTGCTATTAATAGTAAATGTGTGGATGCATGCGTGAAAACTATAATCCAAGGGTTACGTGTAATTTCAATGCACTACCGTGAAGCGGTAAAAATCATTGGAAGTTAACGGGTCTTCGCAATACTTTCTAATAACAATTATAGAAAAAAATTACTATCGTTGAACTACGATACAGTTAGTTTGGAATTCGAACCTTTTTAGAACAACTTGATGCGATCGAACTATTTTGAAAATAGATTTATCAAGATCTTCTTATTAATCTAAAATTATATTTATCAAGACGTTGAACAGGTTTATGCGTTTTATATTCGTTCGAAAGTGTAACAATACGTGAACAACTATTTTTTAAATTCTTTTCTTTTTTCTTCATTCGAATCGATCAATATATTGTTCTTTTTATCGTAGTATAGGGTCAATTACGATATTCGGAGAACAAGGTTCTCAGACCTGACAGAAGAAACTATTGTGTCACTCGGAAGGAATTGCTGGCAATAGTGAGGTTTATTGAGCATTTTCACTATCTCTATGGACAAAGATCCCTTCTGAGAACCGAATATACAGTTACGCTGTTTACTGCCCTTTACGGCTCCAAGAATATGAGTTTATTGTGATAGATCGAGAAGGAACATTCCGTGTCAAACCGCGGACAGTCATCCGCGAAGATCTGCGAATCTGAGGACTATAAGTGGTACAAAAGTTTAGAAGAGAAAGAGAAAATTAAAGAAATTGAAGATGTAATCTTCAGGATTGCTCGAGGAACTTGCAAGAGTGGTAAGAGACACAAAACGAAGACGAAGAAATTGCTTTTATCCTATCGGAAAAGATAAAGAGGGTGAATGGGACATTTCCGTTTTGAAAATGCCCAATTACAGTCAACAGTCTTTCCTTAATAGTCGTTGAGAACAGAGCCTGTTATTTCCAAATACCGTAGTATCTAAGAGAATTGTAAAGTGTAAACAAACAGTTTGTTATTGTTTATGCGTGACGAGCAAAGTGTGGAATAATGCCGCGTCGCGGAATGCGAGACGAAACGCGCAATAATATATTTATACATGTGCTTTCGTTATATAATTTTGCATAATAGAAATATTCAGGAACCATTATTCGTTTATACAACTGGATCAAGTACGTAGCGGAAAGCCACAAAAATATATTTATTTTCCTTAATGTAATATCTTTTATCTCTTTCTTCTATCTTTTTTTTTACAACACGATTTTCAACCCCTCAAATCTGTTATTCTATAAAACTTGTAAAAGAAATTTCCATTATGATGTGCCTTGATAAAATATTACATATTCCTTTGTTAAAATTTGAATGAAACTTTATCTTTTCGTTGAGCATTGTTCCTCTATCAACAGGACCGTTTAACACGACCGTTGCTAATTTATATTATAAGTAAAATAACAGAGCAACGAGAGTGTTGAACGTTTCATTGCCGATTTCGTCTGTTTCTCCAATAGTAGTTAAGTAATTTGAACAATTTAAAAATGGAAACGCATAGAGACCTTTTCTTCCTTCCCCGTCGTTTCGTTTTCGCTTCGAGTGGAAGATTGTCAGATTCGCGGTAAATTGTAACGTTATTATAATTTGAGTACACGTTTATTATTCAGCGTATAGTGAAACGGTGAGGATTAAGAAAAGCATCGTTTTGACACACAACCTTGTATTCCTTAAACATCTTTTGTACGGCCAGCAATGCATAGGCACAAATACAAGAAATCTCATCTGGCATCGAAATTGTATGATGCTACAAAAAGGAATATTAAAATGGTGCCGATATCCTTTTCTCTACGTAAACGAAATGTAAAATAAGTGATCACTTCATTTATACTATTCTCTCTTATCAGTATTTCACTTTAATCTAAGCTTAGTAAACATAAATTATTCGAACGTCCTAGCAAGTCTCTATAAATAATTGAATATAGAAACGTGGATAAATTCGACACGAAAATTCATGAAAAAATTTCAACTCCATAGAAACGTAGGTGTGAGTTACAGCGACGAAGAATTTTAGAACAATGGCTAGTTAATTATTTGAGCACGGGTAAAAATCGTTAGAGTAATAAACAGTCACAAGATACCTTGATTATCCGCACATGAAATTGTCATTTTAATTCTCCGGTATATAAAATGTTTTTTTTTTCTTTATAATTGTTTACCAAGCGATACACGGTTTTCTTTCATAATAATGCAAACTATATCGTTACTTTTTTTTTAAATATTCTTTACACTCTTATAGATTCCTCATTCGTTATTAATTAATCTTTCCTCACTTGAAACAAGTAATTCATTTCTTTAAATTACTTTCATTAGTCAAAATAGGACTTTTATGTCCGCTATGCATACATAGAAATATTATGTGCTACAGAATACAATTAATTTGCTTACAAAACAAGATCTTAAGGTGCATCCATGATTACGTGCAATATATATTACTGATAATGCTTACTCCTGCAATTTGGATGCATCAACTTAATCGAAACTTCTAATGTTTTTTTCCTTAGTATCGTAATAAACTAAATGTCTTTAATGGAACCATGCTTCTTTCAGACTGTTTATGGGGAATCCCATTTCAAACACAAAAGGTATATTACACTAAAAATAAGGCTAGCTGAATAAATTCACACGCTTTTCTTCAATATTATCTCATCCATATATTCACTTATACGAACGCAATCGCACCACGCACAAAGTCAATGAACATTGTTTCATGTACTTGGTTTTTCCTAATGTAAAATCGCACCACCATAGAACAAAGCGATACAACTAAGAATAAAAATAAATGTAAATTGCAAACTGATTTATGAACAAATACCTCTTTCTTCTATGATATTATCGATTATCAAAGTGCTTGTGATTATTTTTTTCACGTTTAGTACTCAATAGTATACTCATTTGTTATTTAGCCGTCTGTCCAAGACCAACGGATGATTTTGTTTTTTGTGATGATTCGGCTGTTTCATTTGGTTGATCTACATCCATCTGAAATACACAAACAATAATTAAATACTTAATATCTAAAGGTGTCTGAAGTCCCGAAAATATTGGGTTGAGACTCTTCCCGGGATTGGGACGGGTTCTCGAAAATTTCGTGATTTTTTAATACTCTCGGAATTTTTAAATATTAAGATTCTTGAATATTCTCGGGATTTTCCAATATAGGGTTCTCGAATATTCTCAGGAATCCTGACCCGATGTCTTTCCAACCATTGGGCTCCCGACATTGTCGGGTTCTTGCACATCTCTACTTATAATATATTGTGGTGCTTGAATGAGAAATACTTTACCTTTTCTTCTTTTTCATCATCAATTAATATCGGTCCATTTTCAGCTTCGTATTCTTTTAAAACCGCGTCTAAATTATACCTCCGTCGGTAGTTCACGAAAAACGATCGTAAATGCGCTTCTGTTTTGGTTCCAATTACATCAGCGATCGCGGAGAAATCTTTTCCATATTTTCTAACTCCTTGAACAGCCAATAATAGCTCATCGTTTGTCCAACGAGCATTTATGCGACTCGACACTTCGGGCGGCCGCAGATCATCAATACCATCAGTTGTCTTACGTTTCAACGCACTCACTTGCTGTTTGTTTGATTGTATCTGTACATCGACAAATAAACACTAGTAAATACGTATTCTACCATTAAAAAACTGAAGCATATAATTCTTTTATAATTTTTAGAAAAAATGTATCCACACGTTTCTCGTTGCAGACTGATTAAGTCTTGTTTAGGAACATACTTGTCGTTTTAAGCTAACAATTTCAGTGTCGATTGCTTGTAAACTGTTGTTCGCTTGATTCGGTTGGCCAGCCAATGCTGCTAAATCATCGTGATTAACGACCAGGCCACGAGGTGGTTTTCTTTTATTTGTACGACCCGGCATGGAACTTAATGGCCTTGCTACACCAGTTCGCCTAAATCATTTGAACAAGTTTTGATCCATATTGTACTGATTGATTTTATAAATAGAAAGGACAGGTATGCATGAAGTAAAGGTATTCATTGGTTTCCGTATAACATTAGCTGGTGCACTGATAAGAATGCTCATACATATAAATATCTGTATAAGTGACAATAATAGAGATCATACTTGTGCTATTTAAATATTGTGAAGTATAAAAGAATTTTGTATGAACATTCTTACTTCGAGGAGAGTTCTAATAATTTTCTTTTAATTACAGATATTTAATTTGACTTGCACTCACTGACCTCCAGTGCAGATAGCAGCTGTGACACGCGTGTCCTTTCGGCGTCGCACGTACACTATGACAAGCAACGCCACAGTTGCTACACGAGCCCTACAACACATAACACCCTTTTTAAGATAAAATCCGATTATCCCCCCACCCTCTCCCTCCACTTGAATTCCTTTACATCTAACTAAACTAATTCTCTCTAAAAAAAAATGATAACCTTTTTTACAAAACAAAAATATTGAAGTATATACACGAGAGCATATTAATTTGTAAACTCTTTTCATAGAAGATATTAACAGTGCTGAATATCTATACTGTATTTATGTAGTTTTGTTAATATCATTCAAAGCAGTTGTATAAGCCAATCTCTTTCTAAGTTTCTTTCTAAAGATTCTCTATATGCGGTTGTGTCTCCCTATAGTATTATTCAGTGCCTTTGTGCACTTCAATATTTTTTCCTCGGTTAGGTTTCAGCCTACCAATTCTCTGCTAATGCGTAAATTAGTGTTTTGCATACAGGGTTCTCTTACTTTCTTGGCTTTCTTCGCTGTTCTCTTGTTAAGGTATAAAAGATTTACACGACAGAGAGAGATAAAAATAAATATGATACACAAAATAGCAAAATATAATAAGCATATGCAACTGGGTAAGGTTTAGGCTGAGTACCTGAACCTGAGGGGCGTTTTCCGAGTCGGATGGGGCTTTGGCGTCAGTGCCTTGGCTTCCTGGCACAGCTTGGTTCTTTCCACGACGTATTCCGCGGTGGATCGTCCATTTCTGGAACGTTCCACATTTACGTTTCACAAAACGATACAACGAAAAACGTGAATAAAATCTTTTAATTTGGTATAATTGATGGCGATGTAGATTTGTTCCTTTTTTTGAATAGTTAAGAAAGATTTGTCTTTGTTATTTGCATTGCATATAGCACGGGTCTACTTAATCGGTCACGAGTGCTCGAATTTGTTTTATATGGACGAATTCATTTTATATTTAATTTTTTATTTTTTTTCTTTCTCGGTACTCTAGCGACTTTCACCAATTGTATGTGGATCAGCTGCTGCTTTCGTTATTCGCTATTTTATTCACCGCATGGAATACGTTACCGTGTGGATACATTTTTTAAATGCGTACAAATATATCTTCAATATCACAATCGCGCATGTTTTTTTTAAAAGCCAGTGCCATGGCATTAAGATGCAACAAAAGGACAGAACTACCACACGCTGTAGCATAAATATCAATCGACTCAAAACTAACTCCATCGGAGAGTTGCAAAACGAAAAACGGTAATACGAAGCTTTAGGTTTATAAAAAATTAAACAAGCAACTAAAACGAATTCGTTATTCTGTCTGAGTGAATAACACAATTTTCGTACGAACGCTTAAGAATTTAAAATTATTGTCGTTCTAAAATACAGAGAGAGAGAGAGAATTGATTTTATGTAAATATCTAGTTGCATGCATTTATTAAACTTTTAGGAAAAATATCTTACTTTTTCTTCGGATTCACTGTCTGTATTGGAGCCTAATTCGCTTCCATTCTCACTTCCATTTTCTCCTTCCTTTCCACCACTTGTTAATTTTCTAGCTTGTCTATCCATTAATGATGTTCTAGTTCTGGTTTTCTTCCAACTGTAATAGTATTTTACCAGGCTAGCAATAGATTTGTCAGGTAACTAGAAAAATAAAAAACAATGAATTATTATTGAAAGGAACAATTTATGGGAATGTACAGAAACAGTGAATAGACATTGTTAGCAATATATGCTTCTATACAAACAGAATATCCTACCATTTGCCTAATACGATGAAAACTTTTTCCATGAAATTGGAAAGCTTGTTCGAAAAGAACTTTGTCCTCGACAGTCCATTCGTCCGGGAATGGTGTAAAGTTAGCTAAATCTAATACAGCACGTTCTAAGTTATGTTTGTGCCAAAATAGCATTCCCAATGCTTGTTCTCCATTGTAGCCATATTTTTCTTTAGCCAATATAATGTATTCATCCACTGTAGAAAATTATTCCATATAAATCACATCTTCTAAAACACAATTTGTAATTTAAATGATAAATGCATCTACTACTTACACTTCTGATCAGGTATGTCTGTTGTGGGAGACCATACGAGTAACGCTCTATCAGGACACTGATCTAATCGTCGTTCTAAAATAGGATATTCGTAATTATGAAAGTTAGATTAAAAAATCATTTTCTTTTCTTTTTAAAGAATTTCATGTTATTTGGATTTACAGCAATTAATTTGTTGTAAAATAAACTATGGAGTATAATAATTACTGAGTAATTAATTGCATGAAAGAAACATACCATTAACTGGAACAAACTCTGGAACAATGACCTGATAGTCCCGTCCAACACGTATTTTTTCTGCTGGAACTTAAAAACAATGAGTGTTAGTATACTCCATTATAAAATTCACTTAAAAGTACATAATTATGATACCTAAATATAGAATATATTAAATAATAAATTTCATTTAGCTATGCTTTATTAACACGGATCGCTACGATTACAAATAATTTCAATCTATAAATACAAAAAATATTGCATTACTATTGATATACTTCGATTAGACACTAAAATACACTTCGATATAGAAAGACGAATGTAAACATTTAATAATTGATGAAGGAAATGTTTGAATTCATTTCATAAAAATATCCGTACGAATTGGTCGAAAATGTAAGGAACTTCAAAAGAGGAAAAGTGGGGCGCGCTGTTTGAAGATCCTTACGGATTTTCGCATTCGATCAATAGAAAAATATACAAACTTTCAAACAAAAATACCACCATGAGAGCTTAGCGCGCATCGATGAGCGATCATTCGAAAAGTTTCGATTAATTATAAGGATAATGTAATTGCAATTGAAAATTGGTACCTCCGTCTTCCTCACTCGAGGATTCCGTCTGTCCATTGGGGCTGGGGCCTCTTGATCTGCGCCCATTTCTAACATTTTCTGAGTTTCTTTCCGCCAAAACCATTTTCTGGCTTTCTTTTGGTGAACGTTTTGTCAAATAATTATGCTGATTATATTCCTTCCGCACGAAAAACTCGCGAAACGAACGATGCAAGCGATAGCTTGCAATTACACGGTGTTCCGTAGAGTCTAGCTCACGCTTCGTGCGACCGTAGCGAAAGTAAAATGGCCGCTTATTGAAAGTGATTTGATTGGTCGACGATTTACCAAGTAAAGATGGCAACGTACATTTTCAATGTACAATTTCGAAATTAATTGCATCTTTGGAAACCAGTTTTTCGTTGATTGCATCGCATACTTATGAATATATTTTTGTATATCAATAAATATGAATTTCGCCAACACACATGTACACGATATTGTATATTAAAATCAAAAGCGTTCATTATTATGTATATACTTGCGATAACACTAAATTTTTATGCAAAGAATAGTGACGCGTCTAAATACAATTAAATATTAATTGTTAATTAAATAAGAGTACTATAATATTAAAAAATTCAATTTTGAAGCAAAGAATAAAATAACCAAGTTATTTATTATTGGGATAATTTGAAATTTCTAATATATATATATTATTCCAATGATGTATTTCTATCATTGCGATTAGGGTATATAAATTCGAGTTCTGAACAAGTGACGTTGAAATTATTAAATAAACGATGTGAAGTTATATAATTAGAATGTATCAAGAATTTGAAAACTATTTCGAACCGATTCATTTGAATGCACATTTACTTAGTATTCGAAATACTGAAGCGTGTATCGTAGTACATTACATTAATATTTTACTAGACATGTAAAAGTGCAGAACATGTATAAGAAACTATAGCCACAAAAAACTATAAATTATAATTTTCATTATAAGTTGCATTACAATTAGTGAAATGGAGCATAGAAGTATGTAGATTGAAATAACAAGACATCGATATATCTTATACACTGATGATGTCACGAGGTAAGGTCACACGAGTTTTACTTGAGAATTTCTCGCAAGCGATTCTGATTTTTATAAAATATCTAAACATATTTCGATAAAATGCCAGTATAATTGTAAATATAATTGATTACAAAGACGAATTCGTCGAGAGATTTATTTAATAAATGTTGTAAACAATCGTAGAATTGAAATAAATCATAACCTCAATTTCTACGGTTTATGTTGAAAGTCTATCACCGAGAGGCGCCACTATCAAGCAATCGCAGTCTCTGATAGACTTTGCCGTGTAAGGAACTTTCGTCGCCTATTTAATGTAAATATTACATTTGTTGAGAATTTAGAGTTTATTTTAGCGTACGTAAGCTCGAAATTGTCGTTCACGTTCCCCGTGCAACTCGTTGCTCGGCGTCATTCCGTAATATTTTTCGATCTAGCCGAGATCGGCAATAACCAAAAAATTTCTCCGTAGGTATTCTTTTTTTCTTGATAATCGCTGATCTTTTTTCTAACATTTCGTTGGACTCGAATTTTATGTTCTACCTTGCCCCGTCCTGTGATATCCCGGAGAGAAATCTGGGATTTGTCGAGATCGTTTCCGGGATTCGTGACATTCACTGTTTAGAATAGTACAGCGATTAATTTTTGTTCACCAGCCAATTGTTACACTATTAACAAGTTAAATTGAATATCCGGTATCTTTTTCGGCTCTGTCTCTTGTATCGTTTTGCACAGAAGAATAGCACACGATTTTCTCTTTTCGAAATCATTCTGTACCAGGAGGGATTGTGGACTACATAGTCTTTTTCTCGAATTTCCTCTGGAAATGTTATTGCCTCGATTGTCTTATTTATAAGATAGCGTATACGAGAAACACTTGCGCGTATGTATTTCGTAAATTTAATTTTGGCTTAATGTATACTGGCAGGCAATGTATACATATGTAATCCTAAATATGTCCACATGTTCCTACAATTTTAGTGTTTTTATGTTGTGTTCCCTTATACTCTGACATAATTCGTTCATTAATTTTTACGATTTGTTGCAGTGTAAATGTTGAGAATGAAAAATTAGTCTATGTAAATATGTGTCTTTTAGTTGTCAACTTTTATGTGCACACACACACATGCACACATACATACTCACACAATTATACATGATATAGTCATGTAACTTGTTCATGCACTTGTATGTACTTATTTTGAATGTGTACACTCTTATTTGAGAGGATAGTTTATAGCTATAGTTGTTATAATAATCCAAAGATATTGTCTTTGTCAAGAATATAATAAAATCTTCCTTCTAATTGATCTTTTTCAATAATTTTCTTGCAGATGATTGTCTGAAAAGGTATATTCAGACTTATCTGCACCCCCAAGATCCTAACAAGTATTTTGAGAGATTTTAAGAGTAAAACAGAAACATGAGAGTTGTTGCACTAGTCAGCGGTGGTAAAGACTCTTGCTTCAATATGATGCAATGTATAGCTGCAGGCCATGACCTTGTGGCTCTAGCTAACTTATATCCCGTTGGAAAGGGTAAATAATAAGTACAACATTTTTATGAAAATCTAGTCTGCTCGTTTAATTACTATAGGCTTGTCCAACTAGACTGATTAATAACAAAGACATTCAACATTTTTCAGATGAACTAGATTCCTTTATGTTTCAAACTGTTGGATATCAGGGTGTTGAGTATATTGCAGAAGCTATAGGCTTGCCAATGTATCGTGAACCAACGTTCGGCAGATCAAAAATGCAAGAGAAATATTATTATCCAACAGAGAATGATGAAGTTGAGGATCTCTTTAGGCTGTTAACTAAAGTGAAGGTGAATATTACTGTACGACATACATCCAATCAATATGCAACAACAAATTGGAATAATTTATTGAATGTGATTACAGGAAAAAGAAAATATAGAAGCTGTTTCAGCAGGAGCTATTCTAAGTGACTATCAACGAATTCGTGTGGAAAATGTGTAATTATTCAATGCAATGTTTTATACAATTAATTTTATAAATTGTGCAGGATGATCTATGAATCTATAAAAATCAAGATATCTAATACAAAAAGTTTACTTTCAGGTGTAGTCGTTTAGGACTTGTTTCTTTATCGTATTTGTGGAGAAGGGAGCAAGATGAATTGTTGAAAGAAATGATAGAAAGTTCTGTAAACGCAGTTATAATCAAGGTAGCAGCTTTAGGCCTTGAACCAAGACATTTGGGTAAACCAATCTCTGAAATGCAATCTCATCTTGCCAAAATAGTAAGTAAGATGTCCTGGTGATTAATTTGACACAAAACATTAACTGTTTGAGTGCTTCCTTCTATTTAATTTACGTTTGGCTCTTATTCAAGTACAAATAGACCATAAATATATAGATGTGAAACAACTGTCATGTAAATAAGCTTAATATACATATGGATCAACAACAGAAAGAATTAGTCGAATGCTTTATCGAATGTTTAACGCTTTTTTCTTGCAGAAAGAAAAGTATGGTGTAAACGTCTGTGGAGAAGGGGGAGAATACGAAACGTTCACGTTAGATTGTCCATTATTTAGTAAAAGTATTATAATGTAAGTTCTAATATTTTTGCAAAGGTAAACACACAAAGTAGTACAAGTTTGTTTTGCATTTTAGAGAGGAATACGAAAGCGTAGTGCATTCGAATGATAATATAGCGCCGGTCGGATATCTCAACTTTAAAAAAATACACGTACAAGACAAGAATGTAAGTGAAGTCTCGTTTTGTTATTTAGAGTTGTATGGTAACGCCGGGGAAAAAACATTTCAGGATGGCATAGAAAG
The DNA here is from genome assembly GCA_028454225.1 of Lasioglossum leucozonium. Classification (NCBI taxonomy): domain Eukaryota; kingdom Metazoa; phylum Arthropoda; class Insecta; order Hymenoptera; family Halictidae; genus Lasioglossum; species Lasioglossum leucozonium. The sequence continues at coordinate 12,362,072 of CM052205.1, read as the reverse complement.
ATTAACGTTACAAGAGAGATTAAAGAATGTTCCTATTAAAGTCCCGTCTGATTACATCGCAGAGATTATCGGACCAGAATTGCACGACGGATGTAATTTATCAGAAGATGAGAACGACGATCACGATTGTACAGATAGTAGTTTGAAAACGTCGAATTCTGGTAATAATTTTGAAAAAACATTGCGAGAAAAAAAACCGTAATCGTCCTGTGTAGGACATTAATATGCGGCTACGATACAGGTCAATTTAACCCACCGAGTCCTATGGAAATTTTATACGAGGAGGAAGACTATCCCGATGTACCGGTAGTAAATAAGAATCAAACCGGCTGGTACTGGTTTGGCGGTATTGCTGGGAAACAGCCGGACCCGAAATCCGCAATGCGGGAGGCATTGGAGAAATTAAGCAGTAGGTAAACTTTAAGTTTTTCAAGTCACTTTTTCAGTTAATCATTCTTTTTGTCTCTCTCGCATAAATTTCAATACAAACAGTATACATATAGGGTGTCCCACTAACTCTAAATATCAAAAGAAATTATTTGGTTCGAGGGGATACATATTATTGTGGGAATAATTTTTTCCTCAAAGTTTCTCTCGAGATTTCAAGGTCATTGATGGTTTTCTAGTATGCAACTACATATTTTTATTACTATGAGCGCGGTCGGGAAGAAACCAATGACCCACAATCATGACCTTCGCGTGATATTGAGTATCAAAAAATTACAAACATTTTTTTACTTGATACGAATACAATTTACATGCAGTTACATATAAAAAACATGGTTGACCTTGGAATCTCCAAAAAATGACTAAAAAAAAATGATTCCCACCATAATATGCGTCTCCTTGATTTAAATAATTTGTCCTTTTGACATTTTGCGTAGCGTAAAAATTAGCGGAGATATCGCGTTGTAACAGAGTTAATAGGACACCCTGTACATATATATATCTATTCATATATATTGATAAAACGCACATGTATCGACTGTCTAGGTCTAGTCAAGAAGGAGAATCTTCAAATATCAGACATTGTTGCTGTAACATTGTACATAAAAGACATGTCAAATTACGTATCTATAAACGAAGTTTACATCTCGTGTCTGAGTAAAATAAATCCACCGGTCCGTGTATGCGTCGAGTGTCCGTTAAACGTGCACGTTGTGCTCGACGCTATAGCCTATAAAGAAACTCAAGACTGTGGTGATAAGAGAGTTCATAAACGACACACAATGCATGTTCAGAGCATAAGTCACTGGGCACCAGCGAACATTGGTCCTTACTCTCAAGCTGTTCGTGTGAGTGTACTATCGTTACAAAAACAAAAAAAAAACGAATTTGCGTGCGCGTCTCTGTGTGTATGTTTAGACAGAATGTGTGTATGTGCGCCGGCACTCGTATGCGCACGCACACACATCTAGTTTACAAAAAAAAAAGAAACATAACAGTGAGGTAAACAAAATCACGTTTCTTTTTCCTATAAAATGACAATAAGACATTAAGAGCTTGAATAAGTAACATACATAAGTTGAACGTATCGAAGCGATAATATTTACTAACAAATCCTATGCACACTTTTTTTGATTCTGTGCTTAAAGCGTAGCAAATAAGTAACATCGGTATACAGTAATAAATGGCATAACCGAACCACATATAATGATTCGACAGGTGGGTGATATTATCTCGGTTGCTGGACAAATACCCTTGGTGCCTGGTAGTATGACTATACTGGATTTGAACATTAAAAGGCAGTGCCGACTGACGTTAAGGCATATAAATCGTATTGTTAAAGCTATGGATTCGAATACGCAACTCAGGGACATTGTACAAGGTATCTGTTTTTTGACTCACACTAGTTATATACCAGACGCACGGAAAGAATGGGAGAAGCGAACAAATAACGCCATCGTGGACTACATTGTTGTACCGAACCTTCCGCGTGGTGCTCAGGTCGAGTGGTGCGTGTGGGCACATAGAGATAATAATAGGTTTGAATGTAAGTATCGACTAAAGGAAAAATACTTTTAAAAACGTACTATAGTACATTCTTCTCAAAGAGAGATCTAATTATAAAAATCTTTGTTTGCAGATGAGGAGACTGGCAAATGTGTAGGTAATTTCAAAGTAGCAATAAGGCGTAGGTGGAACTACGAAAATAACGTTTCAGCGATCGTGTGTTACATGTCTACTGGTACATATATATATTTATTGTATAAGCACAGAATTTATGCTTGTTCTCTTTTATACGGATATATATACAAAAGTATGTATTTTGAACAGGTTCATCCAATTCGACTGGCAATTTAGCTACAGAAACGAATTTGCCTTCTACAGAACTGACTATTGGCGAACTAACAGAGGCGTTCGAGTATGTACTGTGCAAACTAACGAAAGGCTCGCAAACCGAGAACCCGGCTTGCAATCTGCGAATCTTCTACAAGGTCGGTAGTTCGCCAGGACCGAATTTCGTTCAGGATGTGCTATCGAAGTTTTCTACGCGAAATTTAGTTACTACTATCGTACCGGCAACGCACTTACATAATTTCAGTACCTTTTTGTCCATATGCGGTATCAGACACGAGTAAACGGCTGACATCGATGTTTACGTTTGTCAATTATTTATAAAAAAAGATGAGAATACTGTGTCGTAGAGAGGGATTGTAAAAGGAATTTTATTTGCCTTTTAAATTATTTCGAATCAATGGGTACGGAAGCTAGGACAAATCGATTTTTAATATACAAATACAAAAAGAATCATTTAACGGCTATATGAAAGTTGACCACGGTTGTAAAACTTTATACATAAACGTATATTCTAAATGATAATTTAATTGTATCGGTGCTCGAATGTAAACATTATTTTCACGTTTTCTACTGGTCGAGCTAATTGGGTTCGCTCGAGGAAAAGAAATCTTCACTTGACACTTGTCCATAGTGTATTTATATTCGGCTAGTCAACGGGATATTGGCGTGAATTTTCAATCGTTCTATGTCCCGTTAGTGTAAGTGTTCTACGTAATGCAAAGCACGTAAGTCGTTTCATAACATGTACTGTATATGCTACGCCTCATTTTTTGCTCAAGCTATTTTTTATTTTTCTCATATTTCACGATACGCGCGGAGTGTTATGTGTGTGATTTTATGAAAGAATTTGGAAGCATGCACAGCCATTTTTATAGTAGAGCTCAAAGGATACGAAGATGAAATTAAAAACAAAAAAGAAAAAAAGGGAAACGATAATGTTGCTACGTATCAGAGACGTAATAGATGAAAATTGCAAATTTTATTATTTGGTATGAGGAAGAGGAAACAATCTAGTTTATGCCCTTTTTAATCTCAATAAAAAAAAAACATATGAAATGACAAGCGGAAATGCGGGATGCGTGCTCTACAACAAATTGCCCTCCTCCCCCTTTCACTTTTTGAATGCTGCCGACGTTATTCCGCTGTTATTCAAACTTTGTATCGTAATGGCAGACATGTAGCTTTACAAAAATGTTTAAAAAAATGAATATCTACTTCGCAAAAGTATTGTATAAGTCCTCGGTAGTTATATTGCATATAACTGGTCTATGCTTTAGGGAGACGTCTTGTACAAAAAAATGAAAAAAACGACACGCAATATATTAGAATATTTTTGACGGTATAACATTTATGCAACGATATGCCAAAGCTCGTATTTTTCAACTTGGTCATTGTTTGAAAACGATTTCGAATACTGTCATCCTCCTTTTTTTTTCTTTCTGTACATATATTGCTAAATAATGGAAAACATTCTTGCAAGGTATTATAAAATGTAATTAGTTCCAAAACAAGACAATTGGTTATTGGTGTGGATATTAATGAATGATACGAATTTCTAACGATACGAGAAACAACGGAGCATACTGATTATGACGTGGAAACTGCGTTACTATAAATATGTAAAAAAAAAAATGATATTTGCAAACATTCAACTCTCGCAACAAAACACTATTCCGAGGATTATATTGCAAAAGAAAAATAAAGAAAGTGATATATATTTTTAAGAAATTGCAACACGCGAGTTTTGTATGTTATTATATTACCCTGTCGTCTCAAATACTCACGTTTTATTATTTTTTCAGTTTTTTTTTAACAACATGATTTCAACTTATAAACCATAAGATTATCAATCTTTTTAGTAAATTAAAGCAATTCACAAAAATTACTTAAATATGTAACAAATATAAATACTTCAGAAACTGCACATTTTGTATGTACACTTACAAAAGAAAATGGAAAATTAATATAAAATTTGTATAATTCTGTAAAGCAGTCTTTCCATTATTTTTTTTTACTATTCACAGTACGATCGACTGTATTCTATTTAAAACAAAAATGTTTGCTTAGATCAAAGTTCATGATATGGGTATTGAAAATTATAAAAATGATTGGAATTTACAAAAGTTCTTACTAACTACTCCGAAAAAAGTCAGAATGGGATTTCTTATATTTAAAGTTTTATATGTAACTAACAGTACTCATCATGTAACAAAACGTCGATCCTCCAAACTGGTTTTCATCATACAATTATATACAGCCACGTTTTTTCCATCCAAATATTCATAAAAAATATGTCCACGACAACTAAAAATCACTTGGATCTTCAATGACACATTCACTGATCGTACAAATAACAAAATTTGTCTGTAGTATGCAAATTCTCTACACACGCACGTTCACATTTTATACAGATTCTGAATTCGGACTAAGATTGTTCACCTTGTAGCACTTTATGTTTTCATAGTTTTCGATACCAATGGTTTCACCATGTGCTGACGATTTGGCGCACAGAAATCACACAGGTAATTTTTCCTGTCTAATGGAACTCCCTTGGTCTCCACGCATCCTGTAAGAAAACATTACACATTGATAATACCGATTTAATCCGTAATCATTTTTACCAATCTATATCAATCTACATAATTGTTGAACATAATCTTCCATTGCATTTTTCCTACCTGAACGCGCGTTCGAGAAATATTTCTCCATAATAGTACATACTTGATGAGACATGCAAATGCGATGACATGCAATGAAAAGTAAGTAGCAGAATTATATGGAATTTGTGTCAATACCTAAGTGCAGATATTTGTCACATGCGCTGCAATGCACTAGATTCGCTTCCAGGTCGAGCCTTGGGGCAGTATGACACCGACTGCAGTGCGGGCAATAGCGACCCTTTCGCCATAGCCTTGTTATTGCATAAAGATTACGGTGTTAGTGAATACGGACAAGGACTTGTTATAATACCAGAATTTAGCAAGAGATGACTAATATTTTGAATCCTGGACTGTACAATTTCTAAACTGCGAATTTGATGTGTTTATAGCATTCGCTATCGTATGAGAATATTCAAAAAATGAAACTAATTTTCATTGATTTGAGTTTCTGGACTCTAAGCCGTAAAAATTAATATTCACGTAAACATCAGCGGTCTAATGATTACTTTATGTATGTGTGCATGATTGATCGAATATGAATGAACACAGACAATTATCTGTTGCATTGCAAGTGATCTTCAACATTCTGGAATTCGGATACTGTAGTATTGCGAGCATTAGTCAAACAAATCTTTTGGAAGAGGAGTTTAAAGATTAGGATAAAGGCGATTGTGAAGCAAAGATGAAGCCCCGTGATTATTTGAAGATTTGCATTTTAGTATGTGTTCAGGATTGAACTCTCACGTTTGCACCTCACCAAAAAGAATAAGCTTGGTGTCTACTTACTTCGAGCATGGAACGCACAGCGTTGAAACGTAGACGCGAGTATTTTTGTCACCCTTCTTGTATTCGTGCTGCCATTGAGCGACACTGTTTCTGTCGGAATTCGCACCCCCAGGTTCCCTGGAACCGCAGTTTGCACAAACTGCACATTCTTGACAGTGCCACCTTCCTTGTGGTACTCGTCGCAGCCCGACACAATAAATGTGGTATCTAGAAATATACTTTAATATAAACATTACGTTTATTTAAGGGGTAACATCTACATAACCGCCCGATGTTGAACCCTCATTTTAGAATTTTTTTGGGAAAAGGGAAAATCTATTTTTCCCTTAAATTTTTCCATTAAATTTTCCATTAAACATTTTTTAAGTAGCAAACGTACCCTCTATCACACATATCACAAAAGAGCATTTTATCTTCGTCTGCAGGATCATGGCACTGAGCACAAGTTTTGCAATCAGTGCATTGCCATGCGTACGATTGAATGTGAGGAACCATGTCTAGCGTTAAATCTATACACGACGGATGTACTGCAAGAAAGATTAAAATCATTATTATTATACAACCATTGAAAAATGTGTATTCAAAAATATTATTATATTCGAAAGAATTACCGTGCCCACTACAAGTGCCACACTGTACTAATACTTCGTTCTTGCTGTGCTTATTTAACACTTTCAAACACATTTTACACTTCAGTTTGACTTCATCTTTTGGAGCCACTATCTCCATATCTACATCGTCCATCGTGGACTGAGAACCTTCGGTGTCTTGGGTTCCCTCGCTAGAAGATGAACTATATAAAGAAATAGACAACTATTTTTGCACAAGAAACATCAACATAAAAATACTTTAAAATTGTGATACGAACCTTGAATCATCCGAAGATGAATCGCTGTCGCTGTCGCTTTGAGAACCTTCCGACTGACTGTCGAACTTACGTTCGTTCGGTCTCATTGGACCGTATAAAACAGTATTCAAAGGATAATACCGCAGTTCAGCTGGTGTATATTCACGATAATAGTCTGTGTATTGACCTGGTATCAATGCAACAGGATAATGACCGATTTTACGTTCCACTTCAACTTTTTGCTGTTTCTTTGGCACGTGTATCGTGAAGGTTTGCAGATCTAAACTACACTTTCTATTTTCTCTGCGCGCTTTGTTCAGACTAATGTTCCAAGATAATGCAGACTGCACTGCCATTTCTGCTAAGTCGATTCTATTCTTCTCTGCGTTCGCGGCTGCAGACAATTCTTTCTGTTTTTTGGAATGTTCTTTCACCTGCTTCTCGCGCATATGTTTCCTGTATTCTTCGTACTGGTCAGGGAAGTCGCTGCACATTACATCTAATACTTCCGAACTGCATATAGCTGTTAAACCTGAAATCGTCGTTTATATTCACGAATAATCTTTTGCTGTTCCAGACTACCAAAAAATTTTTAAAAATTCTGGAATATGTATTGAAGTCTCTATTTTAATATCTAATCATTGGAACGTCAAATATTAGCATTAATGAGAAAAAATAAATATTGAAAAGAAAGAAGTTCAAGAGTGAAATTTCGCTCCAGACATAAATGATCCTGGCTGCCCATTTTGAGATTTAAAAATTTTTTAAATGTCTTTGCTGTTTTAAATCGTACCAGGTCGTTTTTGTCATAAATGCATAAAATCAGCAGTCTATGTAGTTTGTGGAAGAAGTACATGATTCTTACCCATATCACACATGGCTTCACTGACCAAGCCATTTTCCCTCAAGTAATTTCTTTCTTCCATGTCCACTACTCTGCGCTTCAGATCTGGGTACTTCCTCTTGAAAGACTTTACACCAAGGTATTGGGATATTTGTTCTTGTATCATGAATGTTTCACCCTTACGGTCAAGTGGCCATTCGTACTCAGCAATCTTATCGACTGTAAATGGTCCTTCGTCTGGATCAAAGTTGATTTCCATCCTTCGATTTTTCACCTTCACTTTTTCTGACTCTGTGGTCGCTGTACTAAGCACACTTCCTTGAGATTCTTCATTCACCATTGTTTCGGAAGCTAAAACATGTATCATTGAAACCTGGTTTAGCTATTATGAAAACATAACCAATTAAAATGTTACAATGTGTACTCTATAATTTTAATTAAAATCTCTACACCGTTTGGAAATAATATATTGCATAAAAAGTTGCACTTGTACTATGGTAATCAGGAAGTCAGAGGATAAACGTCTATTCATTCGAAATTGTACTTAACGATAAATATCAACATTATTCTGGCTTGAAGGACAAAGTACGTAAAAATTGTATACACTTGGAAAAAATATTTTGCTAACCATCATGGTATGGAAATACTGTACACACTAAATACACTAAAGTCCATTATGGCCTGAACCAATAGCGTATTTTGCTTTTGATTTAAATACAACTATTTCACATTTAGGTACTTGAGAGATGTTAGGACACAAGAAAAGATCTATTTATAGATACCTTACTTGGAAGTCTACCAATACATTTGTCTTTTGATTTAGTTTAGTCATATGATGACTAAGGCTTATACTTTCTTGTTGCTACTATAAAGATAATTTATAGTACCTGTTAATAAGTTAGCAGTTGAAAGAAGCCAACAAACCGTACTTCTCAAACAGTGTTTAAACAATATATAATAATATGTAAATATAAACGCCAATGTGTATAATTACATTGTTCCATGTTCTGAAGTTAATGTAAACAGTATACGTATTGAATATGGTGGAATACAATGTGCAGTATGTAAAAAAAAGTCTGACTCAACGGATATCAATAAACCACAAAGAAAGCGAGATAATAAATGAGACAGAGAATTGATTCGAGTACCTGGTGCAGAAATATTTCTAGCTGGGGTTTGAGATCTTGAGCCGGATTCCGCGCTCATTCTTGTTTCTTCATCTATCACCTGCACGGTGGATACAGTTTCATGTTGTTTTCCAGTAGCTTCCGGTAAACGTTTCGATGTCGGTGTCAACCAATTCTGGGGTCCTGGAGGTACCAACATATCTTTATTTTCAGACTTCGCAGTCTCCGTTGTCTTATCGGACTTCTCATCGGAAGGTTGCTTTATTGATGCAGTTTTCTGCATTTTTTCAGAGACTACCTCTACCGGCTTTTTATCTTTGACATTATCTTTACACTCATTTGCTATCGGTTTAGACACAGCATTGCTTGGCTCTAAATCTACTTCTGGTATTTGTTTGCTCGCTTCTGCTATCACGTTTGTAGAGTCCGGAAGCATTGCATTCGATGCGATTGGAATCTTGGATGCATCATGCTTTTGTGATGCAGCTTTTTTCTCAGCTCTGGCTGTAGGAATAATTTTGGTATCTGCTGCCGGCTGTTTCAGAGCTTTGTAAAGTTCGGACGGCTTTGCAGAGGACTCCTCTTGAGCGTGAGGACAGTCGATTGTTATTACCGCAGTCGTTGACGCTTCTATCGCAGTTAAGTCTTGTTCTATTTTAGGCTTCTTGCCTATTTGTATATCCGTGCTGTCTAATTTTCTTTTTCCACGACCTGCAAAAGCAAAAATAGTTAAAATCATTCATTTTATGCAAGCTCGAATCTATTCAAATGTATTTGCCACATATTTTAACACTGGGTTTACGCAGCACTAAAAATGACTATTTTACATTACTTTATAAAAATGATGAGAATGTATCTATGCAAATTCCTAGCCATTTTTAAATAGTATTCAGGATGTTTCATTTAAGTCTATCATCAATGAGATGGAACACGAAAATATTCGAAGGATGCTTTGAGCCCAAACATTTTTTTGTATTATATCTGTATAAATAACAAATTCATTAGGGATAGCAGAGTTAAATGAAATACCCTGTATATCCAAAAAAATAAATTTGATGAACAGTTCTTCGCAGATGCATTTTTACACTCTCATGAATCGTAAATTAAAAATATTAGACCCTTTCATTTTGACGGATCCCGTAAGCCTAGTATTAATATCAAAGACATTTGAAAATCATTGAATGCTTTAAAAACGAATAAGATATTTAACACCATATAAACTACAAACCTCGTCCTCTACCTCTTTTGGGAGGTGCATAACTCTTTTGATTCCTGCAAGTCCTCTTAGGCCTCTCATTCTCTCTGGACTCTACTTGTGGAGCTTGCAATTGTTGCTGCATCTGTTGAGCGTCATTCAAAGACAAAGGTCCTCCGGACATCAGCATGTGTGGTGGAGGATGAACAGTCGGCTGGGCTAATGGATTTCTTCTAGGCCTGCCTCTGCGTTTAGGCACCTTCACCTCGGGAATCCTAGTAGGTGAAACTTCCTCTATGATCACTACATCTTGGCTAGAATTCGAATTCTCATTTACTATAATCAGTTCCGGCCGGTGCTCGATGATTTCACAGTCAGAGTTCATGGGAGAACTGGTGGAGTTCTTATTTAACATATCCTTAAGTTTGTCGGTCATCGTGGTATCCTGTGTTTTCGATGGTCTAACTTGAGTGATACTAATCTCCTGACTTATCACATTCATCTGCTGGAGACTAATCGCGCTAGACTTAGGATCGAACTTGAATTGCTTCTGGTTTCTCGACGTAACTGGCTGAATGGTGACCTCGGGCAAAATCTGAGTCAATTGAGTTTCCAATTTCGACTTCTTCGGCTCTACCGGGGATACTGTGATGTCTTTGCGTTTAGGAGATATTTCTATCGTACTGTCTGACTTTTTCCCTTGCATCTGAACTGGTTCAATTGTCAGCTCCGAACGGTTGCCTTGTAGGATCGTTGGGTGTCCAGTTTTGAGGAACTTCAATGCAGAGTCTTTATGAGTCTGCGCCTGTTCCTTGTACCTTTGACTAAAACTATGTTGATCTGCATGTTCCTTGGGCCTATAGCTAGCTTCTCCATGATTATCACAGACGACAATGGTCGGATGTCCAGTCTTGGATAGCTTGATCTTCATTTCTAGTGGCGATTCGGTCTCCCGACGTCTCGACTGCCTTTCCTTCTTCTCCGGGTCCACTATAGAAGCGTCGCCTGTCTTCAACAACTTAATCTTCATTCCCAAAGCAGAGTCAGCGCCCTTCGGGTGTTCTGCGTCAGAAGAACGCGATGTCTTGCTCCCATCGTCCACACTTGACATCTCTGGCTGTATAATAGAAGCATCACCGGTTTTGGATAATTTGATTTTCATCCCGATAGGAGATTCTGTTCTTTTAGGAGTCTCTGGAACAGGTTTACTGCTTTCTTCCAATTGTTCCTGTTTTTCCGAGGGTATTATCGACGGATCGCCAAACTTGGAGAGCTTAATCTTCATCCCGATCGGAGTTTCAACTTTCTGTAGAGATTCTTGACAGACTTCGGGCTCGTCGGAACATTCCGATGTTATTACCGATGTATCTCCAGACTTGATCACTTTAATCTTCATGCCCGAAGAGTCCGATACCTTCACAGCATCTTGCGATGCCTCCTGCTTCTCTTTAGTTTCCGCTTTCTCCTTCTGTTTGACATCCTTGCTTTCATCAGACACTTCCGAGTGAACGATGGAAGCGTCTCCACTCTTAGACAATTTGATCTTCATTCCAAGAGGCGATTCTGTTCGCTTAGGAGCATCTGGAATTTCTAATTTCTGACTCGTATCCTCAGGAGTTTCCATTGGAATTATGGATGCACCACCCTTTGTCTTGGCTAGCTTAATCTTCATTCCAATCGGAGAATCAGTTCTCTTAGGCGCTTCAGGTGAAGATTCCTGCTTATCCTTAATCTTGCTGTCCTTGCCTTCTTCTGGCACATCGGGAGAGACAATAGAAGCATCTCCAGTTTTGGACAATTTTATTTTCATCCCAATAGGTGAGTCTGTCCGTTTAGGAGAGCCATAAGACTCTTTTGGTCTCACCTGTGGTTCTCTGTGCTCTTCTGGAGCATCTTGTCTCTCATTTGGTATTATGGAAGCGTCTCCTGTTTTCGAAAGCTTGATCTTCATTCCGATTGGAGACTCCGTCCTCTTGGGACTTCTTTGGACCATATCCAGCTTGTCCTTGAGCTTCATCTGTATGTCTTTTGAGTCCTGTTGCACTATGGAAGCGTCGCCACTCTTGGACAACTTAATTTTCATCCCAATCGGTGATTCGGTCCTTTTGGCCTCTTCGAATTTATGTTTCCCTTCCTTGGAGTCCTCGCTAGGCTCGTGTTTATCCGACGAGACAATAGAAGCATCACCAGATTTTGATAATTTGATCTTCATGCCAATGGGTGACAAGGATAAAGACCCTTCCGAGTACCATTGCCCAACTTCTTCAATGTTCTCGTTGGATATTATAGAAGGATGACCACCTTTCGATAGTTTCAGCTTTATCTTTCCCAATTTTTGACCTGGGCTGTCCTCAGGATTCGGCGAATTGGTTGCAGACCTGATCTTTGGGCTTTTTGGTGATCTGGGTTCTGCGCAGTCAGTGATTGCGGATTTAGCGATCTTTAATATGATTCTCGGAGATCCAACGTTCTCGAAGTCATGCTTCTCAGAGTCCTTGCGCGGAGTTTCCACGAGCTTCGGCTCAGTTTTCTCAGACAACTTTGGCGATTCCAACATTTTCTGAAAAGCAATTAATTTAGCATCCTTTTGAATCAAGAGACTATCCTTCGAAGATGTAGGGGAGACAGCAACCTTTGTTATGTCTGTGGTCGGTATTTCTATTTTTGGCGGTTCCTTCAAGCGTTCCTCCAGGATTGATACTTTTGGGATCGTCTCGGATGTTTTCAGAGGTATGGAGTGCAATGCTTCAGGCATCTTCTTCTCCATGGGCGCTGTTGTTTGTACCACCATAGTCTCCAATGGAGCTGAATCAATCTTAATCTCTGTCTCAGATAACTTAATCTCTTCTGTTACCAGTTTCTCCTCATTCGAATCAAACTGTTCCCGCGAAGCATCGAGTTTCACCTGCTCTGCTAGCTTTTTTTCGCTCTCCAACTTTGCTGCTTCCGAAATGATCTCGGCCTCAGAGATAGAAATCGAATCTGTTGCGATGCTCTGGAGTTCCTCCGCCAACTCTGTGTCCTCGCACATGTCTTCATCAGGAACGAAAATAGCTGCCGCGTCTGTCTGCTTCGAAATATCCTCTACGACGCTTTCCACCATTTTGGGGGAAAGTGTTAACGGAGAATCGATTGCTTGTTCCTCGGACTCTTGAAGAAATTTAACTGCTGACTCAAGCTCAGATATTTCAGAACTGGGCTGCGAAGTTTCTGTGGCTTGTACGTTGTTCAAGGTTTCAGAGTTATCGTCGTTTGCCAGCAACATCTCCGAAGCCAAATCCAGTTTAGTTTCTTCTAATTCGTCTACAGTCTCCAGCGGAGCCTCTTCGAAGTCCATATCTAATTCATTCTCCGGCAAATCCGAGCCTGCTTCCAGTTCCTTCTGCAGACTCTGCACATTTTCTGGATCCATGGATTCAGAAATTGTGCTCTCCTTTACCTTCAGTAGACTGTCCGTTTCCGAGTCTTCAGACTTGTCAACTTCCATTAAATCAGTGTTGTCTGTATTTTCTTCCAAGTTCACAGTGTCGTCTGTTAAACTGTTAATGACATCCGTTATATAAGGTGAGGTTTGTTCCATGTCAGAAGCGTGATTAGATTGTTGTAATAATAGGCTCATGTCCACATCCTTTGATAGCGTTTCCTGTTCCTCGAATGGTTTTCCCGATTTTATTGTTTTTAATGCAGAATCCTCAGCCTCTTGTATTAGGTCCAAGCCCAGTAAACCTTCGAGAGAATCTATATTCTGTGTAGACAACGAATCCTCCATTTCTTTGTTCATAATGTTCTCGGAGCTTTCTGGTAATTTTTCTGCCAACTCTTCGATCGCGGTCCCGATCAACGGCATGGTTACAGATTCTTCCAAGGCTGTTACCATTTCATTTGATGCATCCGCTTCTGTAGTTAAAATATTTTTAAAGTCAGTTGCACTTCTGACATCGCCTAATATGCTCGTAACAATATCCTCTGTGTTATCATTCTGTTCTCCGGAGAACATTTCTTCCACAGTACTAGCAGTTTCTAATATTCCTTTAAAATTATTTTCTACAGCATCGCTCTTAGAGTCATTACTGTCTGTCTGTTCTCTTTGCTGTAATTCCACATCTCTATTTAGCACCGAATCTTCAGTGTCGTTTGAGTTCATGACGTTTTCTGCATCTTTATCTAATTTATCTTGTTTTTCCATTTTTATTATTTCTTCCTCTATGGTAGCGTCATTCTTTTCTAAACTTGATGAGACTTGTTCCTCTTCTTTGTCATCCATGATCACGATGTTTTCCTCTACCTTTTGCTCAAAATCGTCTTGAGATACTTCTGGTTGGGAATCAATGTCCATATCGTTTATATTTAAATTAATTTCTTCCTCTGTACCTTCACCTCCTACATTTTCTCCGGGTAATATGGGTTCTTTACATTCCGATGGCAGCGACAATAATTCTTCTAAACCAGATGCTCTATCTTTATTTGCCGCAGAATCTTCAGTTTCGTTATTTTCTACATTTGCATCAGACTCTACTGATGTGTTTACCTGCTCCAACTTAGACTCTTTCAGACTTTCTACCTGATTTTTGTCATTGTTATCCGATGTGACCAATTCAGTTGTTTTGTATTCCACTTTCTCTTCGTCTTGTAAAGGAACTTTGCAAGAAGAATTCTCTTCATCATTGATTAATACATTTTCATTTTCCAAGGAAACTTTTACATCCTCCAATTCCACACACATTTCGGAAACATTAATTTCATTTTTCTCAACTGTTGTTTCTTCTGAAATTTCATTTTCGGTCGTGCTCCGAGCTTCTGTTAGTTCCTGATTTTCTACTTCGGGAATAGATTCCTTAATTGGCAATGTTTCTGTATCAGTGGCTTCTACTTTGCAATTATCTACCTCTAGAGAATCAACTTTCATCTCAGAGCTATCTTCCACAGTATCAGTGTCCATAGAAATTTTAATATCTGAAATTGCCTCTAGCTCTAACGGTAGAGCTTCAGGTTCATTTACTTTCATCTCTGTTGGTACTTCAATCGCAGAACTTGTTTCAGACTTTTTGACTGGTTTTACTTCATCTTTCAACATGTCCTCTGCAACTGGCAATTCCTCTGCTTCATCGGATTCAACAGTCGAAGGTTCCTTCATTTCAATTTCTGATAATATTGGGTCCAGATTACTACCAGCTTCAATTTGAAGATTTGTATTAATTTCTGAACTTTTAACATTCACACCATCATTAATGATATTTGTAGTTTCTATAGTCAACTCTGTAGTAGCTGGTAACTCCAATTCAGATGAAGGTAGTTCACCAAGCAATGGCTTCTTGGCCTCCTGTTGCATTTCTTTTGTAGTTTCCAATTGCTTAGTATTTCCTGTAGTTTGTCTAGTATCAATCCTTTCTGTTGTTTGTTTAATATCAATACTTTCTGTAGTTTGTTTATTTTCTTCTATGATTTCTGATTGTTTGGTATCTACTTCTTCTGTAGTTTCTGATTGCTCATTATCTATTTCTATTGGAGCTTCTGACTGCTTACTATCCATTTCTTCTGTAGTTTCTGATCGCTTAGTATCCATTTCTTCTACAACTTCTGACTGCTTAGTATCCATTTTTTCTGGAACTTCTGAGTACTTAGTATTTATTTCTTCCAACAATTCTGACTGTTTAGTATCCATTTCTTCTACTGGTTCTGATTGCTTAATTTCTTCTACTATTTCTGATTGCTTAGTTTCTTCTACTGGTTCTGATCGCTTGATATCCATTACTTCTGCAGATTCTGGTTTCTTTATATTCATTTCTTCTGAAAGTTCTGATTGTTCAGTGTCCATCTCTTCCACTGATTCAGATTGTTTAGTTTCTTCTACTGGTTCTAATTTTTTGGTATCTATTTCTTTTGCAGTTTCTGGTTGCTTACTATCCATATTTTCTACAGTTTCTAATTGCTCAATGTCCATTTCTTCTGCAAACTCCGATTCTTTAGTATCCATTACTTCCGCAACTTCTGATTGTTCAATATCCATTTCTCTTGCAATTTCGGAGTGTTTAGTGTCCACTTTTTCTGCAGTTTCAAATTGCATAATATCTATTTTCTTTGCAGTTTCTGGTTGCTTACTATCCATTTTTTCTACAGTTTCTGATTGTTTATAATCCATTTCTACTAGAGTTCCGAACTGCTCAGTATCCAGTTCTTCTGCAATTTCTAATTGCTTGCTATCCACTTCTCCTGCAGTTTCTGATTGCATTGGATCAATTTCTTCTGCAGTTTCTGATTGCATTATATCAATTTCTTCTGGAGTTTCTGATCGCATTGTATCAATTTCTTCTGCAGTTTCTGATCGCACTGTATCAATTTCTTCTGCAGTTTGTGATTGTGTTGTATCAAATTCTCTTGCAGTTTCTAATTGCATTGTATCAATTTCTTCTACAATCTCTGATTGCATTGTATCAATTTCTTCTACAATTTCTGATTGCTTAGTGTCTATTTCTTTTGCAATTTCCAAAGTTTTACTGTCAATTTCTTCTGTAGTTTCTAATTGCTTGGTATCTATTTCTTCTACAGTTTCGAACTGCTTTGTGTCCATTTCTTTTGCAATTTCCAATTGTTTAATGTTCATTTCTTCCATAACTACTAATTTATTAGTATCTATTGTGTTTTCAGCCTCCAATTTTTTAATAGTAATTTTTTCTTTAATTTCCAATTTTTCTATGTCCATTTCTCCTTTCCCTTCTGGCGCTTGTACATCAGTTTCACTTTCTTCCATGTTATCTTTACTATGCAGAGTGTCAAAAAAGTTATTCTCAGTAGAATTTACTATGTTTTCTGATTCAATTTGTGCAGACTCTACTTTTTCAGCAATCTCAATGTTTGAAGTATTCGTGTCACCTTTTTCTTTCTGACTTACTTCTTTTTTGTCTACTGTATGTTCTTCAGTTTCATGCTCTTTATCTACATCCATCGGTTCTTCACCTTTTGGGTTCTCTTTTAATACTTCTGCTTCAAGTTCTTCCACTCTTGAAGTACTTGGATCATACTCAGATTGTGCACTCTCTTCTGCTTCCACTTTAGCGCATTCCTCTGTTATTTCTTTTTTTATTTCTGTATTACTTTCCTTTCTTTCTTCCAATACTTGCTCTTCCATCTTATCCATTTCTACAGCATCAACCGTTACTACTTCCATCTTACTTTCCGGAACAACATTTTTAGGACTATCTACTGTAGCGTCTGTATGAATTTCTATCTTTTCTAAAATATTAGACTCTTCTTCTGCATGTGGTACATCCACATCCGTAGCATTATTTCTTATACTCTCAACAGGAGTGTCTTTGTTTGTACATATTTCGTCTAAAATTTTACTAGATATTTCAGTAGCATTGTTCACTGCATCTTGGGATTCGCTTGTTTCCTTTTTCTCTTCATCGGACATTAAAATGTTCTTACTAACTACCTCCACATCGTCAAGTTTCATATCCTGGGAGTCCTCGGAACTGTAAGCCTCGCCGATAAGTTGTAGACTGCCACAAATACTGCTGTCACTTTCTACAGTTCTATTTACATTCTTACTAGTTGTAGTCTGTAAAGTACATTTATGTTTAGATCGATTGTGTTCAATATCTACTTTATTCGAAACATCAGCATTTTCAACATCTTTAGAACTAACAACAACTACAGAGTCTATAAATACATTATGTTCACAATTGTCTTTAACATTGTTACTTTCCTGTTGATTCTCCAGTTTCATATCCTTTGTAACAGTACTTTTACCTTTCACTGATCCAACAGTTTTGTCGCTGTCTAATGTTGATGTTATATATTGTTTTATATCGGATGTTTGGGCAGCATTACTGCCTTCGCATTTGTCCTCGTGCTTTACACCAGGTTTGTTTTCAGCTGCATTTTGTCCTCCATCAGTCTTGGAGTCTGTGATAATCTGAGATAGAGCAGCTATTTCGCTTTCTAATGTAGAATCGCTGACTGGTTCAGATTGTACACCAATGATATCATGGATATCCATGATGCTTAGTGCTTCTGTGTCATAGGTTTCACAGTCGCTGTCAATACAGTAGGGAGCATATCGGTCGGGCGAATCGTCCTTAGTTTCTGTTTTTCCTTCTTGTGTCTTATCTTTAGAGCCAAACAGGCCCATCTTAGCACTCTCGGACATTGTTTTGATATTTCGCGCAGGGTGCATCAAACCTATGGTCGCGACCTCGCTTTTTTTTTTGTGTTTCTACGTGGGCATCAAATCCAATGATACAAACATCAAACTTATTGCTCTCAAGTACTTGAACCGTGAACCTCCTCCGCTGGCATTCTATCATTGTCTCCTACAGTGTTCCCATATCGTATTGTTCAGCTTCATTTGTTTTCACTTGAACTCGCATACATAACCACAAGTTCCCTTCAACCGCGGCCTTGTATTGATCTCTACGAAGCCAACCCGCAAATATCGCCTCAGGAATGTTCTCGCCTTGCAACAAATATTGTTCGTGTTTAGCCTAACCTATAGCTTTGCTGAACTTTTGTTGTTTTCAAAATACATTTTGTCAGAATCGTCATTTCCCAAAACGACGCTCAGGCATCCAATGCCCAGATAGCCTGAGATAGCCCTTGCTTCTCTTTCCACCCACGCATGTATACTCTTTATGGAAACATGTGTGTGTATCAGTCGCCAGATTAAGACTCGAGTCCCCACTCTACCTCTCCCTTCTATGACGCTATTAACCACGCTTCCACCAATCACGTGAGGCATTTCGTCTCTGTCGTGCTTGTGTCACAATATCATGTGACTAATCAGGTACTGGCAGAGAAAGGGTAAGTTTTTCCCCTTAATTCGAGTTAATTCCCCTCATCTGGCGACTCTACTGTGTATGTATTCGGTACCAAAGAGGATTAGATAGAGGCGAAGGTGCTGTAGCCAGGGTCTCCACCGTTAGTACGTTCGTACTAGATCTAGTACCTTTTATAAATTTTTAGTGTTCTAGTACGTTGTGATGTCGCCCTAATCGATGTCAGCGCCATCCTACGTTTTAAACGGGAATTATCTTGTTTTATGTTAACCGCGCATATTCAAATACCGGAACAAGTAAGACCCGTTATTGTAATCCCATATAGATAAATGTTTAAAGAATTTTGCGAGATAAAAATAGAAGGTCACTCGAGTAGAGAAAATAGGAGGAATAGAAGACCATCAACCCTTCTGATTGGACGCCCCGCCAAAGACGCATCTCGGAACAAAAAAAGGCCTGAAGAAACAAGGAGAAAACAAAAGAAGAAATGTATGAAGTACGCGCAGAGATATTAAAAATTATTGATTTTGATTTCGGAGCTCCTCGAGAAAGCTTGTGTTTCAAATACAAAGGAAGTCATTTTTCAACCACCAATCCCTGTTTTATTCTTTCGTTGGACTGTATTTCTTTAATCGTTTCTTACATAAGTAAAGCCGCGTTCGGAAGTTTATACTTTAGTATTTAAAGCGTTTGAACCTTTGCCGCGAAAACTCCAATATAAAATCTGCTCGTTGCCACCTAGAGGCAGGTTTTGCGGTCACAGAACCAAGAAGTATATCACACGTTCATCAACAGATCTAGTACTTTTGTGGTGCTTCCGAATAATAATAACTCACATGCGGAATCTCTCGCAGGATGTATTCCGCTCTGAAAGTTGTATGTTCATAGGCGTTCCAGTAAGCATATGAACCATGAATATAGGAATATATCCATGATATGAACACATACGAGAATTTTAGCCTGTGAATATACAGGGTGAATTCGATAAAGCAGGACACCTAAATATCTCCGTTACTTTTCGTTGTACAAAAAAACTTCGTAGGACAAAGTTACACTGTTTGAAGGGCCACATATAACGGTGTAAGGGAAAAAAATTTTCAAGGTCATTTTTATGAGATTTCAAGGATATCGATGTTTTTTTAAATGGAATGATATATTTTCGTTAACGTAATGTTGTAGCTGACAAAATAACGAATTCATACATGTAACACAATATGACTTTCAAATGACCTTCAACCCAGAAAAATGGTATAAATAAAATTCTACGTGTAAGATTCATTTGATGTATTTCTGTTACGCCAAATGTTCTATGGTTACAAAGTAAACCAGAGGCGAAACTCTTGTCGTCGAAATCTTTTATCGTCGTGTCCCCCAAATTGAAAATGTAAAAAAGCGCATAATAAATTTTTTAATGTTTCCGACATGTTAAATTTTAATTTATCTTCTATAGCAGTAAATGCTTGTAACCAGTAGTCAATCAATCAATTCGAGCCATTCATGTGTACAAATTTTATTTACATACAGTAGCAGGACAATACTTTTCAACAGTAATAAATATGTAAATGTTATCTTACAATAAAAAATCATTTTATTGGTTGTCCAATATTCTTCACATTCCTCTTCAGAGTTTTAATCAATACTTGTAAATCTGTGTTAGACTTCGTTTTCTGATGTTTGCTTTCACTTTCCTGAAAGATTAAGAAGAACTTGTAATTAAATAGGCATAAATGGATAGTGTTTTGTGAAATTTCTACTTACATCTATGGGATCACTATCTGCTCTCCTTTTCAGTTTCTCTTTAATTAACGCCTCGGTACCCTTTGTTTTCCTGTAATGCGGATCTGCTGGGTCGATATTATAATGATGCGATGTAAACAGTGCATTGAACCTCGGATCCTGTACATTTACTTCGAAATTATCTTCCTGTATCGGCTGTCCGTTTTTCTTTTTACTAAGCCGTTTTTGTTTCGATTTTGTCATTGTGGCAAGCTCTTCAATCTTCTTCATATTGAAATGCCGTTTATCGTCATTCTGATCTTCGTCCATTAGAAGAAGTTCCAATTCGGCTTTACGTTTTTCTTCTTTGTCATCATCTTCGGACACATTACCATTTTTCATTGCCTTTTTCTTTCCACGAAACTGTTTATTCGTAATTTCTTCATCACTTTCACTAGCATTCAAATCAGACTCTTCTGAATTAATGGATGCATCTTTATCCGTATCTTTGCGTTTCTTTCGCTCTTCTTGTTTAGTTTTCTTTTTCGCTTTGCGTTTCTCCAAGTATTGCTCAAATGGTGTCAGGTTTTCATCCTTCTTCATCTTCTCTTGCACTAACTTTTCAGCCCTTTTTTCCGTTCCTAGACCCCAGGAAAATTCTAATTCAACCTCTTTCTTTTGCTTTGCTTCTTCCTTCTCTTCAATCTCTTTTAACAAAGCTTTATATTTTTCAACTGAATCAGCATTTGTTTCCAGATCGGAGTCTTGTTTGCCTTCTTGTAATTCTTCTTTCTTTTCTGCATCTTCTGGAACGAATAAGAAATGTAATTCAAAAATATTATAAATGTAAAGCTATGTCCACACTGAAGCAACATTCTTTTTTTTACCGAATAAAAGAAGAAGGCAAGAAAAGGCAACAAAAGCGTGGACTTAGCTTCAAATAAGAAAAGGACGTAAAAGTAACACCTGCTTCATCGTCGCTTGAGTCAGTAGCTAAATAAGCATGCAAATCCCTCTCATTAATGTCATCCAGCTTTCCAGAATTCAGTTTCTGTGCAATTTCTATCCTTTCCGGATTTGTCTCGTCCCACGTTAGCTGTACATTAACTTGCTGCAGAGCTGTAGTAGTGAACTGTCTCGGTTGATACTTAGAAAGTTCTGGCACCTCATCGCAAACCTCTTTAGGAGTCTTAAAGCAGGCATCTAAGGTCATATACAATGAATACATTTAACATAGTATGAGACTAAACAATGTACCTGATCAAACTCTGTGTCATCCGGTATAAATCTGAGGTCCAACTTCGTTGCAGTAGATTCATATTCTGTGCCATCGCATTCTGTGTAAATTTTATTTGCTGTTTCAGGCGAATCAAAGACAACAACAGCATAGTAATATTTTAATCTATTTAACTGGTATTGCCTCAATTTTTCCATTTGGTATGTTGACCCCTCTTCATCCTAAAATGTTGTAAAATCATGAGTACTTTTTGTATACTCTATTCATATTTTCTCCTAATTTCAATAAATAAGTCATACTTCGTTTTTATTGTCTAAGTCTTCCTTGTTACTCATTTCTATTAATTCTTTAGGACCAGTGATTTCTTCTTCCTTCATGCGTTGCAAGCCAAACTCTGATGGATAAATCTGAAATTATTTTGCTATAAGAATTGATAGATGTTAGAACCCAAAAATCGTCCGACCCATCCTAACCATCGGATAACCGATATTTTTGGGTTGTTGCACACTTTTAATAGATATACTTATTTTTCCACTTTTTTAAATGTTTGTTATGCTTACTGTAACTGAACGAATGATACCACCACTTGGTAAAAATGAGTTAAACAAAACTATTAAATCTACAGCACGTATTCTATCCCAATCCATATTGCATACTGCCAATCTATGTGTAATTTCATCTGTTGTATCAGCTTCCTTATCTAATTCACCCCAGTTATGATCAATTTCTTCTTCATCTAATTGAAATATACAGTATTAGCTTTCAAATAGAACTATTCATTTAGTTATTAAAAATACTGGTCATACATAACAATCATACTACCTAAATCCTCCTCATTATCATCGTCATCATCATCTGAAGAGCTGTCTGTCATTAAAACTCCTTCACCCCTAGCATAATTTACACTTAAATCTCTTAATTTTTCTTTAATTTTGTCTGGGAGTTTTTCAGATTCATTTCCCCTTTTAGTATGCAATTGTTTTTTACTCTCTTTCAGGTCTGTTTTTAATGTATCTGCATTCGACGCACTGCCTGCATCAGATTCAGACACAGATTCATCCTCAGACTCTGTATGTTGGTCAGAATCTTCAAGATGTTCTTGTGGTTTAATCTTAAGCAATTCCCCATTGCTTGAAAAATCATTATCTGATGAATCACTATATTC
Organism: Lasioglossum leucozonium; assembly: GCA_028454225.1. NCBI lineage: Eukaryota > Metazoa > Arthropoda > Insecta > Hymenoptera > Halictidae > Lasioglossum > Lasioglossum leucozonium. The sequence continues at coordinate 12,339,420 of CM052205.1, read as the reverse complement.
GTCCTCATCTTTATCATCCAAATTATTCTTTATATAACTCAAATCTTTCAACTTGTTTTGATTTTTCTTTTTCTTAGATTTCTCTTTTTTTCGTTTTCTGTTTACTTTTTGGAGTGACAGTTTTCTTTTCCATTTCCTTTTCGTCTTCTTCATCTTCAACATCATCCTCTTCCTCTTCTTCGCTGCTGGATAAGTCGTGATCTTTCAACTTGTTTTGATTTTTCTTTTTCTTAGATTTCTCTTTTTTCGTTTTCTGTTTACTTTTTGGAGTGACAGTTTTCTTTTTCATTTCCTTTTCGTCTTCTTCATCTTCAACATCATCCTCTTCCTCTTCTTCGCTGCTGGATAAGTCGTAATACTTTTTCAGATTCTCCGATGATGTTTGACTTACAGGTCTGCCTCTTTTGTCAAAGGTGTATTTAACAGCAAACTTTTTGTCTTTAAACATACCTTGAAATCTTTTATCTATTTTCACTTTGCGTTCTGCCTTCGGGATCCTTTTAAATTTCGGATCCTTTGCAATGTGTGCAAACCGTGCATCGCTCGATAGTGCATCCATGCTAAAAATATGTAAATAAATGCGTAAATATTACACCATTTCTCAATTGTGTATATTTATTACTTACACGATATATTTATTTATAAATAAGTAGGTACAATATTATTTTAATCCAGCAGATTTAACAATAACAACATACGAAGCAGTGCACGTCTAGTCCATGTGCTTACAATTTACAATTACAATATGAGCGTTTTTACTCGGAAGATAAGATCATTGCATTCAAATAATAGCTCCATCTGGTGTTGAATCATCACTACTTTCGGATTATACTAGCAACGCCACCTTTATACTGTTCACCATTACCACGAAGAGCGCAATCATGTCGGTGCATCAGTTTATGCATACAAATATATCTTTCACAGCGTCTTCCTAAGATAATTGCGAGTATTGACATTTCGTAGTAACTGTCGCGTGGTGGGTGTCGTATTATCAGTGAAACGTAAATAATATCGTTACGTGAAATATAATTCTGTGATTATATGAACAGTGCGCTTGTAACTAGTACACAATGCTAAGATTACGTGGAACAATATTTGTGACAATGAAATTTTGAAAATATTTTCTAGATTTATGTACAATACCGCACGATTTTACAACATAGGTACATCACATTTTTGTTTCAATCACTTGTACTGAATATTAGAATACATATTTGCATGATTTTTATTAACTAGCAACGTTTTAAATAGGCATTTTTAGTCTCACTGAGTCGTTGTGTATATTAGTTGTACTATTTACAACTAAACATGTCAACTCTGGAAGATAAGATTCTTGGAGAAAAGTTGCAGTACTATTGTAGTTCGAGCGAAGATGAAGGAAACGATTCAGCAGACTCCGACAAAGAGTCTGACAGTGATAAATATCAGGGAGCAATCACAGAGTCCTTAGAGCCATCGTTTTCAGAGTGGGACGGGACTTCTAGTAACACAGGACCAAAGGGTGTTATAAAAGTGAGCCATTGCATCCAATTTGCTTCGTTAGTTAATGTAATACACTATTTTAATCCATTGCAATGTATTTGAAGGATTGGCAACGCTATAAACAATTAGAAGCTGAAAAGAGGGGAGAACAAGAAAAGGAAAGACTACAATTAATAAAAAAACTAAGTTTATCTTGTCGCAGTTCTTTGGATGAAGAAAAGGAAAAAATTATGCAAACTGATCCTGATCTCGCTGAGCTGTTGACAGATGAATTTCTATTGGAGTACCAAAGACATAGAATGAAGGAAATGATCGCGCATGCAGAAAAGCTTCGTTTTGGCAGACTCATTAATCTGGACACAGCAGATCACTTTTTTGAAGCGATTGATAATGAAAACAAATCTGTAACAGTCGTTGTGCATGTTTATGAAAATAACGTACCTGGCTGTGAAGCTATGAACGGATGTTTAATATCTGTTGCAGAAGACTATCCTTTTGTAAAATTTTGTAAAATCTTAGGTTTGTGACCCTGTTTATATTACATAAGTTAATTGTCCTGTTTGAATGTTCTGTATTAACTTTATATTACAGGATCCATAGCTGGTCTCAGTAGACACTTTCAAAGAGAAGGGGTTCCAGCTTTGTTAGTTTACAAAGCAGGTCAAATAATAGGGAATTTCGTTCACGTGACGGACTACTTGGGAGTAGATTTTTATTCATCCGACGTTGAAGCCTTTCTAATAGAACACGGCATGCTGACTGACAAAAATTGTGTACCTGCCATTATCTCGCGAAACGAGGATACATTATCGGACAGTGAATAAAAAATACTGGATAAACTTTTCTAATAATTTTTAATATTATCTTCCTAGTACATCCTGTATTAGTTCATTATACGAATTAATAATAATCTCATTCATCTTATTACTTCTATTCAACAGCATTTAACAACAGTAATAAATAATAATGTACTTTAAAATAATATCATTTTGTTCCTAAAAAGAAATTAATTTATATAATCAAATAAAATATCAAAGAAATATGTAAATATTTATATCTTGTCTTGATAAAAAAAATATAAATCTATGTAAAAATATTTGAAAAATTGATTTACTTTTTCTCAATTATAATTAGCTTATAATTTTTCTAAAATCTGTCTCTTCTTCTGAATAGCTTTACTAAATTGTAAGTAAGTTTTCAAGATGCTACTGTACTCTGCATTTTGTACACTTTCATACTGTTTCTTCAGATTCTCTTTCTGTTTGATCTCATTCATTGTTGCGAACAATTTCTCATCTAGAATCGAATTCAGTGTTTTGTAAGCTGTAACAGTCACTGGAGTTTCCTTAAACATTCTCATAATGCAGGACAATTTTGTAATTTTTGCTTGGACTTTTGCTACTTCAGCTTGCATCAACACATACTCAGCTTTTTCTAGATAAATTCGATTAAGATTTATGTATTTAAAATTGTTCCAGCTGTCCAGTAAAGTCTTACATCTAATAATATCAGCTTTGTACTGTTCACACAATTCTTCAATTTTATCTTTCCAATGATACATTTCCACTTCATAAGGTTGAAACAATTTTTTACGCATATTACAATCATTCGACCTCATTACTTCTTTTATACTTCCTCCCAATTCTTCGTAGCTGAAAATTTTTAAGATTAGCATAAATTTAGATAATACTAAGTCTAAAAAATGACGAATTTATTAAACCTTAGTATGAAGTCGTATGTTTTCTCTCGAAGTAATGCTTCTACATAACATTTGACATCTAATTTTTCTTCATAAGTGAGATCGTATACTGGTAAGTCAGTAATTCCTAATGTTGTCAGCTTCTCTTGTATCTTAATAGATGTAGATGACAAGTGCATATATTTATCATTCTCATGAATCAAAAGTAATCCCGTCAATTTCTTAACAATGTCTTCAGACAATGTTTTTTTTTTGTTCATGATTGCTTCCTTTATACATTCTAAAATAATTTTGCTCTTTACATGATTCCCTATGCTTTCCTCTAACAAAGCCAAACGTTTTATAGCTTTCTGAAGATGATTAGATACTTGATTCTGAGGTATAGTATTTTTACTTGTATTTTGTGTTATATTGTGATACTCCGATAAATTTTGTAACGAGTCTATTCTACCCATTATCAGACTACAATTCACACGGGATATCCGTGATATACTATGCAAATCTAAAATTCGACAAATTAAACGGTCAACATTTCGAGATATATCTACGAGAGTTCCAATTGTCAATTGTTCATTATTGAGTAATTACATACCAGATATTTGACTCAAATCGCTGATACTCATGTTGCTCATTTAAAATACGTATAATTTATCACTATAAAAGTAAACATTCATCGAGTTTTATTATTATACAGAGGTCATTCGAATTCAAAACGGTTGTAAGTGTCAACGTTGTCAACCAAAGAAAAGGTAACGGCACACAGAAATTCCCTATAGTTCAAATTCGTACAAATGATTTGTTTAGAAGAAATTTTCTCTTTAGCAATAGAAAATTTATTTTATTACTAAGAATATAATTTCTTTACAACGAATATAATTAAAAAAGTATGGTATCTATATTGTATATATAGAGGTATATATATAAATATTATAGTTTTATACTACATATGTTGTATATTTGCTTCCTCTTTGATATTTGTTTGATACAATTGATATTTCGATGGCTCTACACTGAAATGGAAATTTCTTGATTATGACTGTCAAATAAAATAATTTCTTATTTTATAGTTGAATAAGTTTTTATGCAAATCAGTGAAAATAACGGAAAATACCGGCATCGTGCATTTACGCATTTTTGTGGCCATCTGACGGTGGAATAGTTAAACACTGCAACAGTCGGCGCAAAAAAGATGCACATGGATTTTAGTCAGTCATCAGTGGCGTCTGGCGTCTGGCGTCAGTGCGTTCCGAGCAGTTGGTCGTGTTTATTGGAATTTAGATTTTTTCATTTAGCCTAAAAAATGGCGGCTAGCATCAACGGTGTGTTCAGTGATAAATTACAAAATGCGATACTGCAAAGCAAAGTGCTCATTGTGGGCGCCGGTGGGATCGGATGCGAAATATTAAAAAATCTTGTTATGACAGGATTTACCGACATCGAGATTGTAAGCATTGAAAGCCGCTTTATCGTAGCGTTGTCTAACCTATTTGTTTTTCCCTCCATTACTTGAATGCTTTAAAGCCGATATTTACGTCGTTCTTTTCTATTTACATTACATTACGAGTTTATAATGCATGTTATCAAATACAATACGATCGCTATTCTTGTTCGACCTTTTACAGATTGGACGCATGAATAATAAGTAAACATTCATTGTTTTCAGATCGATCTAGACACGATCGACGTTAGCAACTTGAATAGACAGTTCTTGTTCCAAAAGAAACACGTGGGAAAATCAAAAGCGCTTGTTGCAAAAGAAACTGCACAGACGTTTAATCCTGATGTGAAAATTGTTCATTATCACGATAGTATTACATCGTAAGTATTTGTAAACACGATATTTCATAGTGTTAATATTTTTATAATTATTCGTAATACATCTATATCCACAGGTCTGAATATGGAGTATCATTTTTCAAAAAGTTCAGCTTAGTTATGAATGCTCTCGATAATCGAGCAGCCAGGAATCACGTAAATCGCATGTGCTTAGCAGCAGATATACCTTTAATTGAATCTGGTACTGCTGGTTATGAGGGGCAAGTAGAACTCATTAAAAAAGGATTAAGTCAGTGCTACGAGTGTACACCTAAAGCTGCACAAAAGACTTACCCTGGCTGCACAATACGTAATACACCCAGTGAACCTATCCACTGTATAGTATGGGCGAAGCACTTATTCAAGTAGGTTTCTGAATTATTAATTTCTCTTATAAATGTAAAGTTTGTGTCACATAACATGGTACTCTGAAAGAATGCGAAAGAAATTCGCAAAAAAACTGATTGGTCAGGCACACACATTTTCGCTACAGTTCTCCCTCTTGAAACAGCACCAATGTTTGTTTTGAGAATAGAACATTTCTATCCCCTCTTTTACTTTTGAAGTTGTCCACTGGACAGTGTTTAGTGCCAGAATGATGATAGTATGTCATATTCTATTCTTTTTTAACAAAAGATATCGCCGCTCGATCGACAACATTATGGAACCCATAAACTCTCTACCCACTCAAGAATAAAGGCAAGTTAAACAGGTACCTGGGCATTCCACGCGAAATCGAACATCTTTCAGAGTAGTGTTTCAAAACAAATGTTGGTGCAGTTTCACGAAATAGAACTGTCAAATTACTTGTTCTGTCGCGAAACAGAACTATTCCTGTTAGAGGCATTTACCGACCCCTAATTATCAGAACGAAAATTTATGGCACCAAATACCTGTTCATACTAAGCCTCCAGGTACTGCAATTTAGACCCGACCATGCGGTTCGACACCGCCGCCGCCCGCAGGTACGTTAGAAAAACTCTGGTTGTGCCCTTTTCGATACCCGAACATTTAGGTAGCTCCGACCGATTGAATAATGGGTTGTTGGTTTACCAAACCAGTATACAGGGTGTCTCAAAACTCCTTCAACACCCTGAAATGGGCGGTTTTTTTTGAGGTCCTTTGAAGCGATATTTTCCTTTTACAAAATGTCCGCCGGGGCTTTGTTTAGGAGTTATTAACGAAAAATCACGACCAATCAGAACGCGGCTACAGAGGATGGATTCTGGCTCGTCCAACGCGACGCTAGCGGGACTTACCGCCGAGCCGGAATCCGTTGATTATAGCTGCGCTCTGTTTGATTTGTGTGATTTTCTTTAATAACTTCTAAACGAACCCCCGGCGGACATATTACAAAAGGAAAATGATCTCAGGAACCACCTATTTCCAGATGTTAAAGGAGTTTTGAGACACCATATATAAGACGGCCGAAAACATGGAAGCGCCAGTTTTGATTGCACCATAGTTCTGAATTGCTACTTCGAAGATTTGCAACCTTCGTGGACTATAAGAATAGTAAAATCGCGGATCGCGAAAAAATGCTACTGCTTCAACATGGTGTGACGGTGAACTTCGCTTCCCTTGCTCCTTGCTCCTGTGCCGTCCCTAGTACTATGTTATAAGACACGGACCTTATAAACGAATGTAAGAAAACGCTGTTGGATTTTTTGTAGTCAATTATTTGGTGAAGAAGATCCTGATCAAGATGTTTCTCCAGACACCGCTGATCCAGAAGCAGCAGGTAATGATAGTATGCTTGTAACAATGCCTGCTAAAATGTCAATATGTTAATCTATATACAGGAATGCTTTATTACAGATACAGCAGGTGAAGGTGCTTTAAATTCAGAATCAAATGAGAAAGGAAATGTCAATAGAGTATCCACAAAAGTTTGGGCACAGTCATGCAACTATGATCCAGAGAAATTATTCACAAAACTATTCCACGATGACATAAAATACTTGCTTAGTATGGATAATCTGTGGAAGAAGAGAAGACCTCCTACCCCGTTGAATTGGAAAGAATTACCTGATGGAGGTTTGTCAAATTGATTGTCAGAATTATCCAAGTTAATTAATAAATTGACATTATAAATTTTTGTGATACAGTGCCAGGATGTAGTAAAGAAGTAAATGAACCTGGATTGAAAGATCAACAGCGTTGGAGTATTTCAAAATGTGGAGGCATATTTGCCGAATCAGTAAAAAGTTTGAGTAAATCAGCTTCCAAAGAGAATCTTGTTTGGGACAAAGATGATCAAAGTTCGATGGACTTTGTAGCAGCTTGTGCCAATATAAGAGCTCAAATTTTTGGTATACCTCAAAAGACAAGATTTGACATTAAGTGTAAGTAATAAATCCCCTCTACATTTTCATAAATTACTAAGTTTCTATTGAATAATTTTTATTCCAAAGAATTGTGGAATAACAATGAAGGTATTATTCATTCTAATATATTGATTAAAATAAGTAAAGCTAACAGTTTATGGTTTTTCTTGTAGCAATGGCGGGGAATATAATTCCAGCAATCGCGACTACAAATGCGATAGTAGGTGGTCTAGTTGTTCTTCACGCGTTTTGTATACTAGAGGACAAATTGAAGGCATGCAGATCTGTGTATTTGCGTTCGAAAATGAACCACCGAAACCGATTGCTCGTTCCAGAAAAGAATGTAAACCCACCGAATCCGAAATGTTATGTATGCGCGAAAACGCCACAAGTCGTGTTAGCGGTTGATACGTCCAAGATGACAATTAAAGAGTTGGATGAAGTAGTATTAAAAAATAGGTTGAACATGGTTGCTCCAGATGTTTATATAGATGGTACCGGTACAATTGTGATTAGTAGCGAAGAAGGCGAGACCGAGGAAAACAATGATAAGATTTTAGAACAACTAGGAATTAAAGACGGTACTATTCTTAAGGTCGATGACTTCCATCAAAATTATTCGCTAACGGTAATCGTGGTCTATAGAGAACGACCGAGTGTAAAGGACGATAGTCCAGATTTCCTTATCCTAGCAGATGAGAAAGACCTGAAGCCTGAAGGAGAAAACGATCTGGCAAAACCATCCACATCGAATGGCCTAGTAAGTAAAAATTTCTTACACAAGTGTAATCACTCTTAACATTTTCAAAATTTATGTAATCCGCAATTGTACACAGGTTACGGACTACCAATCCGATGATAATGTCACGATTGTCGAGGCTGATGTTGGTGTATCTGAAGCCGCGAAGAAACGCAAGATTGAAATGCCGAATGTTGCTTCTCCAAAGAAACGGAAAGTACAAGTTAACGATGTGGAGGATAACGATGTATGTATAATTGAAAACGATACGAATAACGATACCGCCAATGTTGTTACATTATCAAAACCGAAACCAAAATGCAAAATATCGGAAGATGATGATTGTCTAATTATGCAAGATGATAACATACAGCCGACTGTTACCTCGCAGTGAATGAATGGGAACTAAATTGATCCGTTATATTTTTAACGTAAGGCATACAAATTGTGGAGAAAATGAGAATCAGTATATTAATTTTATGTAAAGTTAAATGTATGTTTACACAAAATACAATTATTCACACGAATTCCAGTAGTCGATTTGCGTTTAATTTTATGAACACGATTTCGAAATAATAAAGAAAACGTAATTGTTAGCGGTTGTCAGTCGAAGGTACGCTTGATGAAATGCTATGAGAATGAATGTGGTATGTACAATAGCGATCTAAACAGTTCGGTTTTATTGTATTTCTTGTGAGTATTTATGAGAATACGTAACTTCTTTCTATTTCTGATATGTCATTTCATGAGTTTACCTATACATTTTTGTATAAAAAGAAACAAATAAATACTTTTTTAGTACCGTAAACTACCATTACTTATAACTAACCCAACACAGCATTTATTTTAATTCTTTTTATTTGTACAATGCATATATCGGTTCAAATCATAATTGTACATTTCGAAATCGACCTTGTATCTTTCGTACAGTTTAAAAATAATTTCTCTTGTTAAATTCCTAAAATATTTACATGTAGTGGCAAAATTAGTATAGCCCCCTCGGGTTTTTTCCAATCTTGATAAATTTGTTGTTTTTTTGTCCAATCCTAATCTTGAGAAGATGTAATCTATTTGCGCGTTTGTATAATCGTCCAATTTCAAAATGTAATTGTATTGTATGTTACAAACGCTACAATGTGTATAATAGCTATCCCAGTGAACATCATCTTGTTCTGTACTTTGAAGAAGCCACAGTACAAATTCATTAAATGTTGGTATCAGTTTTAGTCTGAGCAAAACAAAAGGAACATGTTAAAAAATAAAAATATAACAATGACAAGATTTTGTTACATAGAATATAGTACCTTCTGTCGTGCGTAAATACTTTTTCTTGAAAATTACCGGTTGATATATTGGACCGAAAAAGCACGGGTCTTGTAAGGTGAAAAATCTTTCTAGCATAAATCCAAGCTTGTGCTGTGTGTTTTGAATTGTCTTCTATGCGATCTCTGAAATGTACATATATTTTGTAATAGAATCGTAACACGTTAAGGAAAAACTATATACCTGTATGACGATACAAGTCGATGAAAAGGATGCCGTACAACTAAAAGTTTAAATGTCTTCTCATCTTTTACGAGGCGGTGTAGTTCATCTAGAGTTTGCGGCGCTAGAATATCGACCTCTCTACAAAAAATTTGCAAGATCAAGTAACAATTGTATCGAAACAATAAATTATAATTACCTATAATAATCGTGTGTAACTTGACGATTTCTCATATCGGAAAATAATTTTGTGAAACTCGTCGAAGCGACTTTACGGATCCAACAATACATGGATTTTCGTTCAAAGTTATACAAAAAATGTCTTCTTTTCAATGGAGTTCTTAAATTATATTTATCACATGTACTTGAAATTTGTTGGAATAACGATATGCTTTCCTAACAAAACAAGTTCACCGTCACTATGTGTTCACTGTACACTGCATTTCAATGATTTTAATTCGTTTACCTGCAAGTTAATTGGGTCCTTGCTTATTTCAACATGTCCTAAATGGTTTATGTCAAAGTTGATCGGCTTTGTAATTGCCCGTTGTATAACAATATATTTTTCTTTCGATTGATGAACAGAAAACGGTGAATCGGATCGTACAGTAAAATAAAAACGGGGTTTGATCCTTAATAAAAGGAAGCAAACGATAATGTATAAAATGACGCACAACGTACATTTTACGAACTGTATTCTGAACGACATAATTAAAACTGAATGTGTGCATTCTAATAAACGGATATGAGATACGAGATTAAAACTTCCGTCGTTGAATTGTCTGTGGGAGTAGTGTAAAAGATAAGTTTTATCTTAAAGTTCTATTGCTTTTTGGTCTTCTTCTTTTTTAAAAAATAGGCAAAAGTTGTTTTAAATTTAATTAGGCTGATTGGGAAGGATGTGTAGAAAATAAAACGAAACGAATGTATCCATCTGGCACTTTACTGCGAAATAACGTCCAAAAACATGTAAATCAATGATTTCAGTACATAATCACGGTGTTAGGCTGCTTCTGTAAATAAGCAATAGTAATGATTCAATAATTACATATATGTTGTAAATGATTTGTATTATTAATCATGACAAAAATATTCTCTTTTGAAGTAGACGCTTCTTACAAAATCTTTGTTATAAAATTTTCATTTATATTAACCGAAAAAATAATTTATGGTAACGACACGTCACATTGATTGCTGCGAAATTAAATTTCCCTATCCACGGCAGTGATCTATGTATGTTAAAACGGTACACCATCTTATCAAATTTGAGTATCAATAGAAGAATCAGTATTATCAATACTCACACTGATCCACAATTGAGTACTACTATTTTTTTCTATTTTTATATAAAACGGATGTATCAGATATGACTACAAGAATTACAAAAATATATAAATAATACCTAAATTGTATAAGAAACTTAACAGTAAACTACACAACATACTGCAGCAGACAGTACCTACGATTATTGCTAAATGCAAAAATCAGATTGGGTCAATTGTGAATCATTGTTCAATTCTATAGACAATTTTTTATCTCCCACTTAGTTTTTACTTACTCGTACTACTACATGATATTATGTGAAGGAGAAACTAAGTATACGATATTTATTCATTATTATACAATTCAAGCATTTAGATGCCTTTCGATCAATGGATTCATTATTAAAACACAATAGTGTTTTCACTTATGTTAAAAATGACATGCTGTGTATATATTATACACATATACAGTAATTGCTCGATTCAAGCTTTTTCTCGGTTTTGTGCGTGCGTTTAGATCGTGCCCGGACACTATTTTTGCATGACTGCGTCGACCGCGCCGAAAGTACAAAGGACAAAGGATACCGAACGTATAAAAGGGCAGCATACAAACACGGACCGATGTAAGCGCGGCCGAAAACTAAGTCGATACCGTCAATTAAACCAATAAATGCAGCTGAAATTATACCATGTTTAGTGTCATTTTAATTAGAAAAATGCCAGAAATAAGTTGGTGAAAATCCCATAGAAAATACTGAAAAATAAAGAAGTTTTATAATTGGATTAGTAGTGGTTAACACCGATATACCGATCCGGTATTGGATTACACTGCTCGGCGATCGAGACAGCGCGAGCTTCATGGCTCCTTACTGGGTTTGCCCCTCAGTGGAGTGGGTAGCCGGCGCGATTAGACGTGCCCCTCAAATTGCGCTTAGATCGTGCCGTTACTGTATATCTCAAACCACATTTTTGAATCACTACTAGATTGATTAAAATTCCCATTCGATGAATTTTCTTTTATTATATGATCGTAAGTATCGTCACTCTTTTGAAAGCCCTTATAAGGTATGCATGAATTGAGAAATGAAATAAATGGATGAAGAGATAATGTAAACAATTTCTTATCTACGATCCCTATATCTATGATGGTGATCCCGGGAGGATCGATGATCACTGTGCCGACTATGTCGACTTGCTGTTCGCCACAAAAATTCATCTACACTTCTCTCGTAGCTGCGTTTTTCAAGTGCGGATGCAGCCGCACTATAATCAGGTGGCAATGGCAGACCATCGTAATATCTGGGCGGTGGTGGCGGTGGAGGTAAAGAGTCATAAGGATGAGGTGCAGCGTAAGGAGGTAATGGAGGTAATTGGTGTTGCATGGTACGCATGTAATCCGCGACATATGCTTCTGCCGCCGCAGCTACACCTAATCCAGGACTACCGTATCCCCTGTAACGTTGACAACCGTTAAATTTTGAGCGTAAAGCTTCCGTTGAAAATGCAGCTTTAAATCGAGTACTGTACTTTGAGTAAGGAGAATCGCCTCGAGTAAACCAGGAAGCATATCGATGATGATGATGATCCCTAGATCCTCTATGATCGTTACCGGCTAAGTGAGATCCTCTGGCTAAAGAAGCTAAACGAGATCGCGAAGTTAAGAAAAGCCTACGTCCCCTACCACCTCTCGACCGTAAAAATCTAGAACTGTTGTTAACAGGTCTGTTATCTCGGTATGAACGAGACGATTTTGTAACATGCTTCGCTGCTTCTTTTGATTTTCTTAAAATCGGAGTCATTTCGATGCCTAAAACATACATTGTCGAATGTAAAGAATCGTGCTCGAGAAAATTAGGGAGTTTTCAATTACCTTCATCCTCTGGAAACAGCCTGCACAATTCCTCTGCGACTCTTGGCTCTATCTCTTGTCCGTCCCGCCCGATTTTTACCTGCTTACCATCGTTCCATGGATTATACAAGTGTAAGGTCGCTGTAAATGGTAATTCCTTCCTACATATCCAATCAACTTTGAATACACCCCCTAAAGCTTTTGCTGATAATCCAGGAGGTAACACCTAAAATTTATATTTTATCCAATGTAACATTTATGTAACAGTTTCCAAAATTGTCTTTACTTAATTGTACATGTATACAAACCCAAGAAATGGGTGCTCCATCTCTTCTAGACTCTGTACTAAGTCTTGCAAAGCCTGCAAACTTTCCTGATTCTTTCACAGAGAATACTAAAAGGACATTTCTGGACTCCCTGTAAGCTTGATTCAAATTGGCTTCATTCTGGGGCAACGTACTCCATACTCCTTTTGCCTTCGACAATGTAACATTCTCAGCATTGTTCGATTTGATGATGAAAAATCTAATAAAAAGAACTTTAAGACATGTTCTTGGCATTTACATTAGTATACTTATCTAAACATTCGTAAGTAGAGAAACCAACGAGTTTACATAAGATAATGAAAACATATGTAAAAAAAGCAGCAAACCTTGCATCCCTAAACAAGTAATTTAATTTTGTGGCATAATCATAACTCTTGACAATCCCTTTACTCTCCTTAGACCTTGCACGTTTCGTTTCAGGGCTGGAGGATTTTGAATCCCTTGACCTGGCACGCTTCCCCCTGTTTTTTCTATTGCGTTTATTGTCTCCACGTGAGGATTTAGTCGAAACAGAGCTTATACTAGGCTGACTAGAATCAGAATTCGAACTGCTAGACGAAACTTCACTACGTGTATCGTATGTTTCGTCCGCAGCAATTTTTAATTCGTCTACTATGTCATTTTCTCCGCAACTTAGATTTAAGTTGTCTCCGTCGGTATTATTGTCCATAGTTTCACTATTTATTTGATCACTTTCACTAATGCTCATAAATATTTCTTCACTTGTCCCGTCATCCAGGCTTTGTACTTCTGGATGTTTCGGGCTCTCTTGCGTAAAACCAATGCAGTTCTGGCGCCTTTAAACCTTTTCTGAAACGCAAATATAAAAGAGGGCTTACTAGACGGATATCCAGTGGGCTGTGATACTTGTCCGAGAACAATATCATATTCGAACGAATCTGGCATGTCATACGGCAATTATATGGTACAAAGCAATGCGGTAACATTTTTAGCATATAAGGAGGAAAGTTCAGAAGATCGCACATGAAATCCGATTTAAAGTCACTGTGGTAAAAGATTTAAAAAGTCCATTCGCTGAAAACTTTGACTTTAAGATTGTCCTTATGCTGTTTAATTAAAATGTTTTACGAGTTTTATAAAAGTTTCCAATATATGTATATTTTATATATGTATATATATATCTACAACGTCAGCAAGTACACCTTGCTTTTGGTAGATATGAATTGCATGCCTAATGTTGCAAAAGTTTTTGTTTCAACGGAAACAACGTTTAACAAAAGAAAACAATTCTGCTTCTCTTTCTCTCTCTCTCTTTTTTTGTTAAATTCACGAATATAAATGTCCCTTTTACAAGTGAAAACTAAATGATATGTTTTAAACTGTAGAGATTCCCTCTGTTTGTAATCAAACGGAGTACACAATTCTTGTTGCTCTATGAAACACAATAAGTGTCGCTTTTTCGAACTTTATACATGAAAGTTTCTGGTAAAGTTTATTAGTAAACAGACAGTTTAATCTTGCTAAAATGTGTTTTTTTTCTGTAGCCTATTAATGTATGGAGGCGAGGAGTCGTCGATGGTTTTGTTTCTGTACGTCAGACAAAACAACACATTGTGCTCGTTTGACGTCTGTATATTTTTATGCAGTCTTTGGAAACGCGGAGGCTATGCCTAGGAAAAGTCCGTTGCGAATAGTAATTTTACTAGCAACATCGGCACCACAAAACATACTCTCGAGACCATCGTTCTCGCCATTTGATTTTATCGAAAATAGTTCACGGTTTACAAACATAAGTCCTTGGACGTTAGAAGCCCTTTTAGGCAGCTCGTACACACTTACGTGCACACTCGTTCTTCACTTAACACACTTCGCACCTCACGCAAGAATGCTCAATGATTATCGTATGCGTTCAACAACTATTTCTACGACTTCTTCCGCACGAAATACATTGGAGATTCGCACAAGGGATTCCGCGTCTCTTCATTAAACCACAGTAAACGATCCTTTCTTCACAGAACCGTAAACTACAGCGTCCATTGTGTGACGTGTACACCACGATCGATAGAAAAGAACTCCTATATATATAGTATACAGAATCACCTTACAGAGGCGAAACTCCGTTAGTACCGTGCGTGCGCCAAATGATGGCTAGGTAAAGTGTATTCGTTCTAACTTTAAAACGAATCTTCGACCAATAGCGATTCTTTATCATCGCACGCAGTGTCACTATTGGTTGAAGAATCGTCTTAGAGTTAGAATAAATACACTTTGCTAGCCATCATCTGACTAGCGGGCAATACGAATGCATATATACATATTTTTGTAAGAAGGCAACTTTTCAATAATAATAAATTTAATAAAACAATAAATTTTCAATTCGTATCCATCTACCGCAAAGTGAATTCTTTTAGCTTTATTACAGCTCCAACAATTTTTAAAAATTTAAATTGGAAAGCATTTCAATAATATTTTAATATTATTTCGTATTCGAATGCGAATGATTCTTGTCGTCTTATTATAAAACATAATGTGAATTCTGACAAGAATTATTAGCTGTATGCTACTATCTGCTACTATTTATATAGTTTAAAAACTCCTAGCATCTGCGCTCCTAGTAACCCAGACATTACCACCACAGACGAGATATAAGGATAGATCTATCATCCAATGCATTTTTTTGTCACACATTTTTGGTGTCATGTAACCCCATTACCATTTTAGTGTCACATCCTGTATTACCAACTGGAACTAAAATACACTGACAGCGTCCTCAGCGGTAGGAATTAAAATTAAAAGTAGCTATACTGCAGTCCCGCGAAGATATAAAATATTGTTATCTAAAATGCCTCAACGATTTATATATTTTGAAATATCAACATCACTAAAAGTTCCGCCTCTACCTAAATAAAAGATTTGCTCGAGATCTAAGTAAGACTGCGTCAGTGGCGTACGTAAATGGACTTATAGTATCGTAGGAAATGAATAAACGTAGAATGCTGACATTACTCATTCTATAATTGCTTGGAAAACAATTACTTTTTACTGTAGAATGTCATTACGCTCTTATTGTCGTTGAATCAAACGGAACGTGACATTGCAAAATGTTATAGAAAGGAATAGGTTTGAAATAATCATGGATATTAATTTACAAGATCTCTATTGAAAATCTTTCAATACATTTGTCCTTACATCCAGCCAGTGTTGGGATCTTGCGCGGGTTACACGCGCATGCGCGACGATTTTAGCGTCAGTAAAGTACTAAGTTGAGCTAAAATGAGGTACACCCCGCATAATTCCACAAAATTTTTTTTTTGATCTTTAAATATCAATGTGTAACATGCGTATGATATATTAAATTTTGATGTGTAATATATAATATATAATATAATGTAATATTTAATAGTGTATAATACAATCCATGATTATTTCAAACCTATTCCCTTCTATAACATTATGCAATGTCATGTTCCGTCTGATTCAACGACAATAAGAGCGTAATGACATTCAACAGTAAAAAGTAATTGTTTTCTAAGCAATTATAGAATGAGTAATGTCAGCATTCTACGTTTATTCATTATCTACGATACTATAAGCCCATACTAATGAAACCTAAACCAGACTAATCATAATCGAAAGTAGTATTTGATATCGTTGAGGCATTTTAGATTAACAATATTTTATATCTTCGCGGGATTGCAGTATAGCTACTTTTTAATTTTAATTCCTACCGCTAAGACCGCTGTCAGTGTATTTCAGTTCCAGTTGGTAATACAGGATGTGACACTAACATGGTAATGGGGTTACGTGACCCCAAAAACGTGTGACAAAGAAATGCATTGGATGATAGGTCTATCCTTACACCTCGTCTGTGGCGATACTACATAAGCCGTCATAAGCTTATATTACAAAAATATTTGATCATATCAGCTGGTATAAGATGATTAGATTTGAATTTGAATAACAAGTTTTCTCTATTATTTTTAAGAAGACGGGAAATTGATTACTTTCTCAATTTTTGTATCTTCGTTTTACTATCGAGGAATTGTTTATCTTGATTTAGCTTATCAATAGATCTCGGTATATTTGAATCTTATCCAACGTGAAGACGAGATT
Source organism: Lasioglossum leucozonium (assembly GCA_028454225.1). Lineage (NCBI taxonomy): Eukaryota > Metazoa > Arthropoda > Insecta > Hymenoptera > Halictidae > Lasioglossum > Lasioglossum leucozonium. Next base: position 12,322,362 of record CM052205.1, on the reverse strand, counting down.
TTTTTCATTCAAAATTTTTCGGAACGAAAATCCCTAGTGGCGTGTAAGGGTCGCCATCTTTAAAAAGGAACGACGACCATCTTGGACCATTTTTCACGGGTTGTTGACACGGGCAGATCACAGCCGGTTGTGAAAGTGTTTCGCGATGTAAAATCGTATCGCGATTAACTTGGAAATAAGTAGTGGTTGTTTAGAAAACTAGAATTAAAAGCGATACCGGTTCACGCGCTCAAGATTACTGTGCGGAATACTATTCTAGGATGAAAGTGTGAAAAAATTCGCGGTAACGAGCGTCTGTCACGAATATAAGCGATCTTGACAGAGACAAGTGCGAAAGTCCTATTATATTCATAAATATATTGCAAGGAGAGGAGTTTTTCGGTTGTGTTCCTTTCGTGCGAAAAGAAAATCGAGCTGTCGCGTCCAACGAACACGCGAAAGCTTCGAAAATACATCTTGCAAAACGGAAAATGGTTTCGTGCACATGGTGACACCTCTGGTTAGTTTGCGAATCCTATAAACAATTTGACATATTTTGTTCAAAAGCAATTTCGCTCGATCGTGTGCATTGTTATCGTTGCGGATCGAACGTCGATTATGAAAGTACATGTCGAACAAGAGATGCTTCTCTGCTAAGTATTATCCGAAATTTTCTTCGAACCCGCTGGCCAGCACCTTTATAATGGCGAAATGCTACGTACGTTTACTTAAATTTTTGTAAACATTATGAATCATTGATAATAAACGTAGGGTTTTATTATTATGCAATTTTATTTTTCTATTTTATGTACATGCATGCAGTTTAATAGTAATTTACTGACACATTTGCTCGGGCAAATAACGCCTGTAACGAGATTTATCTACTACTGTTTATCGTTCGGACACAAGATAGACGTATTGTCAAAGTAAATATCGTAAAACGAATACGCGACAATATGGGGACTTTTTTTCGAAACGGAAATGCGTGATATTTATCGAACCGCACGGAAGAGAAATAAACTTTTAACATTATATACTGTTTAACAAGAAAACTTTCAATTCAAATTGTTATTTATATACGGTATTCGTGCATTTTAAATAAAATTAGAAGTGATTACAAAAAATTAAATATTCGAAATCTAATTAAATTATTAAGATATCTAAGTATCGCTATTATCTTATCATGAAATTATTGCCTTATGAATGTGTCATGCGGATAATACATGTTACTCAAAAGATATGACTGTGTCAGCATGCTATTATACTTTTAAAGAAGCATGTTTATAGAAGGTGTGCATGGCTACTCTACATATATACCCTACATCCCCTTTAATACTAAGTATAAAGTTTTATGTATTACAATGTATATGTTGTTAATTATAAAACTGTACCGTGCTTAATTTAGAATATTTAACATAATCAGTCTGATAACAAAATTTTAATTATTCCCAACAAATATATATATATATATTAACAAGACAGTTCTTAATAAGATTACAAAATGAATAATTTTTAAAAAATGTTTTTACCAAAATATATCGTTTTATCAGTTTTATGCAAATTTTGTGCAGTTTGGGTAGCACATTCAAACTGTAGTAAAATAATTGCAAGTGAAAGTTAGCTGCATTAGCTTCATTATTTATTTTAAGGTACAGTTTACTTTAGTCTATTATTACAAAGGTTTACATATTATATACAAGGCACATAATATGAGCTCATAACATGTGTATGCTTCCACTTTTCATACTTCAACTACAGAGAAAGGATTCAAGTATTGATTGCAGGAGCATGGTGTGCTATGGCAATGGGAGGAGGGTGAAGCCCAGACAAGACCCCACCTCTGTATACTATGCCCTCCATTTAAGTCTAACTTAAATCATTTCAGACAATCAGAGACAGATATACCTAATGTAATCTCTTAATAAAATGCTTCACTAATGCTATTAAAGAATATGCTTACTATTTCAAAGAAGTATTACAAGTGCCTATCAGATCAATGACCTGCATACATGTTAAATGATCTTGCACAATAGACATACAAATGCAAGATAATTTAACAACGTTACAATTCATTTCTGGCAGTTCCTTTTCTATTTTATTTTCTTTTTTTCCAGATCATCAAAAAAAAATGTTTAACATAAAAAACACATGAATGACAATGGGCTGAAGCATATCAGGCTTTAAAATTCGTATTACTTTTATATAAGCGAGGTCCAGGTACTAATATATTTTTTTAAGTTATTTTGTTTTATAAAATTGAATTTAATTGAATTTATATTTTTCTGTTTTGGTTTTTTTTCATGTAAAAGAAGAGAAGCCATGGCAACAGTGGAGGAAAAGAAACGAGTTGGCGGTTCAAAAGTATCAGCCATTGCAAACATCTTTCAGTCGAAACCACAACTGGACAATTTAAACCATAGATCCAATAATATCCTGACTGATGGTTTCAAGGAACCGGCTGTGCCCCTGAAAGAATCTCCTACTCAAGTCACAGTTGTTAGAACTGAAAGTCACGTCGCCCGTTTCAACAATGCGAGAGCACTTTTCGAGAAACTCGGGGAAGAAAATAAACCAAACAAACAGTTAGTATACACATCCGAAACGAACGATAAACGCGGGAGATAATGTATCGTGTGTTACTCATCTATCTTATAAATTCTCTACAGGGTCGACAGAATCGCGAAGCCCAGCAATCTACACGGCTTAAGATCACGTTCTAGTTCAGCAAATTCTGGATCAGGCTGCACGTCCCCGGCTAGATCACCGCGTCCTCGATCCCCATCGCCTCCAGGAACCAGGGATCATTTGAGCAACTGGAGTGCAAGCGTTCCAGCCTTGAACGCTGAAAGACATTTCGAAAATGGCCACAATCACGGATTCGATCATGTGCCAGACAAACACAAGTCACGGTCAGGATTTGGTAAATTTGATAAAAATTATGGAAAGGAAAATCGTTTGGACGAACGTCCCGAAAAGCCAGAGAAACCAGAAAGGCGATTGAACTCGAAAGAATTGATTGAGAAACAGAAAAATTGGACCAGTCATTTCTCGAAAACTAGACCGAGCAGATACAATTCGGATCCGAATAGATCGGTGGTTCAGAGCTCCTTGAACCAGAGCGCGAACAAGGTGAACGTCGATGCTATTTCCGCGGGTCACGCACAAAATTCTGCGAACCTTGATAACGAAGTGAAAAGACCCACGGATATTTCAACCAATCCAGCCACAAGATCCGCGAGCTTTTGTTCTGTTCGGTCGGCAGCCATATCTCCGCCTCCGCCGTTACCGCCGACAAGAAATTCCTCAAACGTGAAGAAAGAAAGGCCGGCGAGCATCGCGGCCGTGTCTCCTTCGGATATTCCTAGTAGTCCCGAGTACGCTACTATAAATAAATATTTTGATACTTCGCCCACTATACCAGAGTACGCGGTTGTACAAAAGAATACGAACGTACAAAACAAGCATTTCCAAAGAAACCAAGAACAACGGGAAATTTTGAAAAACACTGGCACTACCGCGCCAGAGAGAACGCAAGACTCGTTCATACCCGAGTACGCGGTTGTACAGAAGAACACTGTAGCCAAAGCACATTCGCGGAATGCAGACATATCAAAAAATACTTCTGCTCAACATCCGAAGGGGTTTAGCAACTCGGAGACTAATCTCAGTTCGAAAAATCCGCACGCAAGCTCAAGCATTGATATTTACTCGCAGTCGAAATCGCACGTTTCTCCATACGATAGGAACTCTGATATATCTAGTCCAACGCGGAGTATGTCGATAGAGAATATGACTAGTATTTCGTATGAGAACAGAGGGAGGAAAGATGGCGATTTGCTCGAGGCTCCAGAGTATTTAAATTATCCCACAAATTCGATTCGTTCGCCGCCGAAGACTTCCGAATGGAGGAACGAGTGGTTAGCTAAAAACGACGAGATCTTGAAGAAAACGGCTGACCTGAAGAATTCGAGAGAGATGCTAGACATAGACGGCAAGAACGAAGTTGTCAGACCTGATCCAAGACCGGACTGGGCCAGATCCTGTATCAATACGGTCAGAAAAAAAGATAATTCGACGGATGAAAGGAAAATTGAATCTTCGAAATCTCCGGATCCGGAATTAAGACCACCATCTGGAGGTACGGATAGCGCTTCTTCTAGTATGAGCTCCCCTAGCTCCCCTTCCAAGGATAGTAAAGAAGAGAAGGCAGATAAGGAAATGTCTGAAAAAATTCAAGCTGGTATAGTATATGTGAATTATACTCAGTAACATGACTTAAATCCACATCTAAACAAACGTATGTAATACATTCTATACACGTTTGAATACTCAATAATTATACCACAAAACATACAACAAATATATACATAAATATATGTACAAAAGACACGAATTTAATGTAAATACGCTATTGGTTGCTTGAATATGGACAAATTTTTTTTAAATTTATGAAAAATAATTGTTTAACAACGTATTTAAATTTTGATATTTTACCGTGGCAGTCTGCCAAAATACTAAAAAGTAAAAGCCCAGGAGGAAACTCCCCTCCTTCCCCTTTTCCTCCTCTTCTTGATCTCAGTTCCTCCTACCGGTTTCAACAGTATTATTTATAGAAATCTCTGTGTATTCTGTTCTGCTTCTGTCTGGTGGTACTTTGCAGCATTTTCTTCAGAATAGTATTTTTCAAAATCCCATCTATTTTTTCTCGACAGTGTCAACAAAAAAATAGATTTGTTAAAAAATAATTGCTGCCATTGAGCTGTATCTATTTTGTGGAATGTGGAGTTACAAAAAAATTGGATATTTCCTCATGTGCTCTTTAAAAACGTGTTCCCTGAAAAAGATAGTGTCAGTAATGTGTAATGATATAGCATAAAACTTTTTACGCAAAGTATGTGCGGTATTATACACGTTTTACCAGATACATTTGTACCAAAGTTTGTTTATATTGTTTGTGCTGTTCAATTTTTCGAATCGTTCGAAGTTCTGAAGTTATTGTAACAAAATCTTATAGTTTACATTTTATTGCGCATTTTTTTAAAAAAAAGTTTAATTTAAAAACTTTTCGTTATTCTCTACACGAACGATACAAATACCATGTGTCTACGACTGCTTTGCATTGATTGCCGAGGTACCTTATAACGACCACTTTAAACAATTACGTTCTTTTAACAAGTGTTGTAATTTGTTCCTGTATATTCAACATTATAATATTATTTTTCAAGGTCGAAACAGCTATGAGCTGGAACCCGAGGATCAAGAAAAGCCTGCGTCCTACACGGAAACTATTTCTGAGAAGGACGTTTCAGATAAAAATTCAAGATTCAGCGAAACGGATACAACCACCGTCATTCGACGTTCTCACGTTCGCGTCGATCTACAAGCAGCTGGTCTGGGACAACGACCACCATCGGTCATTAGCTCGGATCAGGAGTATCCAGCTCTGGAACATAAAGACATACCAATACCCTCGCCATATGCAAAGAAAATGCAACAGAACCAGGACGTTTCTATGCAGAATAACGAAGTCAAGCCTCAAACGAAAGCAAGCATAGAAGAGAACGTGGTAATAAAAACTGATTCTACAAAAAGTTGCCATAATAAAATGTCCCAAGATATTAATCACGATCATGGGCGAACCAATTCAGTGATCACAGAAGTAAATCAAAATGTAGTCTTAGATAGTAAGTCAAAGTCGAATATCATCAACGAGAGGCATGCGTTCGCCGAGACAGTATGCCAGAAGACCGTGTCGAATGCCAAAAATGATCAAATTAAGATTTCGATGCGGGAGAAGATAGCGAAAAATAAGGAGGAAGTGTCTGGGAAACGGTCGAGTTTCGCGGAGGTCGATAACAAGGATCAAACGGACAAAGCCATTTTAAATACGAGTCAAAGCTCGTCAATCTCGAACGTCCATGGTATCGATAATTCGATGGAGAAGCCTGTTAATAAAGAGGCAGAATTGGACGAGGCTGTGTATCATGTGAATACCTCGAAAGTAAATTCCAAGTCTGCCAGCCAAAAGGAATATGTAACGCTAGCAGGTAGTACAACAGCGCCATCCAAATCGAATTCCCAGGCAGTAAGCACCGTTTTAAATAAAACTGCGGAGGAATCGGATCAACCTCAAACGACGTGGGAACAGGAGAAGCTCAAGGCTGAATTAGCAAAATTACGACTACAGGAAAGCAACTCTGTAAATTCGGTCCAACAAACGAATACACCTCCGAGTGCATCCCCTGCTATTATACCTCCACAGCATATGGATAAAAAGCAAGTTACTGAACATGTTCCATCGGAAAGCAGTCTTCACGAAGATAGCGATTCGAGCGATACCAAGACCATCACAAATTTGGAATATGCACCGGTGGACACACTCCACGTTAACGAACAAAATACTGTGAAGAGCGCGATCGAAACTTCGCCGAAAACTAATCTGAACCAAGCAGTTTCTGTAACACCGGACACCATGACTGCCGACGAAGCAGAAAACCTGCTGAGTTCTCGGTAAGTGCGTAAACCATAAAGGTCTAAAATACGGATCATTTTGGAAGACAGTTTATTCTTGCATTATATTAAAAAGGCCATAGAATGTATCTATTTCGATATAAATCGTTTTTTAAAATATAAAATTAATAATTCTAGTTACATAGTAAATGATTTTTTGGTGGCAATTTGCGACAAGCTTACTAGCTGTTTGTTTTCTTTAATTTGAATTCTAATATTTTCTACTATTCGTGTTTATTTCAATGCGATTTCCAACAAACTCGTTAACTATTGGGACCACAGCATCCTAGAGAAAAAGATAAGGTAAGAAAACCTTTTTTTTTATGGCTGAACTGTTCAGTTCACTGATCATGATATTAAAAGTATGAGAGACCAAGATCAATCATATGAATCAATCAATTAGACAAGGATCAGCTTTATTATCGGATGAGGAAGCACAAGAAATAGCAAGACTGTTGTCTCCCACCGTGAGTGCTGAGGCTGTAAACGACGGAAGTTCTATTGATAAGAACAAAGAGCTGGATAAAGAGAGGGAGAGAGAGGATCAAGATAATACCCCAGATTGGCTCTCCGATGTCTTGTCTGCTCCAGATACCAGTCTTATTAATAGCACCACTAATGATTATAGGTGAATCAGTTTGGTCTTTTATGTTTTTATTTTCACTTTATATCAATATTTTGCGGCTTGCGCTACGACCTTATTTCCATTAGTTCGTTAAACGCGAAACGGAACGTTCCACCGTCGATATACATATATGCAAAACAGAGAATTATTTATCAACAACGAATTGAAATTTCTGTCGTTTTTAGTTTATCCCATAGATCACGTAGCGATTTAACCATAGACTCGTTAACGGAGAGTCAAGTGGGTTCTGTAACCGGAAGCGAAAGTGGTCTTCTTGGATCAGTTAGCAGCTTGAACGATACTCACGAGACTAATGACGATACAGAGACTGAGCATCAGGATGAGTACATGCCCCCCATGCCAGGAAAAATTGTAAGATTATGATAGTAATTAGACTGCGGAATTTTATGCAACTTCCTTTTCTTTTCGTAGACTGCTCAGAAATCAAGGAAAAATTTCTTTACATAATTAGCGGGTTTCTTACAGTCATAATAAAAGAAACACGGTCCCTATTAATGCATAAAGCTCCGCTATCTGTTAATAGTGAAAGTGTAATAAATATAATGAACGTGTTAATATCTATTCAGGTGTTGGTGGAGAACGGAGTGCACTATTTCGAGGACGGCCATTTTTGGATGGAGGTTGCAGGGATACCGGAATCGGACGAAGAAAAAGATGATTATCCGGCGACTAGTCCAGTCAGGAAAATGAATAAAAAAGTCACATTCGATACGGGGCCAATGAGAGTTTATTCCACTCATTCTGTGAACGAGTACGATCGTCATAATGAAGACGTGGATCCCGTTGCTGCGAGTGCCGAGTATGAACTCGAGAAACGGGTGGAGAAGATGGAGGTGATTATAGAATATAAATTTTATACATACGATTTTGTTAAAAATTTATTCGTGATTTTAAATAAATATATTTTCAGGTATTTCCGGTGGAGCTGATGAAAGGGCCCGAGGGTCTTGGTTTAAGTATTATCGGGATGGGTGTCGGCGCGGACGCGGGTCTAGAGAAGTTAGGTATATTCGTAAAAACCATCACCGAGAAGGGGGCAGCCGCACGTGAAGGCAGAATACAAGTAAACGATCAAATTGTTGAAGTGGACGGAAAATCTTTAGTCGGGGTTACACAAGCTTATGCAGCCAGTGTTCTTCGAAATACTTCAGGTCTTGTGCGTTTTGTGATCGGCAGAGAACGCGACCCAAATTCTGAAGTAGCTATGCTAATACAACAGAGTCTACAGGCGGATAAAGAAAGGGAGCAACAGCAACAAGCTAATTCCGCTAGGTATTGATTCGATACTTCCTCTATATGATTTCTTTTTAACGTAATTTCCCAATGATGGTTTATCCTTGCTCGCCAATGTCTATGACGACAACCTATGGCCACCTCAATGATGACACGAAGTCTCTTGGGGTACTGAGGGAAAACAGCAAGAGAATACATTCATGTTTAGACTGCGGATCTTTATGCAAAATAAAAATTATTTGTAGTAATTTAGTATACAATGTACATATGTAGCATACTCAAATTCATTTAATCTTAGAAAATACAAATTACATCCATCTATTGTTGTTATAAACGCACAAAATCCGCAGTCTATTTATGTTTCATCAACGTCGCTTGTGAAACATTAATGCGTTCGCTTGTGTGTCCTATAGATTATTTATAAACGTGTAAAGTGTTTCAACACAATCGCCTCTGTTCTTGCTATAGAAAACTGAATTTCTCGGACGCCTCGCCCGATGGTCAACGATCTGCCGAGGAGATGTGTGTCGGGGGCATGGGTGTGATACCAGGATCTCCAGCGATGTCGTCGTGTTCCGAGGGGGATCCTCCCCATAGTCCCATCGAAAGTTATTTGTCCGCTTCCGGTCGCAGTAGATCTCCTATCATTAGCTCATCGATGCCACCGCACATGCCTACCACACAAAGCGATGTTGACAGTTTGAGACTACTTTTACAAGAGGTAATTTATTTTTTCTCTCTCTCTCTCTCTCTCTCTCTCTCTCTATCTGTCTCTCTTTCAATCAGAACGATGATAAGGAACGTGTGGCATAGATAGATTATGGTGTGCATATTATTAGGTCACCGGAAAACTTTTAAACCTTTTTCGCGCCACTCGGTGGGATCATTCAGCTTTCATTTAACAAATCAATAAGGTTTAAAAATTTTCTGACAACGACAATTGAAGATTTTGACTGCCATATTTTTTATTTATTTTCCTGAAATGTATAACTAATGAGAAATATATAACGTGGTCTCATTATTTATCGGAAAGTAGCGTCTCTTGTAGTGTTAGAAAACGTGTGCTGTTATTTTCAATTAGTTTTTTGATAGTCTGTATAGCGCACTTTTGCATTGTTTTATTAATGCACGAAGTATACCTAGTGTTTCATACATACATTTTTTACGGTTTCGTATTACTATACTATGAACAATGAAAGAACTACGCATTATAGAATATTGTACATAAATGTATATTATTAAGTTATACCACTATTTTGTGTACACATCTCAGCGCACCTTCATAGGAGTTCATAGGAGTAAATATATTTTTGGTTTTGCTTATGCACTGTGTTCGTTGTTCGCTGCTTGCAGAGTCAGTATAAACTAGCATTAGCAGACGGAGAGGTGGAAAAGCTGACAGCTAAGGTAAACACACCAGATTTTTCGCAAAAGCTATTTTATGTGTTCATACATCGCACGCTCTTATCCATGAAATCATGCATACGCTTCCCCTACCGTTCATATACCACATTGAATCGCGTTGGTTTTGCGTTAGGATCAATCTCATTGTACGATTTTCATTTATAGCTTGTAGACTTGGAAAACAGTGGGGCAGGTAGCGAGGAGTATGCAGCAAAATTACGCGAGTCCGGCTTGCGACTTCACGAATCTGAGAGAGCTCTAGGCACTGCCAGACAGGACTTGGCGACAGCACGGGAAATGCTCGCCCAAGCAACAGCACAGAATGCTGCTTTGCAACAGAAGTATGCACGAGCCAGAAGAGCAGCCCGCGAGCTGCGCGCGGACATTGCAGCTCGAGACGAATTCTATCAACAGCTGCTACAGGAAAAAGATACGGAGTACAATGCTCTTGTGAAGAGTTTAAAGGATAGGGTACACCAACAACTATTATTATTGTTGCATATGAAATATCCGAGTTTTAAGAGTAACGTTAAACAAGCATAATTCACTTCTAAATAAGCTTATGGATCAAAATAAGCATCATTCTAATCACTAGACTGCTGATCATTATGCCAAACAAAAATTGTTCAAATCTGTTGCAAGAAGCAGAAGTGAATTGATAATACACTTCTTCTTGTATCAATTTTAATATATCGAAAATAACATAGCAACCTTTATAAATCCTTCCAATGTATTTCTAGTTTTGTATTTCACAAATTCATGTTTGCCATAAATGCATAAAATCCGCAGTCTACTAATTACAATATTCTGTGAATGAATTGCAAGCTTTTTTTATCGTTAAAAATTACGGTAAAAATTGAATGCTTTGATCGCTCACGTCCTTCATTTACAAGATTGTCATCTCCATTTTGTATTCTTCTTTACCATCGACAAATAGTGCGTTGATTAATCGATACATTTTGACCAAACATCGCATGATGCATTCTGAAATCGGATATTTTATACGCAACAAACTAATAAGAAATTATGTTTTGCGAATAGACCTACGATAAACGAATCAATTTCAGGTAATCACATTGGAAGTAGAATTAACCGAAACTCAGAGAAGATTCGGGTTGCCAGTGAGATTGCCTTACGATGGTACAACGGCTAGAATAGTGACACCGCAATTATCACGACGGCAATTGCCGCCGCCACCATCGTCCACTAGTTGTCAGCTCTCGGACACAGAGACATCGGACCTTAGCAGTCCTGACGACGGAGACAAGACTGCAACGGTGGAGAGAAAATTGCCACTTCCATTGCCAGTCAAAGAGGAGCTAGATAGAGCCGTACCTGCCCATCGACTTCTTGACAACTCTGCAGGCAAAAGTAAGGCCGAGCTTGCTAGTAGAGGAGGTTTAGCGAACCGGCAGCTTCCTAAACGATCCGGTGGCCTTAGCAATAGCAGTTCTGTATGTACACGTGATTTACAATACATATCCAAGGAAGGTAAACATTTGCTTGACCAAATCGATTCTTCAGGATTATGGTTTGGACGAGTCGGGAGACAATACCGACGAGGATTCTTCTTCCAAGCTTCTTTCTCAAGACACTAGTAGCAGATCGCCAAACGACTTGACGTCGAAGCAATCAAACTTGAGTTCCTATTCCAGTAGTTCTTCGATTAGTTCGCTGAAGAGTAAGCATATGGAACCCACGCATCCCACGGCGATTCGACAGCACAGCACTATTAGCTCGCAAGTCAGAGCTATGACGGAGCAAAGTTGGCCGCAGTCCCAGAAAAGTACTTTTTTTTTCTTTATCTTCATACAATTTGTATAAGGCCGGGGTCGCACGAGCATCGAAATGACGGACGTTGCAACTGCGTCGTAGCGTTACATTGTTTTACGTAGGATCGGTCGCGTGAGCAATGTGCGCCAACATTCGTATTTTTAAAAAACTATAAACGAAAATAGGTAGGTATAATTATCCATCTTGTTCGTATGGATACGAAGTATGCAGGACAAAACCAGCGTTCGTATGACTACAACTAATAACGTGCATCAAAATTCACGTCGATCGCTTCAACGCTCATGTGACGCCGGCCTAAAGGCTCGAGTATGAAATGATTGTTAATTATACGTAGATTTAACTGGGCCGCCGGCGTCCTTAGCAGAACAATTGAAGCAGGTCCTCGCGGAAAGGGAAAGACGTCTCGGTGGAAACGACATGTCTTCTTCGAGGGAGAGTTCCGGAGACTTTAGTGATCTAAATAATCCGCACAATAATGATCCGACTTTGGTCACACATCATTTAGTAGAGGAAATAAGACAGGCCGTAAACGAAGCCAATCAAAGAGGTAAATATATTTTACAGTAAACGAGTGAACGATGTAGAGGATTCCCTCTCTTATCAATCTTTTATCTGTACAGTGAAAAAAGTTACTGTTCCTTCATCGAATGCAACCGGAATTGGTGGAACGCCTTGGCATCATCCGGGTAGTTCACCTTCCAGTTTGTCTTCCGGTGGGTCAGTGAGCCCACCTGCTGTTGATCCTAGTCCATCCAAAACAGGTAATAGAAATATATCATAATTCAAGCGCTAAACAAATTTTGATTCATATACAGGGTGTTCAGTATGTATATGTACCCATTTATATTACTATTGGCGAATCGTGTAAAATGTTTCCAACTGTTGCCGAACACCCTGTTGTCGATGTATTTTCGTGCGTTATAATTCAATGCCTTGCTTGTACGAACGGCGTTGCAAATCTAGATGCGAGTGAAGTTTGGTTGCCTCCTCATCCAAGCGACTTTGGTTTAGGTGACAAGAAATCTCACTTTTGGCAAAATGCCCCAGTTACCGATTGGTCCAAGGAACAAGTAAGTGTTTAGAAACCCTCCTTTTATGAACGATAGTTTGACAATTATCTGTTACTTGAAATACGATGTTTAGGTGTGTCAATGGTTGACTGGAATCGGTTTGGAGCGGTACGCACCGCGTTTCCTAGAAACTGGTATCAACGGCGGGAACCTCCTACGATTAGAGTCTCGCGATCTGAAGGCTTTCGGTATTTATGGAGAAGAGAAGTCTCACCTGAAACGAAAATTGAAGGAGCTCAGAGCACAGGCTGACCGCGAGCGCAAGGAGAGAAAAGAGATTGAACGAATGCGACGAAAAGCGGAGAAAGCTGCCAGAAAGAAATAGTTTGTGCGTATAATTATGTACTTATGTCCAATTGAGATGCAATAGTATTGCATAAAGGATTGTACGATGACATATGGAAATCTTCTGTACGATATTCCAATGATGTTCGTAGTGTATGTATTCTCGATTCTTCCGACTTGTATTTAATTCCTTAGCGCGGCTAAGCGGTCGCAGTGAAGTGAATACACTTGTTCGGATTTCTAGTTATCCGAAGTCTTAAACTTTGATTATTTATACACGATTATTAAATTTTTGTCATTAATTTTTGCATTTATTTATATAAATATTATGTCTTTTTGTATTCGTGTTGCTTCATTTGTTTTGTAGTATTTGTATTAATTATTATTTATGAAGCAACAACGAATACGACTCGTGGAGAGGAGAGCATGTATTGTTGGTACACGCATGCTTTACAATGCCAGCCGTATACACGTGATATGTATGTAAAAAAAAATTCAAGCCATTTAGGTAAATTGTAATAAACCTTCGATTGTCCAGAGTTTCTTTTTCTTTTTTTGTTCTTAAATAATTGTAAGTATATTTTACGTAGCGATACAAGTTTCACGTTATTAGAATATATGTTATTTCTGTATTTATTATCACTATCGATTTGATTGTTCAATAACGGTCTTTCGTAATCTGTTTTACAAGAACGATAGCGAGCTAGAATTATAATTATATCTATTCCGTGGAAAAAGTGAATTTACTATGTACATCATTGAACTATCAACGAATTTGTAATTTGTCAATAAGATACGAGTTATAAAATCTCCCATTTGTAGATTTGATCGACTTACAAAGTAATTCTATTCATCTGTATTTATTCCATCGATAAATTCGTTCGATCGATACGTTTCAGAACGTCCAGTCAATTGATTGCATTTCTTTCGTTTCAAATCGATGTTTGAATAAAGTATTAGCGAGATCACGTTGCCACCGTTTTTAATATTTGTATTAGACATTCGTTCTACTTTTAACTCTTGCGAAAATTTGTACTGTGCGAACGAAGTGCTAGAGATATCCGCACAACGTCGATTTTATTGCGACGATAATTTTTAACTTATGTGATGACGAACTTGTTTAGCGTTCTTTTTGTATACTTTAGACATTCCATGCGACATTGTAGTTTTTATCTTGATTAACACAGGATTAGAGGTATGATGTACTACGGAAACTTCGATGCTTCGAGTGAAGTCCCTATATATGCGTGGATATATAATGTATGTTGATACAAAAACCAGTAACCAAACGAGAACACGTAACTGAATATTAATTCGGGAATAATAATCATGGGACTCGCTTGGACATTTATGTAGGACGAACGTACCTTATTGTACGTATACTTATTTATGATAATGTTAAAGGTATTGTACAATGTCAACTACTTTGTCTTCTCTTTGTATCGTTTCGAGCGTGGTAACGTTCTTTCAAAGAAATTGAGTTTCCTTCACGCGAAAGCATCGTAGGAGCAAAGTATTTCGCATTGATACACACTGTACATAGTACACATACACAAAACACACACACACACACACACACACACAATGGAACGATTAATAATATTGTAATCTACGAAAAAAACTGAGTATGTCGTAAGGCGTGTAAGAGGCATAACTATAGTGTCATAATATCTTTATAGAAAATAGTTTTTCATTTCCTAACTTAAGCGTTTATCAAAGGTCCTCCATTTTTTAACGGTACTTCGTATATCACGATATATTGAAAAAACAATTAATACTTGTTGTTTTTGTTGTTACGTACAACGAAATGTAGGAACTGAATAAAAAAAGGGAGAGAGAGAGAAAATAGAAAACACAAAACTTTCATCAAAAAAGGAAAACAATTTTGCGTCTCAGGGTAAACAAAAAAATTCGTTTTTTGGAAGCGCGCGTATGTTCGATGAGTGAAACGAGAATATCCTTCGGGATCAGAACGTCCTGCAATTCGTTTATGAATAGTATTGCAATTTTTCTAGGAGCAGACATTTGATAAAAACCGACTGATTTACAATAAGTTCGTAGTTGATTTTCAACGAATGGCTTAGATAATGCGATTTAATGATTATATAAACACTGTGTCCAAAAGTAATAGTCTAGCCCAAGAACCAAAACCTATACATCTCTGTGGAGCTGCATAGCATCTGAATGTTCTTTCATACGTTTTTTGACGGATCATTTTAAATTATTGCTCATGAGAGAGGGAAATTCATGGTTCCATGCATAAAGACGGAATGTGGGAGTTGCGTGAACGGCAGCTTTTTAATATTGTCTATGAAAAAGTATTGTCAACAAATACTCTTAAACGTTTTAATTAAAAGTAATTCATACAGTATATTCATAGCCTGTTGATTTTTTACCTAATATATTTACGAATTAAGATGAAATTGTAATGTAAAGTATACATGTGTCTGAAATACAGATCGTAAATAGTATAATCTTGTATACGGTTGTATCTTTTTCCAAACATGCTGGAATATATATTTTTTAACACGCATACGTTGTCGACAGATACTGTAAGTTGCTTGATCAATAGCTTCTTCGATACCGTGATGACAGTTGTACAAACAAACAGCTCCACAATTATTCTCTTTATTCTATTCATAAAGAAGACAATGCCAGCTATAGTTATCAAAAGTTATACTTGGAGACAGACGTCAGAATTGGTAATTTTAAATGTACCTTTGAGGGGTAATCCAACAAATGTGGACTTGTTCGTGATTGATAATTACCTGAAGGTATCGATATCGCGTAATTTGTTAATGTGTAAAATAAAATAGCATAGGCACATGTTCAAACAGGTCAGTTTTCCACCCTTTATATTGGAATTGTTTCTCTGGGCCAACGTTATCGAAAAGGAAAGCAACTGTATTATTGCAGACCAAGAAGCGATCCTCTCGTTACAGAAAACGGAAGCTGGAAAAATATGGCCTACTCTCGAAGTAGAAAATATAGACAAAGATACTAAAAGAAAATATCGGAACCAAGCTTTGGAGCGTGCTCAAGCGGAGGCCGAAAAACTCGAGAAAATTAGAAAGGGTAACTACATCGTTGTGTTAGTATCTACTTAAATGTTAAGTGATACCGTATTTATAAACAATACTCTTCTTCAGAAAAGCGTCAGCATTTGCAAAGAGAGGCAGTCAAGGAACAAATCAACATCAACACAGCTACGTTGAATAAAATTGACGCGATAAGAAATGCTCACCGGAAGGAAGCTATGCTAGACTTCGAAGATTGGAGGTCGAACGCTGAGGTACCGTTTCTATCAGAAATTGAGGGCACAGTACAAGAGAACAGGAAGGGTTACAAGTAATTACATACACAATGCAACTTTTAACATATGTATTATCTACAGGCGTCTATTTCATAGTTTTTTAAAAAGGTCCATGGCTAATTTTTAATAAATCTTTCAATACCATTGCGATTCTAAACCAACCAATCATCTTCAGTAACTTAATCTAATAATATCGTTTGAAATTATTATGTAAAAGAAGTTCTTTAAACTTCCTTTTGGTACAGCACAATTATTGAAAAGCCTAGGCTAATAGTAGATAAAATGTTAATAGTCATTTATCGTGATAATAGTCCTCTAATATCGATTTACCGAAAGGCCTCCGCTGAAGTGGTTCAAAGACGACAGCAACAGATTAAAATCTCGAGCATTGACCGACGACGAAGTATTGGGTACCGCTACGATCACAGAAGTAACTGAAGACGAAACACCGGAACCGGAAAAAGCGTCGAGTAATTCAAAGAAGAATAAAAACGTCGACGATGGAAAGATCGTTGAAATAAAACAGGAAAATAAAAACAGTGAACAGAAGAATAAAGAGGAAATTACGGATGACTCTAGAAGCTCAGAAGACTCTGATGAGAATGATGAATCTAAATCAGCGGAATTGTGGAAGAAGAAAAATTCGAGGCCTGGATGGGCGTCTGTGCAAGCTACGATAAACGGCAAGCTTGTAAAAAGAAATAGCATATTTGACGAGCCATCGAAGTCGGTGCCATTACCACGGAAAAAGGGTACCATCAGCGTCACTTTCTCGGACCGGAAGTTCCCTACTCCCGCTAGAGAAAGCTCTCATCTCGAGGAACAAGAAGTAACCTCATTTGAAATTTTCGTCCTATACATATATACAGTCTAGCCTGTAACAATGTAAGGAACATTTTTATACAAATTCTGTTAATTTTAGTGGCTGGAAAAACAAGCGGAGGCGAGACGAAAGGTAGGATTCGACTCTGCGGACTTGCGACCGGAAGAACGCGATCCACTGTGGTTGAAGAATAAAGGAGAGTATGTGTGGAACAAGGTCTTAATAAACTCGATAAGAGATTGATAATGCTAAGTGTAATTTAACTCGACGCGGTTTGAAATATCGTGCGCTGCATTCGAATTATTTCTACAGATAATATGTGTCGCAGCGATTAAAAATTATTACTTTATATCGATAGAGTATTATTTAATTGAGTAACGCGTTATCCGCCGATAAGGTTTTACATAATTCCTTGAAGCTGATTACGTTTTGTTGCAGTGAGTTCTACAAAGTAGGAAACCATTTGGCAGCAATTAGTGCTTACACATATGGCATCAAGATCAGCGATAAATTAGCGTCGCTGTACGTAAACCGGTCGGCGGCTCATTATGCGTTGGGAAATTATTACAAATGCATAGAGGACTGTTCAAAAGTAAAGGATCAGTAAAACTTAGTCACCAGAAAACAATGAATGTACCCTTTATCCCTCGGATAGCGGACTTTTTCGACGATTACACCGTTGTCGATGCTTATTCATCTATCAATTTCTAATCCTTTGCGAACAAGAATTTTTAAATTACTAATACTATCTTCCTCAGAAAACTAGATTATGTATCAATGTCTTATATCTAGACTATGGATCTTTATGCAAAACCAAAATTTTCTGCATGAACTACAAGACACTTCTTTTTTCTTTAATAATCTCAAAAAATTGGAAATGGTACATCGACATTTTTAAATATTTAAAATATCTTTACTGTTTTAAGTTGTACCAACTCATTTTCGTTCTCTGCTAATGGAATAGAATAATTAATTGGCAAAACCTAAGATAATTTCGTCGGTCTCGGTCAAAGTAGATTGGAGCACCGTTGTCCAAGGGTTAATTAATTTACGAGCACTGGTTGCTCCCGTTCGATGAACTCATTTACCGTCGCATTTCTCGTTCGCAGGCACTGGAACTAATGGAGCCGAAATGCGAGAGCAATCGGGAGTCTCGAGTCAAGTGTCACGCTCGACGAGGCGCGGCACTTTGTAAATTGTCCTCGCCTCAGCACGGCATTCCCGAGCTGGAGGCTGCCCTGGAATTGGCACCGGACAATGAGAGCATAAAATGCGACGTGCTGGCTGCAAAACAGTATTTCGACCTGAAGGATTAAGGTCGCTGCCCATTTAACAGCGCAGTGCCTGAGCAACAACCAGCACCGACATATTCATTTATTTTAATAGAACTACGTCCACTTAATAGCGCATCATCAATTATTTTAATAGAAGCGCGTCCACTTAGCAGCACAGCATCGACACTCCTTTCGGCTTTCTTACTTTTAGTAAGAGTAAGAGGATGTGTTGACGGTGGTTTGACCTTTTTTGAACGCTAGACGCAATTGATGTATATTGCTTTATAATAATGACAAAATTGGATTTACTAAGATTCTCTAACATTTTTATTGTGGTATGTGCTTCAATGAAGAAGTTTATCTAAACATTTCTTAAATATTATTATAAAAGAAAAGATAAGGAGCGGATCATTTTGTATCGGTAGTTCTGGAGTTAACGTTCAACGAAGACCACACCGAAAACTGATTACTAAACTCGATCTTCATTGCGGTCTCACCAATAATCTAAGCGAAATATAGAATAAAATACAACTTTCTCTCTCAAAAAAAAGACGTTGACCGTTTATTTATATTTTAAACAGAAAACAATATATATTACGTTAGTAAAATATCACAGTCAGGAGTCCTGAAGGGTGTTAAACCGAGGAACTTGTCTTAAATTTAGGACGCCTTATCGCTAACTAGAACTAGACTTTTTGTACACGTACGACGGACTAATCGCGACTACATTATAATCTAACCCGGACACTGTTAGCCGATCGGGTCAGTCGAATTTGATCAGCTTTTTGTCGACGCATCCGCACTTCGTGTGCTCCAACGCGTGTATCACTTCGTGGTGTCTGTCACGTTGCCGATCGATTGTGTGCTTTACCGTGAACACCAGGCTGACGTTTCTGGTCTCGATCGGCGCGCAAATCTGTTTCGGATCGGGGCAACAACCGGCGCCGTTGCAACGTGTCAGAACCGTTGAGGCTGGATAGAAAACTTCGTCAGGACTTGGGCCGACAGTTAGGAGCTCTTCAACTGGTACTGCTCGTGGCTGAGGAGTTGAACATCGAAATTCGTGCACTAGCTGCACATGATTCAGAAATCCACCGTCCCTAGAAAGATCGAGGGAAAATTCGTCAACTTTCTCTAACAGATACTCACGACTCACTAGATTGCGGATTTTATACATTTATAGAAAAATAGAAAAGTGCCAGATGAATTTAATATTACGGGTACATTATTCACAACATATTAATAACATTATCAAGAGAAAAAATAAATGTTCATATAACTCCTCTTTCTTGTAATTGATGTAGATAATTTTTTATTTTGCATAAAGATCCGCAGTCTACTGGTGGCATATGATTCATTTCGCTACAGGCAGAATTTGGATCTCAAAACTTTATCCCCGATACGTTCAACACGTTTATCGCCACGTTGGTCATGGTTGGGTGACGCTATTCTTCGTCAATGTTTAAGAATTAATTTTATTCACAGTTGTTTGAACTGATCTGCATTGGGTTTTATCACGATCTAAAAGAGTTGAAGAAGTCATTCCTCTTTTAAGCTTCAACTTTGCGGTTTTGATTAGAGTCACTGAATTATTTTGATATTGTACAATTTTTTGGAGTGATTGTGGGGCAGTCAAAGACTAACAACTTTAACTTCTTTGAGAAGTAGCAGAGAACGTTTAAAGACCTACATTAACGTTTCCGATGTTTCTGTTAAGTCATCATAAAAAGACAGAAATTTTAATGTTCGTAATGCTATAGTATTTGATTAATAGCTTTCCTATTTTATATTTCTCTGCATTAAATTGTACTACTGTCTGCATTTCTAACGATTGCAGCTGCGGACGGAATAGCTGTCTGCTCTAACGAGCGCGCTTCAGGTGTGCACTTTTAAAAAGTGTCACGATCGCGTTAACGAATGTAACGATAATTACCTGTGATGTCTGGTGACCATCGCAAAAGCCAGGTGCGCGTAAACCATGAATAAAACAAGGCTTCTCATTTTCAGGATTGATAGCGGCTGCTAAGGTTGGAACGCTTCAATGAATCTCTGCGAACTGGAGGACCTACTTCCGTGGACGTTGTTCCGTTCGCACCGACTGATCGACCGCGATTGACCAGAGTTGGCCACGGGACTACTCTCTTCAGCGATCTGAATTCTTTCTCCTTCTCTCTCCCTATATATATGTAACTTTCATCCTCGGCCCGGTGCCTCCTGCCTCTTTCTCTCGTGATTTCTCTTTGTTTCTCCTATTGGGGATCTGCCGCAGTTTCGTTTCGTTTGGTTTCGTCCTGTCCTCGAGGCGATTCGCACCGTCGTCGTCTCCCTGTTAGTTCCCGGTAAGCTCGAAGGAGGGGTCGAAGCAAAGCATTCCGAGAACATCGCGGAGATAACTATAATTACAACTAGTGGGTCCTGCCTCCCGTTCCAAGCGGGGACCGCGTTACGTCGCGTGACTAGTCGTCCTTTCCTTTTCTCTCTCGTTCTCTCCGTTGACCGACTCTCCTTCCTCTTTTTTATGCACCGACCGCGGCAAATTTCGACCAGTCATCAGTCAAATGATCAGTCTCCGTGCGGTTATCTCTCCGATGCATTGACTGCATCCCGAGCACTTCTTTTCTGCCCACCGAATTTTGTTCCAGGTAATTTTCTGGTTGCAGTGACAACGGCCCTTCTCCTGCCAATGCTACTTTTTGTCGTCTCGTCAAACATTGAACATTGCTGCAAATACTCGGAAGAACCGATGCAGCCTCTCGTATCTTCGATTTCTCTTACCGCGGGGCAAGAAGATGTCGACATTATCGTTGAAATATTACAACCTTGTTCGTAATCAATTAGCTGAAATCTCGTATCGCTTGTAGATAGCTGCTTCAGCAACGTGATTCATTGAGGAGATTGCATCCGGGCCAACACGAAATGCATTTTCCCTCAATCCACCGCAATCTTTAGCATCTGGTGCTTCAATTTCTTTTACCTAAAGAAATTACAATCAGATTACAAACTGCAGTCTCGCTAAAAACTCTAATCAATCGATCCAATCGACAAGCTCGTAGATAAAGAAGGCATTGTTCTCGAGGATCGATCGACAACAACTCGGTTCCTTCGGAGAGAGATTGCATCCGGGCCAACGGCAAGACACAGCGAGTGCATTCTCTACCGGTCCGCGGCGTTATATGATGCGACAGGTTGCAGTGAGTCACCGCGATGCACCCGTCTGCCTAGTGTCTGGTTGCAGCAGGGTTCGTTCACAATGTTCACCGTCTTTTTCCTTCGTTTTATTCACGAAGAAGAAAGATAACACCGCGTGTGTCGCTGGGAGAAAGAGCATGACTGGACAGAGTCAATTGGATACGTGACGATCGAGTGTAGTCGGAGATTTTCGAAATCGAGGGCCCCGGGTTACACGAGTATCCGTTAGCACGGGTTTTACGTGGAACTGAGTCATCGGTATGCGGTGTCGCGAATCTATGATCCGAACCACGTACGGCGTTTCGGTCGTGGGTTGTACTTGACACTAGTCGATGACCTTCGGATTCGCGTCATCGCGAGCATCACCATTGCCAAGTTAAAATTCACTATGTTCGGTTTCTATTTTTACACCGCCCAGAAAGCGGGGTTCGTGAAATTTCGAGTTGCAGAATGGGGATAGTAAGAGTTCGTTGCGACATGACATAACAAACTTCAATATACGAAGAATCGAAAGAGAAACTAACTTGACTGATGGACCTGTTTGAGTAATTAGTAATTAGCTTCGTCGATAAGTAATCTATTACTGTTCATTGTGGTAAACTATTGCTTTTAAAAATACCGAAGAAGTCGCGAAAACAGGAGATTAATCAATTGCTGATAATTGGAAATTTGTTTTCAATGAAGCATAGAATTTTCTCGTCTGCAAACTAATGAAGTCTTCAAGTCGATGGTGCAGTGTCATTTTATATAATTTTGCAGCGCCGATCGAGAGCAATTGCTAATAGTTTATATTTTGAGAAGTTGATCGGTAGGTGGTTAAACAAATCGTAGAGTATTTATGGAATTTTCCTTTATAATTAGACCGTGAATCAGCGCTTCCTGGGAATAAACACGAGAGCGGTAGCATTAAGTCGAAACAAAATTGAAATTCTAATTACTTGTGGTCAATTATTTCATCGAGAGAGGGAGATCCCTCTTACGTCATTGGAGCTATTCGCTACGTGAGCTGGTTGCACCTGGTTATTCTGTCGTCATTCACGCAGTTTATAACAGTAATGAAAGTGTCGCAACGCCGAGCAGGGAATCCCCGGCGAAGGGCTTGACGTGATACCTTATATTGCATTCGGAAATCACAGTAATAGAAATAGGTGCGGTGTGACTTCCCGAACGATGAAAATCAGCATTGGTAATGATCTTTGAATCCAGTTAGCGGTAATTATTCGCAAGTATATTTCCTCTATCGTAAAAACCACAATTATAGTTACAACTCCACCAAGCTTCGTATTTTCCAGAAATCAAATAGGTAAACCAAGTCGGAAAAGAACGAAAATAAACATATTTGACTCTAATTATTTGAACAAAAGTTTTACTTTTAATATAAAATACAAAATTAAATAAACCGAATCTACATAAAATATTAGACATATCGATTGCCTAACAAAGCTCCAAAGAGAGATTGTGTAAGTGATTAAGCAAAACTACCGAATGAACTTTGACATCATGTGGCGAACTATCGAAATTTCAAGTAGAATCGGTCGGTCGATGACGTGGATCGTCGGTAAAAGAGAAAGATTGTGGTCCCAAAAGCCGTCAATCTTTTTCGAGCGTCCGTCCGATCGACGACACCCCGCCATTTTGTCGGCGGCGACATTATTTCATCCATGAAGAATTTCTGCGGCTTCCAACGCGATTCTTAGAATACTTTTTGGGATCCTTCGATCGTATTCCATCGGACTCGAAGATGGCCAGATGCGAGTTTATTAATAATTATGGACCGGTGTACTATTCCCCACGTGCATGGGCTAGGAAGTGCACTTATAGGCTCTATTCGGGTACCAGATCGAACTTATGACCTAAATTGCCCTATGGTAATCGCTATGAACAGAACATGCTGTACAGATGACGACTGCGATACCGTGAATTACAGTTATTGAGAAATTTACAAGGAAACCAGACCCTCTCGCGAATGTATGCATTATTCAATTACTATGATCAATTTCTGTGAATAAAATGCGCTGAAAAATTCTGAGGCAGATGTATTGCCTACATCAGACTGCTACCCTAATGCAAATCACGATCTTTACCTTTCCCCAGTTTCGCCGTTCAAAGAGTCTGGTGCCATTTTGTTTAATTAGTGACTGTTCAAATGTTTACCGAAGGTAAGAAGAAGTTCGAATCGAATCCATCGAATCCGTGCTCCAATGAATCATAGCGACGCGTGAATCAATCTCGCCATCGCACCGGTCGAACCAGGAAAACTGACAACGACCCCGCTCGTCCCTGTGCGAATGGTAAACGTCACGATAATGATAATCATGAAATTCGTTAGAGTTCCGATGAGATGTGGAGTCTCGGTTTCCGCGATTAAGCCGATCGTAAACAATGCTATGCGTGAACTATCATCCGCGATAAAGAACAATTAACATTCTCACTGGGGCTTTCGCTTGGGAGTAGTGGAATGTTCGTGTATCGTATCAATAGACGGGAAGTCGAAGTTCGAGCTTGATATAAATGTGTTTCTCGGCTCGTTATCGGAAAGTTAGTCGATCGCGGCGCGGCGAGCAGATGGATGCGAATAAATCCGAACGTAGTGTTGTTCGCTAATTGAAAATTTTGTGGGTGTGGGTGTGCGTGGACATCGTCCGTTCATAAAAAAATTCGGCCTTGAACCCGTCGAGGGAGACGCTGGAACGAGTCATCGCCGGTGGTGAAAGATCTCCATGGAACTCGGTGAGACGAACAAGAGACTAAGAGGCCGTTGACGTGTTCTTGGCGACCGCAGGGATTGCTCTACACACGCAGGAGGAGATTCCCGGTTTTTCAAGGATTGCGCAAGCTTCACCGGTGATTCGTTTTCCTCTCGACGCGACGTGCGCCGGTCCTGATCGATGCGTGTGCATCTCTTTGGTTGTAGCATGTGTGCAGGCTGTTCCACGTATAAATACACTTCTGGCAGCAGGAAAGACTCAGTCGATTACCGCTCGATACCACGACAGCCTGCCGGTGGTCCGACCGATCCACGCAGTCCCGGGCGGTTGACTCGCTTCGTTAAGACGAGATCGAGATCGAGACGGGCGTGCGCGTTAAAAGATCCGAGGCATGAGAAGTCGATCATTGAGAGCCTGCCTGCTGAAGCTGATGATATTGATCCCGTTGACTCTGGACAACATGGTCCCGTCGACGGCGCTGATCGACGGCCATCACCATCACCATCACCAGCAACGTGTCACCCGGAGGATCCACCTGCCGCGAGCAGTCAGCGCGTCCCGCAGCTTCCTTTGCAAGGAGCCGCAGAGCCGGGCGTACAACCTGAGGGACTTGATGCACAACATACAACAGAACCCTGGTGAAACTGTCGTTCAGCCTTTCTACATCGTGGTGAAGCGCTGCGACGGACACTCCGGCTGCTGCATGAGCAGCGACAAGAGCTGCACGCCGGTAGCATCCTCGATCTTCTACGAAGAGTTCGAGATCGAGATCCTTAGCGTGGAGACCAGGGGCATCAAGAGACAGTGGATCAAGGTGGAACAGCACGGAAAGTGCTCCTGCGAGAACACCACCGTCAACGATAGACAGCTGATCGAGCGCAAGCAACCCAACGTGACGTTTGTCTGAGGCAGGGCACTTTCGAAGCGGTTATATTCCAGGATTTGGCGCGTTGATTCTCAACACTGTGGGAAACCCCTGTGACGTCCACTCGGGCAGCTGCTGCTCGTCAATTTATCACGAGGAGTTCGAGATACTCGCAGCGTGCGGATCAAAATCGTGAAGAGAGACTGGGCCAAGGTAGACCCGCACGGTGAAACACCAGCAGCTCAACGTGACCTTTGTCCGATGCTGGTAGGGGATATTTTTAAAACGAAGCTGGTGCACTCCACGAATATTCCGGAATCGGATGAAGAACGTTTTCTACATCTCGGTGAACGATGAGACTACTGCTCATCAATCCACCATGAGGAGTTCGAGATCCTCGGCGTGAAGACCGGAGACATCAAGCGACACTGGGTCAAGGTGGAGCAGCACGGTAAAACAACAATAGTGATCTTCGTCCGTGGACATCGCATTTTATTCCCATGTGACGCGACATGACACTTCCATAGCGACACTGGTATCAGGAATATTTTTGCGAAAAATTGCGAATATACACATAATTGATTATATAATTAATATAAATAATCGACAGTATCTGCTCGCGCGGAGCTAAAACGACCTACAGGCGATACAGTTTTTGTAGTACGTAAAATCATATCGTCTATAGGCCGTTTAAAAAGAGATAGTTTCAGTTAAAATTATAAGCCACAGACCTAAAGCCCCAGTGGATCCTCTTTCGAAGCGCGCTCGCGTCTTTCCGGGTTTTGATGGTCGTTGCGCGGTGATCCTGTGTGCCGGCTTCTAGTTCAACGCATGCATTTAGACTGCAACGCGCAAAGAATACTGGCTCGATGCCCAACAACGTGTAACGGCTGTCTCCCCGGCGCCAAGTGTCCGATGCCGGACACCTGTTTTAAAAGGAAGCATTCTGCCGCTTCCGATAGAAAGTCGACGACAAAGTGCGGATTATTTCTAAGAAGATGGAGTTTCGCGCGGTGCATCGCATAATTGTTAATAGACCAAGTCCACGATTCAACTAGTCATATTTATTGCTATTAGCGTGTAGTTCAGGAAGCGAGCTGAACGGGACCAAAACGTATTAACGCGTTAGAAGTTAGTGTACGAATAGACTGCGGATTGTATGCATTTAGGACAAAAATGTGTAGATGGAATAAGAAACAGTAAATACAGTAATTAACTCTTAAATGATATACTGGGTTCTATCATGGCCTCAACGAAACTTCTCTACGCTAACTTTCGCTACTGTATTTTGCGAAAATTGCAAATATCAACATTTTTTAACTTCTTTAGAACATTCGAATTACTTAGTCTGCACTTAAAAGTATCGGAAAAACATTTATACAAAATTTTAGAAAGTTCCTGGGATGATAATTTATAATTTGATTAAACACTATACCATTTAAGGGTTAAAGGAAGAAATACGTTTCTATTCCATTCTTATTTCTTGCAATTAATGCAGAACATTTTTACTTTGCACAGAGATCCGCAGTCTACATACGAGTCTCTCTTTTAGCGAAGAGTTGTCTTTATTCTATTTCCCATTGTGATATTAATTTAATGACGTAATAATAACATCGTAGGTGTGATGTTATTGAGAAACTTGTAGATCGTGGAATGTCTCTGTGTGCGCTGCGAGACTCAGTATTTAGATTCTCTCGTTTATAATTAAAAATTAGCTCTCTCCGCGCGATGCTCGAAGAATTCGAAAGATATTGACATACTGCCCGTTGGTGTACATTGTACAGAAAGCAGGCATGGTCATAGTTTGATTCACTGACATTGTCACTTCGATCAGTACAAAAATTAATTCCGGTTGCCTTCTATACAGCAATGGGCAGTAATGTGGCAATACTTTGAATCGAATAAGAGACTGATGTATATGTAAAATATTTGTTGTATTCGTACTCGCTTCGATACCTCGTATTTATTTTGATTTTGCGGTCGATGTCGAACCATCTTTGAACGTTTGGCGAATCATAGGTATTTATTTTGTATGGTATTTATTAATATTTATCACTGATACGTGGAAGTGGAAGCCATAGTAAGCAAAAATCTGTAAAAACACTACGAAATAAAATGTGCTTTAACAGGAAATTAAGAGACGCCTTATACACATCCTGAGAAACCGTGTCCATGAAATACTTTAGAATTATGTTCATTCCACTAAATAGTGGAGAATTTACTATAAAAAAGCGACGAATTTGATTTGATACAAACATGCGCCAGTTTTGTATGCGATAGTGTCGCCAATATTCAATGACAAAGTATAAAATTACTTTCTACAAGTAAATAAATAGAGGACAACTTAAATGCTATGTAGTTTTCGTAGTGTGTGTATGTTTTTGTCACATCGGCAAACAAAAACAGGGAAGCCGACGGAAGGAATGTCTTTCTTCGTTTACCGAGAATAATGTAAAATAGAAAATGGGTAACCGCCGCTGCTAATCCCATGAAAAATTCTTTCAGCGGGCTCAGTAAGCTGCGCGCAGTCGTCGTCGCAAGACCGATATTACAGTTTTTCGTTCTCTACCGTATAGAAATAACAAACATCGTGTCAACCGATCTTTCTGTACAACGTAATTACCGTTTAACACTAAATAAAAATATTCTCATTTTGAAAGTTGATATATATTAACAGCCAACCAGCCAGTCTGTTACACCGTTCGAACGTAAAAACGGTAAAAATTTCGTGTTCTTTCACGTGTCCTCGTATACAGAACCAACTTTTTTAGTCTTAGAATCGCGCGTACGACGGATATTTCGAGCGCATACGGCGTCCTCTTGTTCCACGTCCTCTTCCGGTCTCATTGGCCCCTCTCGTCGCGTGTCCTCCACGAACCACAGGTTGACCTTCGGAAATATCAATGTCATTTACAGCACTGTACTGATTTAGGGCATTTAGAGCAATTACACTGTCCAACACAAATTTTGCAGAAAAAATTCTTAAAGTAGAAAACTTGACTGAAGCCAATGGTGAAAATATTAAAAAATCGGTAATGTGACTTCAAGATGCCGCCATTTTGTAAATAATCAAGATGTTTAATATCTTTTAGTTCTTGCCATAACTACAATCCGACTGATTAATAAACTCCATTTTTTGTTTTCGATCAGTAGAAAGACTGGAATCACGACGATCGTTGACCCGTACTCTTCAAAACGTACTCTATAAAAAAATACGTAACCAGTGAAATTTTCATTATTTTTACTTAAACAAAGTCACGCGTGTACTTCAAATTTTGATATATACGCGTGCAAAACCCCAATACAATTTGATAGTTTTTCTGAAAAAAATTCAAAATAATTCGTGCAAAAACGGTAAAACAGGAATACCCTCGCTTTGCTACCAGCTTTTTGGAGCCAAAACCAGCCTGTGCGTGCTCGGGACCGGTCAGCAATGTGTTAAGTAGAACTAGGGCGTGTCTTTTTGTACATAGTAATCGTATTTGGAAACCGCTTACCCCTGCCAGATTGACTTTCCCAGACGATGGGCGTAGGCCGAGTGCCACGCGCTGCTCTGAACGGCGATCGCGAGGATCGTCTGGCAGTTGCAGTTCTGGGAGTGCCATTCCCAGAGTTTGCTGCTGCGGCAGCTGCAGCCGCAGCCGCCATCGCTCTTTGCCGTGTATTGCTGGATGGGCATGCTTCCGCCTCGCGACTCTCCTCCTCCACTTCATCCTCCACTATGTCGCTTCCGGGCTCCTCAGTGACTTCGCCAGTATCCACCGCGTCATCCTCTCCGGACATCAAAGGACCGGCTTCCTCTGTGCGCTTCTCGCTCTCTGAACTCATGCCTACGCAAGCAATCGATGCGTTATTACATGCTACACTGTCTCTACTCAGTCTATGGTATAAACAGATGATATCGATATACCAAGTATTTATAAACTTTGACCATTTCTCGCGACTACCTCTTAACGAACTCGTAGTAATATTAGTTAGTGATCGCTACCTTCAGTCGGTGTCATAGATTCTGTGATTATTTCAGTTTGACTATGTTGCTGATCATCGACACCGACTACACGTATACTAGGTATCGCAGGTTCTTCGCTAGTATCACCAACAACAGTGGTACCTGTTACTGACGCGGGCGTCACCGAGACCAGTGTTTCCTGCTCCTCGGATGGTCCACTGCTCGTCTGGAAAAGAATACCACATTGTTACGCGAGAACATCACGAGAATAGACAATAATTATACTGTGCGAGAGCCCGAAAATCCCGGCAAATCTCAAAATTTTCAGAATTATTCTCGAGAATATTCGATTATCTGGCTCGTCTCGATCAGATACCTCCACGACTCGTTTCGATAATGCTGGATTAACCAATAAGCAAACTAAGCACGTGCTCCGGATATCAGGAGAAGAGGAAACTATAGAATGTTCTGAATTTTACTTTTCACATAGTAATAATATTACTAAGTGATTATGTGCATATGTTTGCAAGTGGAAAGAACGAAAGAATAGTGGAAAGATGAAAATCAGTAGCAGGCGAAAAAAACTCTAACCTTTATTACAAATAGTTTTTAATCAAATTAACGAAAATTTCTAAGAAATCGTACAGGTCCAACCTACATTGCGATCAAGTGATCCTGAATAAAAGGGAATCAAAATCTTTTCAGTGCTTAGAGCCTTAATTCGGCAATGCGCCCTGACCATCGGGTTCCCGCACACTTCTAACAATGATCGATTTTATACCGAGGGTGGTAAATCAGCTGCCGGCGAAACTTGCAAGGGTGTTGTAGGTACGCTACGGCCGGTGCCACCATCTTCCAATTGAACCAGATCCATTCTACTATCATCCATACTCTCCTGAACCACTTGTGCCACACTGGAACTCGATGAACCGAATATCGTTCGGGCTGCTGAACCCGATGGTGTCGACAAGGAAGGCGTTGACGACGCAGTAGCAGGCGCGGATGAGTCTCCGAAGGTGAAACGTCCTTGAGGAACTTGAGGTGAACTAACAGCTTCTCCGAATCCATCTCCGCGACGTGGAACGAACAGAGTCGGAGTACTGGGCACTATACTGTCATCACCGCCGTCTTCGTATCCCTGCTGTGGCTGAAAAATAAATGTTTCAGAGATTTTGTTAATTTTATAACTTATCATTTCACCTACCGGAGAATCTAATACTTGATCTGACATTGCACTTTACATATACTTTTCTGCATAGATGGATAATACGTAGACTGCAGATTTTGATGCGAAATAAAAATTGCCCAAGTTGATTATACCAATTTTAAGTTAAATAGAAATATACTTTCTCTTTCGATCATCATAGAACGTCGAAAATCGACAGCGGATTTTATGCATTTTTGGCAGAAGTGTATCAATGTATTGTTTTCAGCTTTTGAAGCTATTAAAGAAGGAAAAAATATTCTGCTTGATACCAGTTCCTTGAAATTGGTGTAGACAATTTTTATTTTGCATAAAGATCCGCAGTCTAGTCGAAAATAATTCTAGTGTTTTTTTACTTTTCTATCTGATCTGAAATTTCTATCTGAAATTTTTGTAAGAAATGCATAAAATCCGCAATCTAATATTGTATTAACAGTTATGCAGCGTGTATGTCTAAGGTACAAACCAGAAGTAGATGTTGCTGTTGTTGCTGCCTAGGCATCGGTGCAATGCCGCGCGATGATCGTGCTGCAAATGACGTAGGTGGTTCTCCGGTTGGTCCAGCGCTGCTTATCGCTTCCGATTGCTGTTGCTGCTGATTTGTAGGTACTGTGACTTGGGCCTGCCTGGGAACTTCCACGCTTGTGGAATCTTCACCCATAATGATTTCAACCTCATTGTTGTCTCTTTCCACTTCTCCTTCCACCTCATAAGGCATCTCTTCTTCCTCCTCCATTTCGTACGGGTCATTATCAAATTCTTCTTCCTCTTGCGCCTGGTGGTTGCCTCCACCCTCGCCTTCGTCACAGTCTACTACAACCACACAGCCATCCTCCACTTCTTCATCCTGATCCCGCTGACTCGACGTTGGTACCTGATGATTGAATCGACATTTCATTATTCACGCTTTCATAATTTTTATGCTACAAATTTTCTACTCCAAATTTATAATTTTTCAGATCATATTCACCTTTTTACAAATTAAATTCATTCTTTTACAGATCAAATTTCCCTTTTTGTAAATGAAATTCATCTTGTAGATTGTAGATGATTCAAAAGTGAAGTAATACAATGTTGTTTTATCATTTTTTGTGATTTTGAGCTTAAGAAAACAAATTTGTAGAAAAACTTGTAAATGGGTAAGTTTGATTTACAAAAAGGTGAGGTTGATTTGCAAACGGAGGAATAAAATCTATAAAAGAGTTAATTTGGAGTGCAAAAAGGTGAATGCTATTTATAAAAGGATTAATTTGGTGTGCAAAACCTGTAGTTAGATATGTAAATAACGTACAGAGGCAATTTACAAAGGTATAAGAGTAGGAAATACCAAAAAGTGTGAAAATTGTTACAAAGGAAAGAAAGAAAACGATAGAATGAAAAGAGAAAGCAGAGTAAGAGAGTAGGATATACAGTCTGGGGCAAAATTAAATAAATTAACCCTTTATAAAGGATTAAGTTTTTAAAAATCAGACCTAACGATCCAGATTTTCCAAACAACTTAAAAATTAGGAAAAACTGCGAGTTAGATCAATTGTAAGTCCAAAATTCTCTTATTATTGATAGACGAAGCTGAGACAGCTGAACAGACTCGGCGTGTCCGAACGTTGGCTCGGGTGGGCTGTGGTTTGTTCGTGTTCATGGTGACGCGTGACACCGCCGGTTGTTTGGCAAATTTATAAAAGCGGCGAAACACGAGTCGATCGGGAAAAAGCGAGACGATACGATACGATACGAAAACATACAGAATATAATCAATAATGAATATAATTTCCATAAACTTGCAAAAGGCATATTTAAAATGTTCAATATAGGTACAGATAAAAAAGTTAAAAATCATAACTTTCACTTTTTACTTCCAAACTCTGACCACTAATATATAATTTCAATAATTTTTCATTACATATTACCTCTGATAAACTAATCGTACTTACATAAACTAATCCCTCTATCACCTTAAAAAGAAAACTCAAGTGGTTTGGTCCAATTTTTAAGAAGTTACTAGTTTTCAAAGGGTGTCCACTTAATTTTGCCCTTGACGGTAAAATTAGAATTATAAAAGAAATTGTAAAGCCGAAAAGCAAGAATTAAGTACAAATAAATAGTAACATCCTTGCAATCCAACTTCACCTGGTACTCGACCTCTGAAGCGCTAGCGCTGGCAGTGGACGCCATTTCTTGTCTGCTGCGTTTGGCCTTAGGACTCAGCACCTGTTCCTGCCGGCTGTGATCCATGCCCTCGATTCCAGATCCCGATGCCGTTGAATCTAGAGTCCTGGGTCGCTTGTGACCTGTGGACGTTTGAGACGTGCTGACAGATTGCGTCGAACTACTGGCTACAGTCTGTTGTTGATCGCTGGCTGCGGGCTGTTGTTGCTGTTGCTGTTGTTCGACCCTTGGACTAACCAAGGCGACGGTTTGCTGTTGTTGTTGCTGCTGCTGCTGTTGTTGACATTGCTGTTGTTGAACGTTAAGGGTCTCTGCGCTCTCTGGATCCTCTCGTTGCGTGGACTCTGCCGACTCGCTCAGTTGAGGTTGCACAACGAGTTGACGCAAAGTGCTGGGCGCTGTCTGCGACGAGCTGCTGGTACTGGCTGGTTGGAAATCAGGAAGACTACTGGTTGGGGAGCTAGTTTCGGTAGTGTGCACTACTTGTTGCTGCGACTGCTGTTGTTGATGAGGTGCTACCATCACCGGCGCGCTGGCTGTGGTGGGTAAAACCGCGGCTGTTCTAGACTGCACGACGACGCTCATCGGGCGAATGCTTGCCAGCGGAGTCTCTGCTCGAGCGGACATCGGTTTGATGTTAGCCGTAGGCGGCTCGGTGGTAGCACTGACTCCACTGACTCCAGCCAACTGCCGTTGCAATTGGGTGACCCTTTGCACCAAAGTTTCCTTCTCCGACTGAATCTCTGCCTTCTCGTGCTCTAAGCGGGAAATTCTGCCCTCCATCTGAGACTTCAGAGCTACCAGTCGAGCATCGAGTTCGGTGGTGTCCGATTCTGTAGCACCTGTCTCAAGTTTTGCCTTCAAGTCGAGCAATTCCTTCTCGCAAATCTTCTTCGATTCCGTCAGCTGCATGATCTTAGTTCTGGCACCTTTCAACACCTGTTTGGCACGCTCCTCTTTCTCCACACTAGTTTTGTTCATCGTGTCTATCTCCTTCTTGAGCAACTCGGCTTCGCTCTGCACAGTCTCCATTTGCCGAGACAACTCATCAACTTTCGTAGTCAACTCTACGTTCGCTTGGCGTAATTCCGCTCGACCCTCTTCTCGTAATTGGTCCTCGCGTTCTTGGGATACCTGTGAGGTGTCCTCGCTACTCGAAGTGCCAGCAGTCATTCGAGACTCCTCGGTTCTGCTCTTCTCTTCCTCCACTGTCTTCGCGAGATCCTCGTATTGAGTCTTGTATTTCTTCGCTATCTTTCGAATCTGTATCTCCTTGTTCTTGATGTCGTTCAGAGCCGCCTCTTTGTCTCCAAGCTCCTTCTTCATCGTCGCCAGATCTTTGGACTTGTTAGAAGAGTCAGTGAGAGCTTCGCTCAATTCCTGGCCCAACTTGCGAGTTTCCTCGGAGGTCTTCTGAATTTGTTCTCCTTGAGCTTGTACTTGCTTCTGAAGCTGAAGCAGTTGTTCTTCGAGCTTGGACTTCTCAGTCTTCAGCTGAGTCATTTCTTCCGAGCGTTTCGCGTGTGTCTCGCGTTCAGACGTTAGCAATTTGCTGAGATTTTCGCGTTCCGTTTGCAATCTGCGCCAGTCTTCTGGACTCGTTTTGTTGGCTCTCTCCACCAACGCGTTGGCTCTTTGCCTCCATCTGGTTGCCTCCGCTTTGAGGCTCGAGTTTTCTTGCGTCAAAGCTTCGGTCTTCACTTGCAAGTCTCGCGTCGAGTCTCGAAGGGGTCCTACCTCCTCAGAAAGCGCTGCAACCTTCGCAGTAAGCTCTAACACCTTCCCGCTCAAGTTATCTCTCTCCTCTCTTAGGATTCTGTTCGAATCCGTGATCGCATTTAAGGTTTCAACTTTTCTCAGCAGCTCTGCATGCTTGGAGGTGGTTACCACATCGATCTCGGATTTCTCCCTTTCCGAATTCAGAATTATTTCTGTCTCTTTCAATCTCTTTTCTAACACCTGTGAACAAATATTTTCTGTTAGCTATGTACTACGAATTTTTTTATTAGGTTGCTATATTCAGGGTGGGGCACTATAAACAGGTCACCTGAATAACTCGCTTGCTTTTGAAGTTAGAAGAAAATGCATCAGACCAAACCTACTTGATATCGAGGCGCTCGTAATCTGGTGTCCTTAATTTTTTTATAGGTGAAGACGTCAAGGAGACATGGAGGTCAACTCTGTTTTTTTAAGTGGAACGGTATGGTTTTTTATTTACAATCTGATAGTGGGTCGTTCAAGGTCACGCAAGGTCAACTGCAATAGAAAATAAAGTGTCTGAAAGCACTCTTCGAACACTACGACGATTTACATGTAACATGTTATTTACGTATTCACTGCTACTTCAAGTGTTCAAAATGACTGCCTTGAACACAGAGACATAATTTAAAACGTTGCAATACCGATGATACTGCCTGACACATTTCAGTTGTATCTATTACAGAGCAAGCTCCTTTTATACGTTCTTCCATATCAACTATGGTTGTTGATTCTTCGCGATACACTTGTTCCTCCAATTTTCCTCACAAATGAAAATCTAGTGGTGTCAGGTCTGGGGAACGTACTAGCCACTTATTACTTTCTGATCGACCAATCCATGGAGTTCTAAAGAATTACTGAATAGGACATTTGAAGGTTTTTGGATTTGTCGATCAGAAAGTAATAAGTGGCCAGCACGTTCCCCAAACCTCACACCACTAGATTTTCATTTGCGTGAAAAATTGAAGGAACAAGTGTATCGCGAAGAATCAACAACCATAGTATATATGGAAGAACGTATAAAAGGAACTTGCTCTGTAATAGATACAACTGAAATGTGTCAGGCAGTATCATCGGTATTGCAACGTTTTAGATTATGTCTCTCTCTTCGAGGCCGTCATTTTGAACACTTGAAGTAGCAGTGAATACGTAAATAACATGGTACATGTAAATCGATGTAGTTTTCGAAGAGTGCTTTCAGACACTTTATTTTCTATTGCAGTTGACCTTGCGTGACCTTGAACGACGCACTATCAGATTGTAAATAAAAAACCATACCGTTCCACTTAAAAAAACAGAGTTAACCTCCATGTCTCCTTGACGTCTTCACCTATAAAAAAATTAAGGACACCAGATTACGAGCGCCTCGATATCAAGTAGGTATGGTCTGATGCATATTCTTCTATCTTTAAAAGCAAGCGAGTTATTCAGGTGACCTGTTTATAGTGCCCCACCCTGTATAATAAACCTGTAGATTGTAATAGTAACTGTTGATCCAAACACTTCATAGCATTTGCATTCTAAAATCGGACATTTCATACGCAACAACGCAAAAGTATTCACAATACTTACCTCCGCTTGGGATTTTATTCTCAGATTCTCCGCCCGAAGAACGTCGAACTTGGTTACAGCCAAATCTTTCTCGCGTCTCAGGTACTTCATAACTCTCAGTAGTTGTTCGGCCGATTTAGAGTCGTCTTCTAGTCCGCTAAAGCTGCGATTCATC
The DNA here is from genome assembly GCA_028454225.1 of Lasioglossum leucozonium. Taxonomy (NCBI): domain Eukaryota; kingdom Metazoa; phylum Arthropoda; class Insecta; order Hymenoptera; family Halictidae; genus Lasioglossum; species Lasioglossum leucozonium. The sequence continues at coordinate 12,286,466 of CM052205.1, read as the reverse complement.
GCTTCGAAACTAGTATCGGGACTGTCCCTACCGCTGATCTTAGTTTGCTGACTATGCATGATCGCTGCTTTGTCGCTTAACTCTTGGATTTGATTGTGTAAAATAGCATTTTGTGCATCTAAGTCATTTATTCTTTGTTGCATTTCCTGCATCTCCGTGTGGAATTTCTTCTCCCTTTCTTGACAAGCAGCTCTCTCGAGCTCTAGAGCTTCTACAGCACTATTTCTTTCTTGGGCGAGCGTTGTGATCTTCTGGTCTACCAAACGAGCTTCAGCTTTAATCTTGGCTAATGCCTAGAACGAAAAATTCCTCGTTGTACCTAAATTCGCAACCGGGCGCAAATTTTTGTACTGACCTAATATCTTATAGCATTTACCTGAAGGTCCGTTGAATGCAGAACCATTTCTCTAGCGTATTTCTCTTCGGCCTCTTTCGCAGTTATGGAAGCAGTTTGTAAGTCACTTTTAACGATTTCTAATTCTCCTTTAACTTCATAGAATTCTTCAAGCTTTCTTTCCGCGTCAGCTAATTTCTCTCGCAACTCTGAGTCGGTTTCTTGTTTACCGCTAGAAACTTTCGCTAATTCTTCCACTAATTCCTGCACCCTCTTCTGAAGACCCATTACTTCTACGCGGGCTTCTTTCAAAGCCGTTTCTAATTCCTCTTTCGACTTATTATATTGCGTAGTTAGCTCTCGTAATTGTGCTTCTGAACTCTCGGCTATGTCGCAATACTGTTGACTCTGCTGCCGTGCGGCTTTCAACTGTTCTGACAATGACTTCGCTTCTGCCTGCGACGCCGCGAGTTGCATCTCGATTTCTTTTAATCTCTTCACGAGATTTTCGTCACCTGCAAGTTTATGTAGCTACAGAATTTTATACATAATCATCAACTAACTAATTATTAGAGACGCGCGACAGTCGAGGCGGGTCGGGTTCTCGAATAAATTGGGATTCCCGAGAATATGTAATCCCGACAATTTTCGAGAACCCGAATGTGCTTGGGAATCCTGAAAATTCCCAGTCCCGACCCGACATTTTTGGGTTCTCGCGTACTTCTACTAATTATACAAAAATGCAGCCCCATATGGTATACGTACCAGTGAAGGGCTTTGAGATAGCATGACTAACAGCTTGTCGAAGTTTAGTGTTAAGTTCTTCAATGCGCTGTGTGTTCTGGGTATCAGATTGGCGGGCTTGCTCAAGCTCAGTTTTAATTTGCTGCGTTATATTACGTTCTTCCGCCAGTCTTTCTTGCGCCGTAGTCAGCTGTCTTTCCAAATGGCCCGACAATTCCCTGAATCTGTCCTGTTCTTCCTGCAATCGCCGCCTCAACGCTGCGCACTCTCTCGTCGCATCGTCCAGACGTTGTTCTGCGCGCAGCTGACCCTCGGCTTGAACACGTTCCAAACTAGCTTTGATAGACTCAACGTCCGCACGCAGCAAGGCTTGCGTTTGACGCTCTCGTTGGAATATTTCGCGCTCCTTCAGCAAACGACTCTCCGAATCACGCAGAAGTTGTCTCTCTTGTCGTGTGTTCTCTAGCTGTACTTCTGCTCGAGACAACCGCGTCTGAGCTGATAAAGCTTCGTCTTTCAGAATCATCAAACTTTGTTCATGTTTGCCTGTGGACAAAAACAATTTCAGTAATTATACAGCCGTACAATCGTTTTAAATCGAGTATTCCCGATATTAATAAATTCGACGCACCGATTGTCACGTTGTAATTGAAGCATTTCTCCTCGAGCACCTTTATCTGGGATTTGTAAGAAGCAACATTCGCTTGCAGGAGATTAAACCTATCATTCGCAGAGTCCAATTGTGCTTTCAACCTGCAACAGCGACCTGAACTTGCTTCCGCTTGTTTTCTAAGCCTATCGACTTCTTCGCCCAACATTTTCTCATGAGCTGTTCTCTCTTTTCTGTAAGTGTCGAATTCATCTGTAACTTGTTTCAATTTAGATTCGCATTCTGTCAATTGCTTTTTCAATTCTTTTTCCGCGCTGGCATCGGTTTGATCGGTCTTGGATGATTTTTCAACGACAAGTTTCTCTCCATCCTCTTCTTTTGTGTCTCCTTCGAGTGTTTCAGGGTCTTCTTTCTTCTCTGATCCACCTGTCTGCTTCAGACACTGTTGATACATATTTTTGTACATATCCCTTTGCCTTAAGAGACCATCTAGCATTTTCGTTTGTCTGTCTTGAGAAGCTTGCATATCCTCCAATTGTTCTAAATACCTATTATCAATTCAAAGAAATTCAAATTAGTCGAAGTATCCCTAAGAGTACGAATAATGTACAATAAAAGTCATACCTGTCCAATTTCTCTTTCATTTCGCCAGAATTAATCTCATCAGTTGCTCTCTCTATTTCTTCTTGTCTCGATGATAGAGTACGAACTATTGATAATAATTTTTGATTGTTTTCTTGCAATTCTTCGATGTCTTTGAAAGTAACAAGTTTCTTGCTGATAATCTCCGATGAGGCCAGATTGTCTATGTCTACTGAATTCGAGAATTCGCTTGAATGCATAGTTGCACCACATCTGCTTTCCTGAACTTCTTTCAAGAGGAAGCATACCTGAAACGCAACGACAGTTAGTTACAATTCTGTACAACTTCGTAAACGAGTGCAACTGCAATTTCTACGCACCTGACGCGCCAAATCTGATAGCTCTGTTTTTAATCTTTGATTTTCCTTTGAATGATGTTTAGCAAGACGATTCGCTTCATCCGTTGTTTCCTGCAGTTTATGATTCTCCGCTAGAAGTTCATCTAATCTCGATGTAAGCGTCGTAATATTGGCCATAGCAGTTTCATAATCTTCGCGTTGTTGCTGCAAAATAGGCGCTTTCTCCACCAATTCGCGCAAGATCACCTCCATCTGGGACTTCAAGCGTTCATTTTCTTCGCGTTCTGACGTCAGTTCATTTGTTGCTTCGACTAATTGTGTGTAGATTTGAGTGAGACTCAATCCTTTCCTCAGCACGCGACTAGCTATGGCTGCAGTTGGCGCAAGTTGCTCGACAGCTTGATCCAATCGTTCTGTAAAACCACACATAATTAGCAAACAAATAAATCACATTTAGTTAAAGCAACTAATTACTAGAGGGAATCCCTAATATTCTCTGTTCTCACAAATCTCTACTAATTATGTACCTTGCTTGAAGTTCTTGAGCAATTCATTGGCATGTTCCAGTTCTTTTGAGAGTTCCTCTATTTTCTGTTCCTTCTCTTCCAGTTCCTCTTTGTGCTGTATCTGAAGTTGAGCGTGCGTCGTTTCTAGTGCTCCGTATTGATGAGTGGCTTGTTCTAATAATTCTTGAAGTTCTTTAACTGCATTGCTGAATTCTTCGGCCTTCGCATTGGCTTCGTCGGCCATGCCTTTGTAAAGATCTGCTAATCTGGTTTGGGCACCGATTTCTTCCCTATAAGAGGCGTGCATGGAAATTTCTTGTGTACGTTGTTCTTCCAGTTTTTGAGCAAGCTCGTCACAGCGTCTATGAAGAGCTGTGTAACGTTCCCGTAATTCCGTTGCTGCCTCATTAGCAATACGTAATTCCTCGTCGCGCTGTGACAATCGGGTATCGGTTAAAAGAGCTCGTGCTGAAGTTTCGGCTCTGGTTGCTTGCAATTCTGACATCCTCTTCGTCAGTTCTTCCTCAAGTCCTGCCATTTGTTGTTGTATCAAAGCTCTCTCTTGCTCTAACCGTTTCTCCCTGAAACATTTCACTTATTGTATGTGGGAAACAAGATCACATATTGTGTTCAAAGAAGCGATATCGTACTTAAATTCCAGAGTCATTTCACGACTCCGAATCTCCTCTGTCTCTGCCAGAGCTTGGCATTTAGAAGCGACAGCATTCTGAAGTTGTGAGCCCAGAGAAGATAGTTCGGTATGCATCCTTTCAATCTCTGTATCGCGTCTTTCGACCTGTAGCTGCAACGCATCCCTTTCGTCCACAACTGTGTCTCGGTTTTTGCGTAGATCTGCATTCTCTTTCTCCAATCTGTAACATTACGTGTCAAATTGAATATTAAAATTATTACAATAGATATATTTTTTTAAATACCTTTTAAGAGACTCCTGTAATTTTGATATTTCATTCTTGGATTCGTCCACATTATTTTGTAATTCAGCATTATATTTCTCTGACAATGTCAGCTTTTCCTTGCATTCCTCAAAGTTCGACTTCTCTTCTGTTAAACTCTTTTGTAATTTCTCCAAAGTTTGATCTAAAAAACATTTACATACAACGTAGTCAAATGATAACTGGAATCTCAAAGGAATAATAGGAACTATCCTTATACATAAGGAACATTTTTTATACAAACTGTATTATTTTGCAGCAAGTTATGATTTCCACCAAAAAATAAACACATTATTTTATTCGAAAAATGTTTAGACAAGATTAGTGATCAGAAATAGGGATAGTGCAATCCAAAATATATCTACAAACAATTAAAAATTGGAAGAGTAGGACATTGTCGGCATAGATCAAAATAAGGCGGCTTCTACATATAAAAAGAGGTTATCTTCTCCATGTAAATAAACCGGGCGATCGTTATCGGGACAAAAAATGCGAAATACAATCGAAGCTTACCGAAGTTCTTTTTGTTGGTTTCGAAAACTGCCTTGGCTGTGATATATTGCTCGAATTTCTCGTTAAAGAACGTGTTTAATTTCTTAACGCATCCTTCTGGAATTTGAGTCAATTCCTCGTCGTTTAAAGCCTCTCGCAACGCGTTGTGCTCATTCTCGTCTGTCTTTTCCATCTTTCCTTGACGACCGACGTATCCGTTAATCAGGAGAACCTTCCTTTTAACAATAAACTCGTGCTTCAAGATTAATTCTGTTCGATTGGAGGCGCATTTGACGGTACATTCAGTATGTATCACCTTCCTCTCTGTAATTCACTGTGGTCTGCTGCGGTCTTTATCGAACTGACGCTGCTCACTGGAAACTGCAACGTTCTGATCAAACGTACATAAGTTACACAGCGCTAGTGCGCCAATTTTCAATCAAGATCAATGGTAACTAAATATGTAAATAATTTACCGGCATCATTCTTATTATTTCGTATTAATTAACGCACAATCAATGAATGCACACTTACAGTTTCTCTCGGTTTAAGTTTTTTTCTAATCGAGATATATTGCAATTCTATTTTTCTAATACAACGTTTTTGTTCTTCCTTTCTTCCAAAACTTACATCAGTTACGCCAAGTATTCCCACTTTTTTTTATAAAAACAACTTTAAAAGTATGCTCCTTTGCTTCGCGCAAGCGTATATATCTACATTTTTAGTGAAATTGTACTCTTCATAACAGTTTTTTATTCCAGGTGATAGACGTGTTCGAAAATTAATTTTCTAAATAACGTAAATAAATAAAACTTCGATTGATGTGCGGCATCGTACTTCCACACGTGGGAATAGAATTGTTTTACGTAAATGATACCTTTACCATTTACTGTAAATAGAAAGATCGTATCTTTTTGGATAAATTGAAAGAAATTCAATAAATGACCCCAAATAGATTTTCTATTTATCAAAAATGACTTCGCTTCTGAAACCAAACATTCTAAGAGGTTATATAAACTGTAGCGTTCGTCGAATCGAACAAAGACAATTTTTATACATAAAAGATGCGTGCAGGTACTGCAGTTGGATAAATACAGATGTAAGTTCAGATGAAAAAATCAAAACAGGTAGGAATAGCAAACGAAAGCATGTTAGTTTCTACCAGTTTGGTTCGAACAGAAATTTCTGTACAACAACATTACCCAAAGATGCAAATGTATTTGGAGATCTTTCGAACGAAAAATACGAAGAAATCGAAATGGATGAAGCAGAAAGAGAAGAGGAGGAGGCTACAGAAAATGATGCAAATATTCCAAGATGGAAAAAATTAAGTCCGGGACAATATTCTAATCTTATCAAGTCTCATATGAAACAGGGGAATTTGGAGCTAGCATTGACTGTACTAGATTTAGTTAAAAAGAATCGCGACAAACCCACTTTATATATGTACAGCTTGTTAATTTATGGATTTGCTCAGCAAGGCCACATGGATAAATGCTTTAAGCTTTACAATCAACTAAAGAAACGTGGGATGGTACCAAACGCAGCGATATACAATAGTTTACTTAACGCTTGTGCAGTATCAAAGAACACGGACAAAGCATTGGAGTATTTACAAAACTTAAGAGAGAATTTTTGTTCAAAAAATATTGCTTTAAATGAAACACATTATATCACTCTTATAAAAGCTTATAGCTGGCATAAACAAATTGAGACTGCTTTTGAAATAGCGGACGAAGCGAGGGACAAATACTTGATCTCATCCAATATATATGGTGTTCTATTTCATACAGCGATCAGTGACAAAGTAAACGGATTGAGGTATGCTCTGGTTCTATGGCATCAAATGAAAAGATATAAAATAAGGCCAACTATAATTCATTACAATCTACTTTTGAGAGCAATCAGAGATACACAATTTGGTAAACTGAATGTAAATGAATTTCTAATACCCGATTTACGTGCTACTCAAATTACACTTCAAGAAGTTGGCAGACCAGACTTATTAGATTCTCCACCAACACTGAGTTTTTCCCTTATTACTTTGATTAAAGATCAATCGAAAAATAGAAAAAGTGAAAGTCTTATTGAAATGGATTCGGAAGCGGTTCTATGTAATCAATCTATAAAAATATCTAACAATTTGAATAATATACTGAGAAGTAATCGACTAATCCTGTTCGGTGGAATAGAGAAAATATTAGAAAGAATGAAAAATGATAATGTAATCCCTGATGTGAAAACAATGACTATGCTCATGGAACTGCTACCACCTTCTTTAGAAGCAGAGAATATATATCTGAAATATATTAATAGGGAAAAGATTACAGTAGATATAAGCTTCTTTAATATGCTTATTAAAAGAAGAAATGTTAGGAAACAATTTACAGAGGCAAAAGTAAGTTATTAATTAATAGCATTTCAATCGATTGTAACATTTAATATATTATTTTCTTTCTACATTTTAGAGTGTTCTAAACGAAATTCAGAGACATCATCTAACACCAGATGTTGTAACATTTGGAGTACTGGCCTTAGGTTGTAGAAAGATCACATACGGAATAGAACTTTTAGAGCAAATGAATAATATTGGATATGCACCAAATTGCATAATAATAGGGGCGTTAATCCACAATGCGTGTTACGGAAGGAACTTCAAATATATTGAATTTTTATTGAACTATATGCTAGATAATAATATAAACCCTAACAATTACATAAGGGAAACATTAGAAAACTTTGAAAAATTGATATTGAAAGAATTAAAAACGATGGTATACCATTTTGATCGTTAAGAGTTATTGTAATGTTTCTTAAACTATATTTTATTATTTATTGATATTTCAGAACAGATACAATCGTAAAGAAATACGGGAACTGCAGAGAGAGTACAACAGTTATAAGATAGCGTACGACGACTGGTTCCAGAAGATGCAAAAGGATGATGTCGTTGAAATGTCGAGGAAGCAAAATTAGTACCATTACGAGTAAATATCTGAGGTACAGTAATCGCGTGATCCCTGTCCTCAGTCTTTACTATATAGGATCCCCGTCCAGTGCCTACTCACTCCACCGGCTGTCAACGCCGCGCCGCTTCGCAGGGCGGCGACGATTGATGTAGGCTCGGGTATATCGGTGTGAACACCACTACATTGACACCATCAATCAATTTTACAAATCTCTTAATTTCCATTATTTGTTTATGGGACTTTCGCTACCTTATTTCTGGCATTTTTCTGATTAAAATGACACCAAACACGATATAATTTGAACTGTATTAAGTGGTTTTATGGACGATGAAAGTTTCGAAGGCAACGACGAACAGCGTATTGGAAAGAAAGAGACGCGAACAGTCGACGTCGCCGGCACAGTTTATATGTAGAGTAAATATGTTTGGTCTGGTTCTAATCAAAAAAATGCTAGAAACAAACCAGTGAAAGTCCCATAAAAAAATAATGAAAAATAAAGCATTTTTAATTGGTATTACATTGTGAGAACACGCGGGCCTTTGAACTGTGCCGGCGACGGCGACACGCATCGGTCATGCGATCCGTATGTTCGGCTCTCTATTGAAGCTTCGCTCGGCGCGGTCGGCGCGATAGATATGTGAGCGCAGTCATAAATCAAAAAGCATGTCCCTCCACCGTATTTGTCCGTGCCAAACACAGCGTTTAGACTAGGAATGAGCATTTACTGTATTTTGTTTTAGGACATGTACAAATAGCTTTATTATCATGAAAGAGTTTTATACAAAACTTATTGTACGATATATTAAATTTACTGTTAAAAAATTATTCATCTGGTTGTAATTAGCAAATTATGGACAGGACGTTTTCGCGAGTTTAACGCAGATAAGGTGGTCGAGTTTCCTGAGCCCATGGTCTACTTCTTGTTCCCGCGTTTATCGCTCGAGAGGGACAAGTACCGCGAATACTAAGTTTGTTGTAACCGGTAGGTCCTGTTGGTTGTGCGCCGCATGTTTCCAACGCTACAAAGTCATCGACGTGAAGAGACGGAGGTCGTGAGGTATTTGGTGGTCTGGATCGAAATGGATCTGCTCCTCTGCCTACGCCACCCACTACTGGACCACCTCTCAAGGAGTTTGAGAATTGTGTCCTGCCTCGCATCGGTGTAACTGCAACAAAATAGCGAACTAAGAATAATGATGTTTATACAGTATATACACTGCTGTTTTGGTACCGACAGTTTTTTCGCAAATATTTCAGAAATTAAACAAGACTGTCAGTAACATACACAGAAAAAAAGGTGTTCAAGATATCGATTTCTAGAAGGCAGATAGTTGTGCTGCAGATTCAACCGAATTTTTATCGTGTAATAAACACATGTATATAGCTTACCAAATGGTTGTTTCACTTTCGATACAGGAGACGTCGATTGCTTCTGTATATCCCTAGCTTCTTGATCATCGTTTTGAGACTTCGATTGCAGCGGTTGTGTAGCATCATCGAGCGGTGCCTTCGAGCACAGATTCTGAGCCTCTGCCAATAAATTAAAATCAGCAGGAAGCAATTCACTCGCGAGAGCCAAAAGATCTGTCGTATTCTCGGTTGCTACTTGACTCGGTGACATAAACGTGTATTTCTTTGGTCGTTTCGACACGGGATCCGGAGTCCTTAAGCATCGTTGAGAAAATTGATTCAATAAAGCCTCCGGAGTTGGCAACAACGGTTCTAACATTTCTGGAATCGGTTCTTTCTCTTCTTTGTCTTCGGCGGACTTTAAAATCTCTACTAACTCTTGCGCTCTTTTGATCTTTTCCAGCGGATGATCGTTTTTATCCCACGATATCAATGACGCCAGTTGCTGGACACGCAAATGCAACGATCTGCGTTGCGACTCCGATGCGATTAAATTCTCTAAGAACATTATAGTTAAATCAACGACCTGGTCTTCGGGATCCTCTAACGTGGAGATATGTTCTAGCAAAGATCGTAACGCGTCAGGATTATTTTCTAAACAGCTTTTTACATGATAGAGGCCATAGTTGTGGCTACTAAGAGACGCGAGTATTCGGAGTGTACTTTTAAGCATCTCGGACTCGAATTTTGTACTAGTTGCTAGAATGTCAATGAGCGCTGCTAAAATGGATAGAAGTGGCTCCTTGCTTGGTACCGAGTGCGTCAGTCTTTTCTCAAATGGTTCGTTGGCGTCTTCTTGCATCAGACTCAGCGTGCAGTCGCACAGTGTCTCGAAGGTATCCAGTATTTCATACTGCGTCCTAATGTCGCTTGTGCTTTTCAGCGCGCTACACATCATCTCGATAACAGGTGGGTATTTCTGATCGGACTTCACCTGTGCTCTCGACGCCGGACTAGTTAAAGTTAGCAGCGTTGCTTTCATAGGCGCGTGTCTAGCGAGTTCACTGAGCAATGCAAGAATTAATACATTATTCTCTAAAGGGGCTGCAGCTATTATGCCATCCAACAAGCATCTGCCGACGAGTAACGCCGTGGGCGCCGCTAAATCGCTCAATTGCATGCACACTTTTGAAAGAAGGATTAGCAGATCCTTATTCCAACTGGCGCAGAGCAGCCTCAACGTTTCGGTCAAGTTGTTGGCCTGAGCCTGCAGATGGGCAGACCATAATTTTCGAAAGCCTAACAATCTGGTAGCGTCTTCGGTTATAGTTTCTTTCAAAGTCAGAACGGGTGGTAATAGTCTAGTTAAAAGTTTCAAGCCAGGTATAAAATTACAAGGGCTGAGAGACACCATCTTCAGTACTTCGCCCAGCATTTGCGTCCACAAAGACTTCGCTACGTTTCCTGATCCATCCGAATCTACGGCTTGCGTAAATACTAACAAAGTTCCCACTATTTCCTCGGACAGAGTCTGCACAATTCGAACAGGAGGAATAGCTTCCACCAGTGAATAAACACCGAGGAGCGGCACTACAGCCGTCAGATCTTTGAAGTCCGTTGCCATACATTTTACAAGGCGTTCCAATAATGCCCTCGTTAACTTCACACATGGCAGAAGCAGTGCAACCAACGCCAAACCCCTGCGTCCGGTTAGGGCTGCACGATGCAAAAATGGCTGCTCGTAGAACTCGGAAATGTTTGCCATCACTGCGATGAGAGCCGTTAGACCATCGGCAGCGAATAGCTGAGTTAACGCGTTCCTATACTTCAACTCAATGTAAGGCTCTAACGGATCTACGTCGTTGTTAAACGGGAAAACAAGATAATACAAAATCCTGCACGCCGTGATCAATTGTCCTGGAAGAGACGCTGCCTTGTCCGCGTTTTTTTCGGATACACGCAACTAGTGGAGAAACGTCTCCGTAGTTCCAATGACTCGGCTGTGCAGCCGTAGTTATATAGGAGGTAACATCCTTCAGAACTGCTTGGGCTCGCGATTTTTCCAAAATAATCGCGGCACGGTTCTGGAACACCTCTATTCGATCAGAGTATCTAATAGTTGCAGATATGATCTCGGCAGAAAATTCGCACAAATTTGGATCGGAAAGATAGGGAATTAAGGTGTCGATAAACTCTCCTGTAGGAAGAACTGTTATGATAGCTTGTAAGCCTTCCGGGAACGTCAGAAAAGAGTGCAGCTTCTTCAGGGCCAACCAATCGGAGGGTTGATGTCTCAATCGTAATAAACACTGGACAACTTGAAGTCGCCAGGCTAAGACGGATCCTGCACCATGTAATTCGCACTTGAGTGCTTTTAAAATTAATTTTGTGACCCCCGGTTCCTTCAGTAGATACAGCAAACCCTCCTTGGTGTCGGAAAGACGCAACAGAAAGTGTCGAGTGGCTTTGATCAAGTTTAGATCGGACTTTGGGGAAGTAAGCGCCATGAGAACGTGGTACAAGAGTTTGTGGTGCTCGAAGTATGCAATCAGGTGGCAACGCGGGTTTCGATTTTGCTCGCGCTCGAATTCCATTTGTGCTCCAGCTGGAAGCTGACGTTTCGGCTGAGCCATCAACGTGGGCGCGCACACGTATGTGCTTGTCAGCTCAGTCACGGCCAGTTCATCCAGTTCTTTCACCTCCTCGAGGAACTCGTACGTGTGCACTTTTCGAAGCAGCGAGCTCAACGCGTACTTCAATCTAGCCAGCTTCGCTGTGTCCAACATCATCAGGGCGTTTTTATACAAATTGCTCTTTGACTTGAGAAAGTCCTGGACGATCACGGGACTTATCAATGCCGCGTCCAGCGTACGAAGAGCGGAGAGTTTCACGGGGAGAGCTACGTTCTCACGCATGCATAACGCTAGCAATTTGTAAGGGGCGTCTACTTTCAAGAGTATGTCCGGACCTTGAGGAAGCTTGCACAAAGCTTCCGCCAATCGTACTCCAACTTTCACGTGTCGGACTTTGTATGCCGGCTGAGGCTGAGCTCGCGCAAGATCCATGTCCAACCCTGCGTTCACGATGTTCGTCAAGTCATTGAAGTCGATGCTATTCAAATGAAATGGACTGAGAATCGCGCATAACGATTCGCAATTGTGAACGAACGTCTCTTTCTCCTGTCCCGATGCGTTGTTGAAATGCAAGACCGACTTTGATAGTGACTGAAATATTTCGTGTATCTTGTCCAACATTTCGGTGTTGATCGAGCACTCTTCGACGACATTCGCTAGTTTCTCTAGTTCAAGCAGATCGGGTGGTGTCAGAGAATAGATGTCATCTAACTGAATGTTTTCGCATTCATATTCCGCAGCTGGTGGCATATCATCTGCCATTATATCTTCGTCGGACAATATAGGTTCAAATGGCTCCCCTGTTTCTTGCTCGCCTGCATCTTGCTCTCCTTCTTCTTCTTCCGCTGATATTGATTCAGGACTTAATGACACTAGAGATTCCGAGGGCGGCGAAGAAGGACGCTTCGCTGGTTTCACGGTGCCGTTCGCGTTATCTTCTTCCCAGTGTCCCGCGTCTGTCTTTCCAGTATCTGATGTTGAATTTCTGGATGAGTCTACAGTTTGTATCGGCTGTATAGGAGGCGGCGGAGTCGCTGCTACACATGTTTCCTATAAATTGCGTATTAATGTTAGAATAAACGCAAGAAATTTGATAAATTAAATAAGGTGACAGCTCCGTACCATACTAGTTGTGTTTGATTTTTAACACTGAGCTTATTCAACAAATTTATTTCTTTGGGTATATACAGTCAATTCTTCTATAACACGATTAATTCGTATCGTGTTATAGAAAACTCAGAATTAGTATAAAATGGATAAAATTAAATTAAATCTGATAGAAATCAAATTGAAATTTTTTCTCTGTGTTACAGGACGGTTTACTGTATCATAAAAAAATGGTTAAACATTTGAATGGGAGCATTTTTGTTATGTTTATAAAGTAATGTCACTTTTTTTTTATTGTAGCAATTTCATTTTTCGACCATGTTTACTTACACTTGAATTTGTCTGCGTCTGATTCTCATAATACCAATCGGATTGCTGTTCCGATATCTGAGCAGTATTTTCTACCACTTCCTCCAATCCGGTCGCACAAGCTGCAGAGCCAGCAGCTGAGCTAATAACTTCTTGAGGATTATTCAAAGACTTTGTCAGTGTTCCATACACAGCTAAAGTGATGGTGGTATACCATCCTCTCAATACCAGTCCATCCGTTGGTATTTGCTTTCTTTCACATTCTAACTGAATATGAATATTTTGCTTGTATTCTAACTCTCCTAGAGACTCAAAAGTAGATGCTCCAGGTTTACTTAGATCATTTACAAAAAATTCAATTTCAAATTGAGACGGATTTGTTGCACTGCAATGAAAGAAAATTATTGATTATCTTCGATTTGCAACAGTGATTTGAGTATGAGCGTTATTTACCCTAAACGGACACCTCCAGGAAAATCTGCTTGTACTCTAGCACCTAAGGGAATAATCCTAACTTCGCTAATATATACAGGTTTGGGGAACTGCACCAAATCTAAATTGAGTTCCTTAGAGGAATAGAGAAATGAATAAGAAATTGCATTGCTGCGAGGACGGTCTAAATGATTTTGTACTCACCTCTGAAATATCGTGCGAAAATGTGTCGAAGAATAACAATTCTGTGTTATCCATGTCTTATCTGGGTCAGTATATGAGTGTACATTGGATTTGCATCTTCTTTAAAATTGTAATAGTATCATTATCTTCACTGATTCATTTTATAAGCTAAATATTTGTACACATCTTCATGAACGTATCACAAATTCGTGATTAAATTCATATTATTTTTGAGTTTGGTCTACCTACAAAAATGATAATAATTAGATCATGCGATGATATTAAAAAGATTCTAATCCCATAAATCAGAAACCTTTTTATACACACACATGAATCTACATCAGCAATCAAAATAATAGTCCAACCTACTATGACAATTTGAAGTTAGCCGAAATAAAAGTTTTACCTTAGATTAAGTTATTCGATGAACGGAATCTCTATGAATTTATTCTATGGTATTATTTAGGGAAAAGAACCATCCCGCCACCTTACTGGTTTTTGTAGAACCATATGATTGAAACCTATTCTCACAGATGGCAGCAGCGACTTCATCGACGACGAGGTATAGTTACAGACCAATCAGTTATTAAGATTCTTGTATACGAAAACTATAGGTATAAGTGCAGTGACAGGTTCTGTAAGAATAATTTACAACGACACTGGATGTTACCAAAGCAACATAGGTTACCTATTATAACATGTATTTCCATATGTACTCGGTCCAATGGGCTTGACTTAAGCCTAGGGACTTTTCTTTCTTAATAAATAATAATAATACAGACCAATCACCCAATGTATTTGGAAAACAATTATTTTTTACTGTAGAATGTCATTACGCCCTTATTGTCGTTGAATCAGACGGCACATGACATTACAAAATTTTATAGAAGGGAATAGGTTTGAAATAATCATGGATATTAATTTACAAGATCTTTATTGAAAATCTTTCAATACATTTGTTCTTACATCCAGCACGTCTTACATTCTAGTGTACAATATAAACGAAAATTCTAACTGTGCAGCTATTAGCTCAATATTATCCTTTATTTGTAAGATACTAGAGGTTCTTAAAAATAGAGGATAATACCGATTGCCCAGGTCTCACCACGAGGAGGTTGCTGCACAAGAGACCCGGAGAGGGAGTCAGAACGAAAGCAATATTCCTTCTGGCTCCCTTTCCTAACAACGACGAACTTATACTAACGCAGTTACGCAATATGTCGAGTAATTATTGCGGGGAAAAAGGTGTGAATCGGAGAAGAAGTCTCCGATCCACGGGGGAGCAAAGGCGAATCAGGCAGAAGGCTCTGATTCTTTCAAAAAGAGAAACATGAGCGAACCAGAGCAGAAGGCTCTAGTCCGAGGGTGACGCGAACGCGTACAATGCTTGCAGCCAAACTCCAGTCAGCACCGATACCCAACATGAACTCAAGAAGAGCGATGACCAAGAGAAAAGCTCGCACGGTGTCCCATTTACTCCAGTTACCACCTGTTACCAAGCAACTTACGTTGAGGTAACTCGGGCGGAATTACGACAGAGAGGACTTTTCACTTACACAGTGTAACACAGCGAACAGATCGCTTGACCATCCACTCTCAATGAATTGACGCCGAATACCGATACGAACTGGATTGGTACATACAAGCAAGGTCCGACACAGCGGAAGGCTGTGTCGGAGTCAAAATAACGAACCGAGCAAAGTGAAGTTAGTTTGAATTACATTAAACTAAATGAAATAAAATGAAATTAAGTTAAGTGAAGTTAAGGCAATAATTACTTGACATATTTACAATGATGACATACAATCTTAATCACTAACGCACGCACGCACGCATGCCGAGCAATTATTGTCGCAAAAGAGAGAAGAATCAAAGCAAATGGCTTTGAATTGCAATGAAGAAAAATGAACCAGAGCAGAAGGCTCTGGTTCGGGGGGTGACGCTAAGACAATAATTGCTCGGCAAATATAAATAACTTAACATACGCAGTCTTCACGATGTATTCTCTTCGTCGGGGTGTCCTCTTCGTTCGATGTATCCTGGCCGACTGTTAAACGATACATGACCCCGCATACGAGTGCGAATACTACAAGAAATACGACAAAACTAAATCCCGCACACGTGTGCGGCCTAAAGAGCTTGGGGTGCCCCGGGGACGCGACACCCCGTACTCACTCACGGCCCCACCCGTGAGTGAGCCCCTGAGGGACCTTCGATCGAAGGAATACCAATTTGAAATAAGAAATATAAATTTTCACAAGACCATCTCGAGAAAATTCAGAATTAATTCTATTATAAATCGAGCAATAAAACCAACGATGATGAAGATGCGATGAGAGTAACTATAAACCCCGTACAAGAGTACTGCCTACAAACCCCGCACATGAGTGCAAATCTAACCAGCTCACGATAGCCAACCTAACACCAGCTCACGGGAGCCAAGCTAACCCCGCACACGAGTACGGCCTGCCTACGCCGCACACGAGTGCGAATCTAACCAGCTCATGAGAGCCAACCTAACACCAGCTCACAAGAGCCAAGCTAACCCCGCACACGAGTGCGGCCTATAGGCGATTCGGGTGCCCCGGGGACGCGACACCCCGTACTCACTCACGGTTAAGTGAGTGAGCCCCTGAGGGAATTCTGATCGAGGGTATACCAATTTTTAATAAGAAACTTACAATTTGATAATAAATGAATACATTTGTTCTTACATCTACCATGTCTTACATTCTAGGATAAAATATTTACACTAATTCTAAGAGTGCAGCTATTAGCTCGATATTATCCACTATTTGTAAGATACTAGAAGTTCTTACAAATAGAGGATAATACCGATTGCCCAGGTCTCACCACGAGGAGGTTGCTGCACTAGAGACCCGGAGAGGGAGTCAGAACGAATGCAATATTCCTTCTGGCTCCCTTTCCTAACAACGACGAACTTATACTAACGCAGTTACGCAATATGTCGAGTAATTATTGCGGGGAAAAAGGTGTGAATCGGAGAAGAAGTCTCCGATCCACGGGGGACTAAAGGCGAATCAGGCAGAAGGCACTGATTCTTTCAAATTGAGAAACAAGAGCGAACCAGAGCAGAGAGCTCTGATTCGAGGGTGACGCGAACGCGGACAATGCCTGCAGCCAAACTCCAGTCGGCACCGATACCCAACATGAATTCAAGAAGAGCGATGACCAAGAGAAAAGTTCGCACGGTGTCCCATTTACTCATATACCAACCGGTACCATTCAACTTACGTTGAGGTTACTCAGGTGGAATCGCGACAGAGAGGACTTTTCACTTATACAGTGTAACACGGCAAACAGATCGCTTGACCATCCACTCTTAATGAATTGACGCTGAATACCGATACCAACTGGATTGGTACATACAAGCAAGGTCCGACACAGCGGAAGGCTGTGTCGGAGTCACAACAACGAGCCGAGCAAAGTGAAGTTAGATTAAATGAAATTAAACTAAATGAAATGAAATGAAATTAAATTAGATTAAGTGAAGTTAAGGCAATAATTACTCGACATATTTACAACGACGATATACAATCTTATAATGTACGCACGCAAGCAGACCAATTATTGTCGCAAAAAACTAAATCGCCAAAAAGGGAAAAAGCGAAGCAGAAGGCTTCGATTCGCAACGAAGAAACATGAACCAGAATGAACGAGTGTAAACTTAATACCCGCTCGAGAGAGCAAACCTAACACCAGCTCAAGTGAGCCAAGCTAAGCCCGCACACGTGTGCGGCCTATAGGCGATTCGGGTGCCCCGGGGACGCGACACCCCGTACTCACTCACGGTCTCCCTAACCCTGAATGAGCCCCTGAGGGACCTCCGATCGGAGGAATGCCAAATTTAAATAAGAAATATAAATTTCTAGAAGAGGATCTTATGAAATTTCAGAAACGAAATTCAATTAGATGTCGAGCAAGTAAAACAACGATGATGAATATGTGATGAAGAGCAATTGTAAACCCCGTACACGGGTACGGTCTACAAACCCCGCACACGAGTGCGAATCTAACCAGCTCACGAGAGCCAAACTAACCCCGCACACGAGTGCGGCCTGCCTACCCCGCACACGAGTGCGAATCTAACCAGCTCACGAGAGCCAACCTAACACCAGCTCACGAGAGCCAAACTAACCCCGCACACGAGTGCGAATCTAACCAGCTCACGAGAGCCAACCTAACACCAGCTCACGAGAGCCAAACTAACCCCGCACACGAGTGCGGCCTATAGGCGCTTCGGGTGCCCCGGGGACGCGACACCCCGTACCCACTCACGGCCCCACCCGTGAGTGAGCCCCTGAGGGACCTCCGATCGAAGGAATTCCAATTTTAAATAAGAAACAAACAATTTGATGATAAACGACGGTGTTCGTTGAATTAGTAGTTGCGGGCAGAATCGTTGGAGGTGGGCCAAGGGTAATCAACATAAGCATTGTAAAACCCTTGGCCCACCCTGTGCTGTAAAGCAACAAATAAACTGTCGCAAAGTAAACCATCACAAATAAAAAAAAAAAAATTGGCCAAACTCACCAAACTGCACAGCTACTGGACAGCCACTGGACTGCTACTGGACAGCCACTGGACAGCCACTGGACAGCCACTGGTCACTCACTACCACTCGCGTTCACTCGCGATCACTCAGTCGGACCCGTCGGACCGCCCGGGCCGGAGTCCGCGGCCCAACTGACTGACTGACTGAGAGTGCTCGCCGCGTTCAGGCGCAGCTGCGCAGCGACGCGGAACTCTCCCCACTCCATCTATTTCCACTCCGGCGATTTCGATCGCCGTGTTAGTAATTATTGATAAATTTATTATCTATGGCTGTTTAATGTTTATAACAATTCCTTTTGCCAACGATGCCGACAAACACTCCCTTGACCACCTGATCATCTAATTTTTTAGTGATAATAGGTAGTAGAACCCGAGATACAGAATAACTTTTAAACCATGAACATTTTCACGAATTAATTTATTGAACACAATACACTAATACATTTATTATTTCGAATCGGCTAATATTTATAACAATTCCTTCTGTCAACGATGCCGACAAACACTCCCTTGACCACCTTGCCATCTAATTTTTTAGTGAAAATTTTTAATAGAACTCGAGATACAGAATCACTTTTAAATCATTAACATCCGCATGCATTAATTTATTGAACACAATACACGTATTGACTCGTTTCGCTTACTTTTCCAGATTTGTGATCGTAACGTAGAAAATAGCCGAAATACGCGCTGTGCATTGCACGGCAGTAACAGTAAATTGGCAACCTTGCGACGAATATTCTCGGATGTGATTTGGCAACTACGCCTTCGATTCCTGACAATACCGATGAGGATATCTCGTCAGTGCTGAAAGTCAATATAATTCCTAAACTCACCACTCCAAATGGTAGAGAGCATACCAAAACATCTAATTTCTTGGACAGTCGGTATTTCAGAACATGTGACACGAAGTCCCATAAGATGATAGATCTATCCTTATACCTCGTCTGTGCTTATACCTCGTCTGTGGTCATACTCCGCTCGATGTTGAATGAACTTTAGTTTGTTAGTCAGAGTCGAGTATTCGGTATGCTTCATTTCTACTACGGACGTTCACTATGAGTTGGAGAAAATTAATTAATTTATGTATTTACGTATTTATGAGATGTATGTTACAAAAATACGAAATATAGTATAATTAGTTTTGTTTTTATACGTATGATTACTCTATGGATAATTAAAGAAATTATATTGCAATTGTCTTGCCACTTTAAATCAATAGTTTACTTACTTTGTACAAAGAGGAAACGAGAGTGTTCACGCCCGCGATTTTGGTGTCCCCACTTTTTCCTGAATCATCTTTTAGCCTGGAATAGAATCTACATCTTCTTTTAGCCTGGAACCGAATCTACGTCATTTTTGGCACGGATCAGAATGGATCATTTTTTATTTAGCCTATAGTATAAATCAGAACTACCTAACCCAGGCCTAAGTGTTGTTGTAGTTTTAGGTAGTTGTGATTCATGCTACAGGTTAAAATTGAGCCGTTAAATAAAAATGAAACGCATTCTGAGCTGTGCTAAAAACGACGTAGGTTCTATTCCAGCCTAAAAGATGATTCAGGAAAAAGTGGGACACCAAAATCCCGGGTGTGTGTACTTTCATTTCTTCTCTGCTTTGTAATTATGTCAATATAAATTTTATGCAGCTAATGACAGAGAATGGTAGCAATGGTATCATTATCATTGGAAATGTTCTGTTCTATTCCTACCATTCTACTTTGTCCAAAGAGATATTGAAAAGACATCAATATTATTTTCACTCAGGCTTGATTAATTCTTATACATCATTTATTCATTCTTTTCTTGTGTGCGAAAACAAATGCCGTAAGCAAAGTCACGTAAAGACACTACAACATTCAGCGAGTTCGTGACTTTTTCAGAATCATCGGGACTAAGAAAAACAGTTTGTCGTCAGAAATGTTATGCATGAAATTTTTCAGTGTACATATATAGCTTATATACCATGTTATTATCCGATTCATATCATGTTTGGAAATGTCTTCGTCGGGGAAACATCTCCAATCGATTAAGTGGGGAAAATGGGAATAGAGTTGATACTTGGCAGACAGTGTTCTCTTTTGATAATTGAAGATTCGGGGACAAGCTTGATTCCCGATCCGTCTACATCATTTAACACAGATTTCGTTTAGTTTTTAAATTAAATGTTTGGTTCGAGATTTCAGTTTTTGTTCGTGGTACACCACACTTAAAATTAATATTATCTGGTTTTCTCCGATGATTCTTTTCTGAAAAGTGAAATCACCAACTTGTTCCGATCGTTCGAGAAACATCGCTGAACGATGTTCGTGTTATCTGTTCTTATCACTGACGAAACTTGATTACAAACAAGCGCCCGCGCGATCTACTGACTCCTCGCATGCAATAACAGCGCAATTGTGCAAGCATTCGACCACGATGTTTGCAAATCCGCGGAGTTTCCTTCCAAACGCTTGGCGCAGGATGGATAAAAAACAACTGGTCGTTCAAAGGGGGACGAAAAATCGGTTATTCGTTTTAGCGCGAGTTGCTCGAGGTGATAAATCGTCTATGCGTATGACAAACTCGCGGGACAAACACAATTTATTCACGTTGGATGATTAATGCATCTTGTTCCGATCGCTGCGATAGAGAAAGCCTTACAAGGCAACCTCTCCGCGTTCAGACTGCTCCTTTGTTCTTTCCCATTTGAACTCGAAATCCTTTTGTGCGGTAAAGACACGACTCTCAACGATAGCAGGCTCGCGGAGGCGATTTAGTTGGGGGCAAACATCCCTGTCTCTGATATACGTATACAACTGAAAACAGCGATTCTTGAGTTTCATTATTTTCTCTCGATTCCGTGAAGTTTTGTTGCATCCTTTCCCAGCGTTGCATCATAGGCGATCTGCTCGTTGTTCGAGCTTACAGTTGGATGTAACGATGTTGAAACGATGCAACATTGGAACATGAAATGTTAAGCAAGAAATTCACGAGTGCGCTTCGTATATAAACGACTCTGACTTCCCCCGCAGGGTTAAAATGATAAGCGAACACCAATGCATGTCTCCGGTCCCTAACAATAGAAGCCGATAATTTCTGTCTTGCATCAAAGTCTTATCGAGTTTATTAGGCTCCTGTTTAGGAACTGCAAAATCGGTTACGTAACCGATAATCGCGGTTCCTGTCCGCCGCTAGAGATTCACGCTTGCATTCTAAATGTGCGCGTTGATCTCGTGATTTGCGAAATGTTTTCGTACGCGCCGCAATGGAGGGGACGACCACCAGTTGCCAAGCTATTGGGCTGATGTAAAATTCCTACAAGCATGGCTTCTTTTAATCGCCTCGGCGATAATTATAATAAGCACGAAATTACGAAATAGTCGCGACCCCCTATCCGCTGGGGTTCTCCGTTTATCAATGACCCATCACCCCAGTAAATTATTGGCGGGAAAAGTTTAGGCACGTAATCGCGTGTAAACATTACGCTCGACCCGGGCCGTGGATCGCATCGGAATAATTGCGCTCGCTCGCCGCGAAAATCGCTTCGGCGGTCCTGTGATTTACGCTCGGCGAAATTAAATTCTTCCACGCAAAACCGTGGCCGCTCGACGCTTCCGTCGCGTCGCGTCAGCGCGACGAAAAAGGAATAACGACAATGGCAGTTGCCGAAATAAATTGCGACGCGTTCCTTCGCGACCCGATTGCGTGCTCATCGGTCGCGTGCGCTCTCGAATCGTCGATCCAGATTATTAGATAGACGAGCATCGACATAATACTAATAATTGAAACGCGATAAACACCGTGACAGTGATAAATGCGATTTTCGCGGAATTATTATGCAATTTGATGTTGTCCAATGGACAGCGACTTCGACGTTTGTTTGTTGAAAGCTGTTCACACGTTCGCTGCTACTGTCACAGATACATATGTGACGTTCACAATCTCAGTAACCGTCTGCAACCTTAGTTTCATCGACCCCGGCTGCATACTGGGTCGTTTCACGATTAATTGTTCTAGATTTTAAAAGAATCTAACAAATTCAACACTTATCGACGTTCTTGTCTTAATATTATAATTGCTGGAACGCGAAATGTTTAAATCATTAATTGGAAATAATACGGAGCTGCCATGGTTGCCACGGAGGATGAAAGGCGATTGAACCCTTGACATGTAGCATTAATCCCTTCCAATCCAATTTTTGTAAACTAGTGAACTAGTGAACTTAAAATTATTCGGGCAGTTCGCAGTTGATAAAACTATCTATACAGAACGACTGGGAAGCTGTATCTCCAAAAATACAACGCGTAGCGTTACACGTAAGTACGCGTCCGTAACCGATGACGTAAAAACCGTGTCTTCTTGCGTGCCAGAGTCGGCAGTCGCTGACGCAAAATTGCTCGATTTTACTCCGAGATTTTGTCCAACAGCGTCGGTGACAAACAAATTAAGATTCGACGAGTGCCACGAGCAACGAGTCGAGTTGCAACTTCCATCGAACCGATTCCCCGTTGAATAGCATTTCGAAAGTTCCTGGGGGCTACCCTTTCGCTCCTCTAGCCTTTTTTCCTGCGGCGCGGCGCGGCGCGGCGGCGGAACTGTATAAAGTTTCAATTAGGAAAGTTTCGCGGTGCCGAGAATCTGTCCCGCAGCATCGCTCTCCGCCGAAATTTGTTTACGAGCAAAGGGTCGCAGTTCTTTGTAGGCGATCAGCGAAATTATGCATTACTCGTTGCATCGCAAAGTAGCTTGGGCTCGGCCTCTGCAGCTCGAAAGCTGAATTTACAGTCTGTTCGACCTCACCCCTTGGCCGGACGCGTCCCGCCCTCACAGGCGAACCATAATTTGCAAGTTTCGGCAGGGCTTCCGCAGTGTTTTTCTTCGCTTTTTAATTCGATACACACTGCTCTCACATTTTCGTCCGCTCGCCGGCTTTGTATCAGCGTGTCAAACGCAGCGGATGCTGAAAGACGAACGATCGGCACTACTCGAAATTTTACGGTCAAGGCCATAAAAAGGAAAGTGGTATTGACCCGTGTTGAGTGACGGGTTGCGAGTGACGACGGCCTTATTGCGTTACGGCCGTATTGTTCGTGCTCACATTTGGGCATGGCAAAAATCGTGGACGGAGCAAGCGTGAGAAAAACAGGGGTTTCGTTAAAAAGAGGGACGGGCTAGGGGTAGATAGTCGGGAGTAATCAGCAGAAAGTCAAAAATCGTGATTAATTTAGTAATTATTAGTTATAACTAGACTGTGGATATCTGTGAATTTATTGCTTATGGAAATTTTCAAAAAGTGCTAAAATATAAAATTCGACAGAATTTAATACGATTTTTATTTGTTTTGGATCTAAAAAGACTCTTCTCATTAAAAATAGAACTTTATTTCATTCCACTTCCTTAAAATTTGTCTATAAAATTGGAAATTGCATAAACATCCGCAGTGTAGTTATAACGTTTATTATACACTTGATGTTATTTCCTTTTTCTTTAAATAAATTATTAATTATACGTGTTACCACACTATAATTCGAAACAATTCGTACACTACTAAATGCTTGGGTGTTTAACCCTCTATCTACGGCTGTCGTCAATAGACAATAAAACGAAACTTTCGTGAGATACGGTCCTCGTCAATAAGCGATTTGATGAATTATGCCGGGAACGGGGTCGCTTATTGATTTCTCATTTTTATTTATTTTGACGAGATTACGTCGATGAAACAAGTGCATAGAGTGTTTGTTTCGTATTTTTATACATATACATACATACATAAAGCATCACATATATGTAGATGAGAAATGAATGTATCACCATTTGCACAACTTTTTCTTTTTTTTTGTTTTGAGTTTAGACAGACAGATTTGTGAATATATACCAGTAGCTAAAGGGTTAATAAATTGCCAAATGTTCGAATGTGGTATCGTGAACCTTGACTAACTGAAATTCGTATAATCTTAAAAATATTTCCGTGGGTGAATTCGATTAATCGGTCCCGGCGGGAACAGGTTTACGATCGCGAACGAGCTCCAGTTTTATTGAAGTGTTACTGACGAGAACAGGTTGCGACGACCTTCGCTGTCGAAGCATCATTCCGTGAGTCAACCAGTTCTGAATGGTTTGCTCTCGTAGCGCATTTTATCTTTGGATCGCCCCTGCGCAATAACCCGAAATGATTTACACTCGTGAAAACAAGACGGAATAAACAACTTGAACAAGATTCTTGAAAAATATCGTTTGTTGATTGATACAGCGCTCGGGGTCAGCGCCGTCGCGTCGTTCGAGCCCCCCCCCGCCGACTTCCGTGGCTGTTCTTTGTTGATCTTTGGACGAGAGATCCCGATCGATAACGCCGACCGGAGATTCGTGTCACCGATCCCAGGTAGCGATCATTTTTAAGATCCCATTAAAACGCGGTTTGATCCATCTGTTTGTTGTTGCGGCGATTATTTTTATAAACGATGACGCGACAGTTAGTCCGTGGCGAGTTAATATTCGAACGATTATTAGTCCGCAATCTTGGTCAAAGAGTTATATAAAATTTATTGGAGAGTTTTAAGTAGTTTAACGGGTAATATTACAAAATTTTTTAAACACTAGCTATACGGAGCACTAAGGAGTGACTGTGTTACATTACTTTATAAAAATAACAAGAATATATCTATGTATTATAATATATACTCGAAGAAATAAATTTTCATTAATTTCTCATGGATGCATCATTACAATCTTAATATGTAATCCTAAATTAAAAATAGTAGAATTCGTAATTTTGAGTTAAATACACTCGTATCCTTAGATCTAACATTATTATAACATTTTATTCATATTCCTATAACTAACGTATTATATCATTTGTATTGTTGCGCTCCTACATTCTACTTTTCATAATATTTGTCCCCTCGTACTCCTACAGTATACATTTCATTGGTATCCCTGTTATTTAAATGATAGCAAACATGTTCTTACACTTCGTTACGTTGTTTTCAGCGTGTAAAGGTAGTAAAAAGGTCCAAGCAATTTACTGTTACACATTACAATGCACTTCTCCGTTTTCAATGGGTGCGTAAAAAATCCCTTCGGCGCGGCGCGGCGACGTTTCAATTTTGATCGAACACTCTGTGGCGGGGCTAATAAATAAGACTCCAGGGGGTTGAAGTTACTGCGGGGGTGGAATACTCTTTTCAGCCACCCCATTTCTCTTCGCCAATACCCGTCTTTTACCGAGGAAAAAGCGGTTCCGGAAGATGTACGTCGATTGCCGGCTATTCGTCGCGCGATAACTGACAGGAACAAATGTATATTTTACTGAAAAAAAAGAAGGAGAGTTTAGAGAAAAATTATCGGAGAGGGTTCCGTTATTGCGGCTCATCCAGCTCGCGATAGAACGAACGAGATCGATAGGAAA
This sequence comes from Lasioglossum leucozonium, assembly GCA_028454225.1. NCBI lineage: Eukaryota > Metazoa > Arthropoda > Insecta > Hymenoptera > Halictidae > Lasioglossum > Lasioglossum leucozonium. Next base: position 12,260,942 of record CM052205.1, on the reverse strand, counting down.
ATGGGAACCACGAGACCCCCGTCGTTGTATTAGCTTGTCCCAAGAATTCGTTTTGTTTTCGACTAATACCCACGACGTAAAATAATAAATTTTTTACTTGATATTACGGTAAAAAATCTTAAAAATGTTTTTTTTACACAATAGTCCCAAACGAAACTATTAGATTACGTTATTGGGCGTGAGCTGTTGGTTTACGATTGAAATTTCTGTTCCTGTTCGAGGGTCCATTAAAAAATCCTCATGAGCCATAGACTTCGAAAAATTATTGAATAATCGTCGACAGATAATCTTTTCTTTTGGGATAACGTGATATTTTCAGCGCTGGATCTCTATTAGCAATTACACCGGCGGTGTCCAATTAGTCAACCTCCAAGAATCACGTTCTTTCATCGATCGTGGAAGCTAAGAGACTTATTCATCAAATAACAACGGAAACAGATCATAGCGATAAACAATCGTGGAGTCGACGACACGATCGATCAGTCCGAATCGACTGGTGGTTAGCAATCATCGATAAGCGGATGAATTAACAAATTGTTTACCTCACTGAAACTTTCCGTTCTTCTCCGAACAGTTAAATCGCTTTGTCGATAGCAGCGTTTGATACAATCGCATACTTTGTGGAATGATCGATGGCGAACACCTCTGTAGAGCTCTGTTTGCGATCCAGCGCGACCATAAATGATCTTTCTCGAGAATCAAGTCAGTGACATGATTAACGCAGACATTCTAGTTTACTTAGCATAATAATTTACTTAACTACTCGCGTAAACGTGCCTCGGCACGTGTACTATTTCAGTGTATAATTTTTAGAAGATTGATATCGATTTATGGATTGAGACCATGGTATCTAGGGAAATTATGGAAACATTACTTTTATTAGCAAGATTTATTCAAAGCATTATCTGTTTTGATGTATATGGTAAAAATCATTCCACAAAATAGCTTCGCAACGACAATGCATAAATTAATATCAATATCCTGAAAGTTATAGAAATGAAATTTAGGCTGTATTACTGTAGGGTGACTAAATAAAACGTGTATCCTTGGAATGGGAAGTACACATTCCAAAGTATGATCGTTTACAATGGTGGAACTACATTTTCGGCCCTCCTCCCGCAAAATATAATTTTGTGCCCCCTTTTTTTCTTTCAATATTTTTATAGGATTGAGATTTTTAAATGCTTTTTAGGAAGAAGAATTGTAGAATTTCAATAAACGTACGTTTTTATTGTCAGTGTACTTCTAATTTAATCTACATTAGGGATAATTTTAGTCAAATTACAAGATAATAAATGGAAAGATTTTGGGCCTCCGCGTTGTACTGTAGTTCCGCCACTGATCGTTTGTGTGTCAAATCTAACGTGTGCAACGATCGCAAAGATCGAATTCCCCGCGTACAAGCAAAGCTTCCTCTTTCTTCGACGAGATCTTCTTCTTAGCTCTTTGTGTTTAAGCATTGGTCCATGATGCAACAGCTGCGAGGAGGTCCAGATCGATGCTAATCTCTCGCGAAATTATGAGAACGGACCTGCTTCTCCAGCCGGTCGAAAGCGAGAACGGTAATATCAATCGTTGAGCCGAGGGTCGTTAAATTTCCGGTGATTCAAGGCGGACCTTCTCCACCCCCTCTTCTATCCCTCCCGGCTAATTGGCCGTAACGAGCTCATTACAAGGAGAGCAGGCCGCACCAGGAGCCGGCCAAAATTCGGATCCTCGCAAATTGGTGCCCGTGACATCGCCGTGGACGTAAATCTGCCACGGGATTTACTGATATCGGCCCCGTCTGACCGGGAAACACCATCGGTTAGCGATTGATATTCGGATAAATTTGAGATGTGGATCGGCGACACTGTCGTTCCGCGATTCCCGGTGACAGCAGATCCTCGTTCTTCCCGTGGAAACCACCCTGCTGCCCTTGGCATTGATTCAAACGCCCCATTCACGATGATTCGACATTCGCTGGGGCCGTTTTCGTCTTCCAGAGAAATTTTACGCGATACGGTTTCGGGCAGGCGATTGTTAGATGATTATGCATCTCTGGATGCTAATAGTTTAGATTCTTGGAGCTTGAGATGCCTACGAACTGCTGTTCCGATGTGTTCTGGACATACAATAAATAACATAGCGTAATTGTACTTTGTTGAATTGATAACAGTAATTTTACAATCCTAAGAGTCTATAATTTAGGCTTTCCGTGCTTGAAACTTTTGTAGACAGTTTCTTCGTTGTCTTCTGGACATACAATAAATAACATAAAGCGTAATTGTACTTTGTTGAACTGATAACAGTAATTTTACAATCCTAAGAGTCAATAATTTAGGCTTTCCGTGCTTGAAACTTTTGTAGACAGTTTCGTCGTTGTCTTCTGGACATACAGTAAATAAAATGAAATAAGTTTGCAATTTACATGCATTACAACTAACATGTGCAAGTGAAATTGACAGATTGCACCAGTTTGTGCGTTTCTGCTGCCCTGTCATGTCTATATCTGTCTACAAGACATTTTTCTTAATTTGATTGATACGAGTTAGTATTGCCTTATAGAGTCAGCTGCAATATTTGCCACTTCTTGTATTATAGCAGAAAAGATAGCTAAATTTTAATACGCTAAATAACAAGATTTCAAACGTTTTATACGTTTCCATTCCACATTCTCCATGTTATAATTAGAAGTGGATCTTTGTGTAAAATAGACAGATTAAAATTGTTTTCTTTAATGATATTAAGAAATTGAAAACAATATATTAACGTCCTTAGATTAGTTTAACTTTTTTATTGTTGTAAATTGCACAGTAATTTCTGTGAAGACCACATTAGATCGAATACTGGATCCAGGTTCTTGAGCGTTTTGAGGTGTTGAGGACGAGTTAGAGGATAAGAACAGGGTGGTTTGGTCATCCTGAAGAGCGAAGTACACTCCTGAAGCAGCGGTCCAACAGTCAGCTAACGAAAGAACTTGAAATTGTGGGAGCAACAGGTAGAAATTACACCGGCAAAACAAGATCAGAGGAAGGCGATATCGCGTAACTGCAAAATATCTAATCTGTGGAAAAGAGATCTGTTTCTCTCGAAGAAACATCGAGAGAAAGCGAATGGAACTCGGCCGACGATTAGCCGAGCAATGTATACGAGTTCCTCTGAAACATTGCGGAGCAGGGCCGGCGCGAGGTAGGTCCAGCGCGTTCGCCGGAATCCGGCCTCGCGTATTGAAAGGTTCCACGGTCTATGAAAACTCATCAGACATTTTGCAAAATATTTGCAACATGAACAAATCATTTCCTTCACTTCCTGTGCATTTTCTGCATCCTGCGAGTAATTAATAGATTTTCAATAAGATAGGCAAAATTAGATTTGTAGTTCAGAATATATGAAGAAATTCAAAATGAAAAAAGCCAGCATTGATATTGAGTTGGATGACTAGTATTTGTATACCTTTAGGGTAACTGAAGCTAATTTATGTACATAAACTGTACTTCATCTTAGAGCAGCAGAAATGAATCTCGTTTGAGATTCATAATGCTTAATAAAAACAAAAAAATAATTCAGCTGTACTATGCTGTAGGAAGTTTTGAAATAAAAGAGCCAAAGGGCAAAGGGCCCCTGTAGGTGAAATTGCAGGGAGTGGGGGGTACAGAGGAGGCCGCGAAGATGGAGGACAGACTTAAGATCAATACAGACATTGCATATTATGTACTTTTTTATCCACGCTTCGGGGGTTCTTAGAGCCCTTGTACCATTTCGGTGTCGCGCTCATTGTTACCGACAATTCGCGGATTTAGACGTATTAGTAAGAACTGAATATTCCGTATACTTCAATTTTACTAGGGATGTTTAATATGATTTAGAGGTCATATATGAATATGGCGCGTATATTTGAACAGTGGAAATAGTATTTACCCAGATTGCACGCGACGTCTTTTTTATAGCTATTTTAGGTCTGAACGTCTTACGTCCCGAAAAAGACGTCTCTTCGGGGATGTCGTTTGAACGTCTGAAATAAGACGTCTTAAAGATGCAGATTTCATATGGAAGTTCTAGAGTGACTATCTCTAGATTTTTGCAGTGCCGATATATTGTTGTAAGTATCGTTTATGAATTTTTTTCAGATTTTTAAACCGATTTTTATATTCTGATGAAGACGATTTTTTTCGGCGTTTTCTGCGAGAAAAACTAAACTAACGTTGAAATAGTTACTTTATTTATTTTATAAGTCTGTTAGGTACTGATAAAGTTTGGGCATGTCACAATTTAATTAGTATTTCTATTGCGTCCAGACATTACATCTGAAAGTATTTATTTACAATGTTTTCAACAGCTTGGTTGAGTCAGCGCGTTAGGTTTTTGGCTGTGGTACTGCTAATACTAGGTTCGCACCCCGCATACAGCTACTTTTTTCCCTTTGTTTTCTTTTTTTTACCGGACCAAAGACGTCTAAAACACATCTTTTAGAGTTCTGTGATCAGTTTTAAAAAAGACGCATTTGATCGGGTAAAAAAAAGACGTCTTTGATCAGGTAAGAAAAAAGACGTCTTTAAGATGTCTCGGTTTCGATGCGAGCATCGACGGTTTTTGTATAAATATAATGCTGCAACATTGCACTTTTAAAGCTGTCAATGCTGTAAAATCTAGCATTCTCGGCCATATACCGTTTGTGCTGCAACGTCATGTAGTTCATTGACTGACCGTTCCATTTCGATAGAGTCCGCTATTGTGCTAGAGCATTTTCTACAGAGTCGATAATTCAGAACCGTAAAGAGAAAAATGCATTGCTTGCAATGTCTGTACTAATCTTGAGTCTGTGTCGAGGAGATCGAGCGAGATCGGCAGGTAACGCGAGCGTCGCCTGTCTGTAGGGGTAGTGGTCGCCAATGTAGGGGCGATCAATCGTAGAAATACCCGGAGAGGCTACGCGCCAACACGTTGAATCCCGTGGAAACTTCGAAGGGCCGCGGGAGGTAGGAAACGAAACGCTCGACTGTGACTGTTTAAGACTCGGGAGTGGGGGAACAGAGCCTCGCGCGTCTTCGTGAACTAGTTATTGTCACACAAAGAGAAGCAACAGTGTTCAATCAGCGTTATTAGTTCGTAATAGGTTATCGTTGCGTGCCCCTACCTCCCAGCAACTTTCTGACCATTCCGATCTCCGTGAGGATTGGAGGAAGGCCGAACATGGAATTGTGCGTCCGAAACGATTGGTCGGTTCGTTACAACTCAAATTTTTTCACTACTGCCGCGTTTCGATATAAGACAGCTACTAGTCCGAGCACAGCGGTCATTGGACAGTCAAGTTCCGACGTGGAAACTCGTCGTATAGATCGTGCGCAGTTCTCTTTTCATACAGACCCGACGCGGACACGCACGCTCTAGCGATCTTCAACGAGGGAGATCTTTATCCCCCCCGACGCAGAAAACCTGCGATTTTCTTCTACGCTCGCGAAACGCATTCCGGTTCGACGCCGCGCCGCGCCGGTGCCCTTAGGCCAACCAATCGCACACGATCGCCGAGGAACAATGCCCTTCACGGACGGCAACTTTGTGAACGGCCACAACCATTATCAGCAGCTCAAGCGACCCGCGGAAAATGAGTTCTTACACACGCACGTCAAGAATCAACACCACAGCACGTAAGTAACAGTTGCGAAACCAGAGCGTGCGCAAAATGGTGCAGAACAACTGTGCGCCGTCGATCATTGTTCCTGGAACAAGTTAGCGAAACGGTAGATCGACGGAACGACGGCTACAGTGTTCGACCGAGCTAGGAAATCGTTGACGTCTACATCGTGCTATCCATTCCTTAATTTCGTGCGATCGATGATGAATGATTCTTGCAACGTAATGGCATCGCTCCTGCTAACGTAGCGTGTTGTGATCTTTTTTCTGGATGAAGTTCGTACACTTTCTTCGAATATATTCTCTCATCGATTCATACGAACATAGATAATTGTACTACGTACAAAACTATAATCAGTGTTATATGTATAACACGTATAAAAATGTTTGTAGAAAGAAGTGTTGGAAAGTTATTACTGCAGATGGTGAACGATCTTGCACACTGTGAGGAACATAATCGTAAATCGTTAACAATAATGTACGCTTCGAGATTCCTTTTGACTTTTTCTAATTCAGACAACCTTCCGAGGTGTTACGTGATACGCTCGTTTCCTCAGTCATTCAATAAAAAATGTCATTCATAACAAGCACCATTAAATACAGTACGCTGCAAAAACTTGTTTTCAATATTGAGTAATACTCCAACACATTGCGCAAGTATTTCAGATCTACCCCATTTAGTTCTCCTACAATAAATTCCTAAAATCGATCTATATTTGTGTGATTTTGTGGACTTTTAAAAACTCTCTTTTCCACTTTACTTTTGTCAGTCAGTGAAATTCTTCAAAAATATTATAGAAGCTTTAACAATTACAGTGTTTCATCGATAATCGTCTAAACCACGGGTCTGGCCAAAGACGATTATCCAGAAGGAATACTATTCTTTGACTTTTGCCGAACGTAGAAAAGGACAGCGAAGCTCGAGAGACCGGTCGGGTGTATCGGTGTGAACCACTACTAATTCAATGACAAAACTTCTTTCTTTTTTATTATTTTTTTGTATAACTTTCACCAACATATTCATGGGATTTTTCTAATGAAAATGATACCAAATATGATATAATTCCGATGATATTTTCGATTTTAGTTTAAGATTCACGAATTGCCTCGGTCAAGAGAATTGTCTTTTGCAGGGGCGAACCGACTTGTATTATAATCACTTGTATTTTAATCAGAAAAAATGCCACAAATAAAAGTCTTGTAAAAAAATAAGTAATAATAAAATAGTTTTTTTATTGGCATTACTTTGTGAGGACACGCGGGCCTTTGAACTATGCCGGCGACTGCGACTATCCGCGTCTCTTTATTTTCCATACGCTGTGATTCCTTGCATTCGAAACTTTCATCAGAATTATATCATATTTGGTAAGATTTTTCGTTTCTAAAAATATCCAAGAAGTAATTGCTGTGATAAGATTTATTTTCGGAGTTTTGATTACATTATTGGATTTCTTGGAGATGATGATTGTTCGACAGCGAACCTGTCAATGACTTGATCGGTACAGATGAATAATTTTCAGTGTTCGGTCAGCCGTCACGTGCAAAGCAGTAGCCAAAAGTAGACCAGCAAGAATGAGAGATTACGTCGGAGGAAATCGCGTGAATCGAGGATGGGTCGTTGGAAAGTTGCAAGAATGCCGCCGTAGATAAAAGATTGCGGGATCCCTTTTTAACCCATCAATATACTTTATCGCTTATCGGAAATATCTTCACCTTTAATCCAGCCATAAAAGAATTCTTTCCTTGAATCTGTGGCACAAGTTCGTAAAACTGTTCAATAGTTTTTGAATCACTCTGTACCCGAAGTTCGAAGCACCGTAAACGCATAAGGTCCACCTGTTCGCTATTCGGAGCTTCTGCTAGTCGCAAAAATTACATCTGTTACGTTCCGAAAAAATCATTTCATTTTCTTCTTCATTCGTCGGCTGTACTGTGGCTTGATAATGCGTCGGCATTCTGGGGATTTAGCTTTGCGCAGTGGCGATATCGTAACCAATGAGGTTCTACCGAGGTGCGATTATTGCTAGTTGTCATCAAACGCAGCACGGTCTTTTTTTGTTCTTATTCGAGCATATTTTTCGCTGGACAAGGGCTCATTCGAAAGAGGAAGGTTCAATGCGAAACGTGCCACTCGTTTATTATGTGAAATTATGTATTTTTGTAATTTAAGTATATTTAAGTAAATTTTGTAATATAAGTGTTAGAAGTAGGCCAAAATTGATGATGTACAGCCATGAATTCGAAGCCATTTTTATGCCATTGGATGAGTTTTCTGGATGCTATTGCGAGTTGCGAGCTCTAGAAAATATCTCCAGCTACAAAAAGAGCCATATTTCGTCTTGATTCTTTGAGAAATAAGGCTGAAAACCGAGAACGTCAGAATTCATGATGGGTATAATACAGAGAAAAAAAATGTGACAAGGAGGAGAGGAGAAGGACTAACTCTCGGGAATCGGAGAAAATACAAGCGTAGATTCTGGCAAATTGTGGTGATGTTGGATGCCTATTCGTTCATCAGCAGTATGCGTCTGTATATGTATGTTAGTCTAGTTTGATAGTTTGATTTTTCGGACGAATACAAGCGAAGAACAGTTGTCGATATACGCATAATGAATTTCGTTAGCTCTGGAAAGCAGGAAAGAAACCGATCGAACGCTCTCGATGCGAGCATCGATGGTTTTTGAGTGAATATAATGCGACAACATTGCACTTTTAGAGCCGACAACGCTGTAAACTCTAGCTTCCAGAGAGGCACACACACACTTGCGTTGTAACGTCAAACCAGTTTCTTTTCATTCATAACAGCAGTTGATGTGAGTGAGGGAGAGGAGGAAAAGGAAAGGGAGCGTTTCGTCCTAGGCCCGCTAGAGGACTCATCGATAAGGCTATCTAGCGGGCCCTGCCTAAGAGGCAGATGCTGGGATACTAGAAGGCGGTTGAGGACGGTATATACAATAGGAATCGGTGATGGATCAAGTACTAGCGGCACTCGATGATGATCTAGAGACGTCGTCGTTGCTGGGGCGTATAGCTCAACTTGTAGCGTCGTGGTTGCTGGAGCTTGCTGCTCAATTTCTAATCGTCGTTGCTGGAGCGTGCTGCTCAATTTGTAGTCGTCATTGCTGGAGCGTGCTGCTCAACTTGTAGTCATCATGGCGAGGCAGTGAGTCGCTCTCGATCCTTATCGAGCCGTATTTGCTGCTGTCCTACCGTGGCTGTTTGACGAGGATGTGGATTCAGCGCGTTGATCCTCCGTGAGAGTCCGCCGTTCTCGTTGATATCGTCGTAGGTCCGAGAGTCAGTCTCGTGTCCTCCAGGTACCTGGCGTCTGCGGCCGATCGACGGGTGGCCACGCTAGAAGAGGGATTACGTATCTCGGCTGTTAGCAGTGGCATCCATCCCCTGGTGTTATCGTCCATCCTTGTTGTTGCTGTGTGACACCTTGTTTTTTTCTGGTCGTCGTGTTGCGTCGACGGGGTTACCAATTTGGCGGCAGCTAAAGTGAGTGAGAGAGAGAGAGAGAGAGAGAGAGGAGGAAAAGGAAAGGGAGTGTTTCGTCCTAGGCCCGCTAAAGTACTCATCGATAAGGCTATCTAGCGGGCCCTGCCTTAGACGCTAGGATACTAGAAGGTCGTTGAGGACGGAGGAGGGTGATATAGGAATCGGTGATAGATCAAGTACTAGCGGGAAACATTGACCGTTTTGTCCCTCTGTTGGTGGGTGTAGGAAGCAGTCGCCACATAGCACACGCCGGTGCCTCCATCTCGTATTCACGCATCTGTAGATAATATCACTTCTATAAGGAAAGCAGCTACGGACCGCTGAGTTGGCGATAGCGGCGCTCATTCAGCATAGTCTGTATTACCGACTCTGCCAAAGTCACGTGACTACATTTCCCCCTTTTTTAGACAAACGCGATCAATGTATTATAGGTAACGCATTCTTTCCTTGGAATCAACGTCGTCCAAATACACAAAAAGCGGCGATCTAAACATCACTACAGTATGCGCTCGATCTAAGCGCATTCTTGGTTCTCTGGGTGCGCTTAGATCGTAAATCCCCGACACTATTCTTTTATGTCTGTCTCAGTCTATACTAGTGCAATTACGAAACTTCTTTATTTTTTACTTGTTTTTACCAAAATTTTACCAATATATTCGTGACATTTTTCTGATTGATTTGGCCCATATTTACTGTACATGTGAAGCATAATTTATACTTTATCATACATTTAACACATGCTATATATAACATACGTTTACATAAACATGTTCTCAAAGAATTAGACCAGAATTTTGCAAATTAACGAAGCTATAGCCTGTTGGAGCATGGTGCAGCCTGCAGGTATGCCTCGTAAGGAAAATTTTGATGTGAATTTATGCTCTTCATAAGAAGCCTCCCTTAAAGCAAGACGACGGCTGATTTTGCATTTTTCTTCATTTATTTTCGATTCAATCAATGTTTAGTGAAATGGCTAGTTAAATGCACAAAGAAAAGCATTCGATTACAGATAATTAGCAAAATTGACGTCATACGTGCCAGCGAAATTATTTCTGAAAAAAGTTGTTTCCTGTCAGTGTTATTAATTTAGAATTGCATAATGCAATACTCATCTAATGTCCTAAACTGACTCCATACCGTCAATTAAATCACAAAATATGTATAGTTGGAATTATGTCGTGTTTATTGTCATTTTAATCAGGAAAATGCAAGAAATAAATTGGTGAAGGTCCCATAAAAAAATAACGAAAAATAAAGAAGTTTTGTAATTGGATTAGATGCAGTGATTCACACCGATATACCCGAGCCGGCGTCGAATTACACGGTAGGGTCACACTGCTCGGCGATCGAGGCAGCTCGAGCTTCGCGGGCCCTGGCCCCTCGTCAGTGGGATGGGTAGGCACTGCGCTTAGATCGTTCCCCTCGCATCGCGCTTAGATCAAGCGAATATTGTATGTCACCGCCGTCAAACAAAGAACTAATTGTACTAGTGTAAGAGGAGAAAGCGGGATTCGACACCGTAAACAGATGCGAAGCAAAGTCACGCCGGACGATGCCTAGAACAAATAGCGAGACCGTAGCCTTAGCGAGAGACAAGGAGGCACGCCGAATAGAGATAGACGATGACGTTTCTCGAACACCGATACTCTTATAGCAGATTGGCTAAGAAAGCCAAAATCACTTTTCGACGTGTAATCGCGAGGCGCGTGTCGATTTGTCCGTCAGATATTTAGAGCGAGAGTTGTCGCGAATTGTTAATTGTTAGCACACTCGGGCAAAAGTCCCCGTCTTTCGTTAAATTAGAATCATCTTTCCTACCTTTGCATTTTATCACTTTCCTTGTAATTAGATTCCGTTTAATCTCGAGTCATACGTCGCGTCATTGTTTGTCTCGTGTTGTCTAGTCGTGCGTCTGTTGCCTTTGGCCCTCCGTCCACGGAGCGTCGCGTCATAGACACGTGCGCGACAAAATATCGCTTGCTGTACGCTTCAGTGCTACAACCAATGTAAAATAATAGACGTCTGTCCACGAAGCGTCATCGTCGCGTAATCGTCGCTACATGCAGTCGTTATCGTACTTAGCGTACGATGCCGCAATCGTCTATACACGAAGCGTAGAACGAACTTCACGTCAATTATGAAAACAAACAAAAATGTCGAGTATAAAAGAAGAGGCGTTCACATCTCATGCGCCACGCGTATTTGTACGCGTCTCCGATGCGACGCATCGTGGACAGAAGGCCTTTGTCTCTTTTCAGATATTGAATCCAGCCATATACAGAGAGAAATTTATAACTAAATCGTTTAAACGATTGTGTAGTAATTGTATTGATTTGAAGCGACAGATCCCGCTGAGCGTCGCGTTGCCGTTGGACGAGCCAGAGTCCGTTCGCTGTAGCCGCGCTCTGATTGGTCCGTGTTTTTTGTTAATAATTCCCAAACGAAGTCACGGCGACCATTTTTGCTAAGGAAAATCTTGCTTCAAATCACCTGGGGAACCCCCCATTTTTGGGAGTTGAAGGAATTTTGGGACACCCTGTGTATCTATTCTCATACCCAGTAACTGTTTCGAGTCATTGCGATTATTCACGTTTACCTTCCTTTTTGATCTATCATCTAATACTCTCGTGAAAGGGCCCGTAAGTGACTAGCATCTCTCCGAACCTACATCTTCCGAACAATTTCTATTTTCTTAAATAGATTTATTTCTGATGCGCCTATGGGAATCCGCGTGTATCTCGATCGGGTCTCGGCCTAAATGAAATACACGAAGGCGCGTTACACATCGATTCGCTGTAGTAACGGTTGCAAGGATGTACAGGGTCGTTCAAAAGTTTCGTGCGCTATCCGCGAAATGACATTTCTCCGGTGTGATTGTTTCGCTGGAAGAAGATTAGAAGAGCGGGGAAACTTTCATATTCAAAATCTGGTTCACTCCGCCACCCTCCTTGCACCTCTTTAATTTGATCAAGTTTATTTTTTCAAATTTTTCTTTCATCCTTTGCGCCTCTTCTCCCAAGACAGTCTGAACTGAATATGATTTGGATCGTGGATGATTTTATTAGGTCTTTCGGAAAGTGAATTCGTTTAAGTAAAATCACACAACTCAATTTTTTTGCTAATAAAAAACAGAAATTCAACGAGTATGGGATATTTAAAGTTGCCCGAAAAATCGCAAAAGATCATAGAACAAAATGTTATAAAACTTATTCTAAATAGTAAAAAATTGGCTCTAATTTTCCCTCGAGGAAACGAAACGACTTTCCGAACAACCCAGTAGGTTTGGCTTGTGGGTTTTTTTCGGGTGGTGCGTTTACGTTTCTCGCTTTGCGGCGGACACAATGCGTCCGAGGAGGACGGGGAGCTCGAGGAATTGTAAATGACAATGCAGTTACGGTTCATTGCATCTACGCGTGTTCATTAGCACGAAAAAAAAGTTAGTTACACACGGACCGGGCCACTTGAAACAACCGTCGCTGAACTTTCGTCGGGAACAAACGCCGGAAACGGCACTCGTACGTGTGCACGCACTCCTCCAGAGTGTATATGAAATTTCCAAACATAACTAATTGCCCTGTACTGCCGCGGTCCTCTGCGTTTCCACGGAACCGCGCGATATTGCTGCGCTTCTGTATCGAGTTCCCCGGCTAATTGCAAAAGTTAATGGACCGCTATCGAGTTATCTCTCGCTGCTGACGATATTTACTAACCGTAAGACTTCCGCAAGTACCGAGTTTCAATGGGGAAAGATTTTCCTCTTGCATCCCTCTCTGACATTTCCTTGACGATTTCTTCAATTAATTACTCTCTGGCGATCGTGCTTGATCATTCGTTGCAATGGTCAAAGATCCCGGGGAATGCGGTGAAAGGTGAAATACGCCTTCCAAGATGACGTTCACGCTACCCTTGACTCTCAAAGTGATTCAATCTCTCAATTTTACTGAATCCTGTTTTAGGTTATCGGTAGACTGCGGATTTTTATGGATTTATGACAGAAACGCAAAACAGGCAAAACATTTAATGAATTTAAACATACTGGTGTATTGTTTTCGACTCAGTAACTATGTAGTCCCCGTGACAATTTTTATTTTGCATAAATTTTTATATTTTTACTGTCGAAACACTAACTTTCAAGTCGACCTATAGCCTTTTCTTCCTCTCATTTTTCATTGCATATCTTTATGGATTTATAGGATCTGTAAAATGATAAAATACAAGAAGATCTAGTACCTCGTGGCACAAGTAGGAGAGGGGCTACTTCATGCAAAAAGCTGAGTCGTAAACATACATAGAGTACAAGAAGCATCGAGCTCGAAATTAAACACGCGGCAGTAGATACGGACATTCACGATCAGACTGTACCTCTTTAACAGCACCGCGCGGTGTACGACATTTCAAACTTGTTTTCCTTGAAAACGAAGCCTCAACTGAAAGGTTTCATTTTCGATTTCCTCTTATTTCCACAATACTTTTACCATAGGAGATAAAGTTTATTGCAATGATTCTGGGTTTTGTTTAGCCCGCTTACAAATTCTGATGAAATTCGGTTTAAGCCAAGATGCTACATACATATAACTAGACTTTTATGCACTTGTGGTACAAAATGGGTACATGCAATTTGAAAGAATACAAAAATTGAAAGAATGTGACAGTATTAATATGTTTCTTTGGATCTTTTTCAATTTATTCAAGAAGGAAAGAAATTTCTACTTGGTACCAATGTCTTGCAATTGATGTAGACAATTCTTATTTTTTATAAAGATTTGCAGTCTAGTTATGTAGGATTCTCGAGGAATGGAGAGGTTAATTGTCAATAACGCTTTTACTTATTAGAACATATTTCTACTAACGGTTAAACGCTCGCTCTAAACGCTGAAGACACACTCTCTCGCCCACTGAACACCACGCCTTATATTTTTCCACCCCCTTGCATTCGTCTCATTTGCACTCTGTCTCTCGCATCCATCGCTTCCACTCGTACAAACACGTATACTTCCCTATCGCTTAGTTTTAACACTTTTCGTCCACACCTTTTCAGTCACTCGAGTTTTCCAAACATTCCGGCGCCGATCCTTCGCAACATGACCCGGTCACCCACACGCACAACCAACCATTCATCCCACAGTTATAAGAAAAATTAATTTTTTAAAATAGGTGGAGCACATATAGTGTGTCGTCTACGCATTAAGATCGATGTAGCACTTGACGAAGAACAGGTAGATGAACATAAAAAAGAAAACAATACATAACGCTTAAATTTTTGACATAAACGAAATAGTCAATGGTGCTGAAAGTTCGTCGGACAAACGATCAACGATTTTCACGAGTGCAGAGCTCTTTGCTCAGTTTCGCCTGATTACTAACCATTTAGAAACTGCGGTGAATGTTCGTACATCGATTTTGTTTATTTAATCGTGCAAATAGGCGGTTCCGCGAGGAGCCCGCGGCAAAACACAAACAAGAATCGCTTGTAACGTCGACGTGGCCGTAGACCTCCCAGTAAACAACGGCCAACAGGTTAACAGCAGCAGCCACGATGGAGAACGTGTTGATCGCAGATTTATCTTACGTACCGATATATTTCTTCGCGGTTTCGTAATGCGTTACATCACAGCCCTGCCAACGACGCAGCTTACGCAGCGCTCGCTCGTTGGAATTTTATTCGACTGGTTGTACGATGTTCGACTGCATCGATTTCTCAGGACATCGATGTCGCCGTTCCATCGTCGCGATCATTATTGCTCGTTCAAAGGTTGTTTCAATTTCCTCAAACACTCTATTAACCGTTAAAGTTTTTGTCGATCGTAAATTGTTTTAATAAACATGGAATAAGGTTATCTGCGCCACGGTTCGATCAATTACAACAATATAATAGCTATGTTATGAAAATCTCAAACGTTAACGATTCGGGTTTGAATCTGCTAACGTCATTAGCCACGTTTGCTAAAAATTGTTTTTCTATTGGAGGAACAGAAGGTGGTGTTTCGTCCTAAAAACTTTCTCGCAAGTTACTGAAATGTCATCAATCAGTATATTTATAACTTTCTTCAAGAAGTCTTTCGACACTGGTGTGTCTAAGGCAGGGCCCGCTAGATAGCCTTACTGATGAGTTCTCTAGCGGGTCTAGGACGAAACACCACCTTCTGTTCCTCCAATAGAAAAACAATTTTTAGCAAACGTGGCTAATCACGTTAGCAGATTCAAACCCGAATCGTTAACGTTTGAGATTTTCATAACATAGCTATTATATTGTTGTAACTCTATTAACCATTTGATACGCTGCGCGATCGTGCTTCTTCTCTTCGGCGCGTGAAAGTGCAAGTCCATTAGCCCGAAGACTCAAATAACGCTTTCTGGCAATGCGTGTTTTCAGTGTTATTGTTTAGAGAAGCTGCGGATCTTTATGCAAACTAAAAATGTTGAACATTAATTGTAGCAAGCAGGAATAAAATAATAATTTATTTCTTGTTACATTGAAAACAACATTACAATATTCTGAAATTTTTCTAATCTTTTACTGTTTTCTATTTCACCCAACCAATTCTTCATAAATGCATGAAGATCCGCAGTCTAGCCGTGAGTGAGGATTTTTATGCAAAATAAAAATTTCCTACATCGATTGTATCAAAAGAAAGATGAAAGTGTACTTCTTCAAATATTTACTTTCAGAAAGTGCAAAATATTAACAGCATTTTTAATCCTTCTCACTGGGGAAAGCTATTTTAACTCCAAAACCGAATATTTTCTCCGATCTAGAATGTTTCTGTTCTATCTGATTTTACGTATATGATTGCTCGAGTATTTTGCAGTGTATTGCCAGTTTACCGTGCTTCAACATAATATAAAACGGTTCGCCAACATCCACGTTGAAGTAGTGAAAATGGGCCACAATATTGTGGCCGAAGGAGTTACTTTTTATCGAGTATCTGAGAATAATGATTTTCTAGATGCGATTGCACTCGATACGACTGTCGATTGCACGCCGTCTCAGTTGTTTCGTTTTTAATGCATCCGAATCGTTCCGGCGGCAATGCATTCGAACTTACTCGTCGTCCGGCTGGATAAATTTTCTAGTCGATACATTTAATATTTACCAGTCGCGTACCGTCATTTTCCACCCTCGCCGCGTTCTCGCGCTCGAATCGGCGCATAGAAACCCGAGTGGCATTAAACTTTTTTCGCTGGAGCCCGGGAACTTTCGCCTCAAACGGCACCGCGTTCGATATTCCCATGTCCCCGTGACTTTCCACCGCCACGTTGCTCTTATCCACTTCGCGAAACGTGCGATGAGAAAATGGGGCACGTTCCCGAAAACGGTTCTTCGTTGGTCACAGTTGAACGAAATGTCTGGACGTAGGTTCTATCCTTTCCGTAAGCGATTTGGGATTTTGGTTAGTTTTGGGCACTGGTTGATCCGTGGGCCAGCGATTTGGAGACGTCGAGGGCCACGAAACCACGCCTACTCGACGTCTTCTATCGATTTGCCTGATGTTATTTTATTTGAAACCAGAGTTGGTCAAACTCTAGTAACAATTATGATTATTGACTAATAACTTCATAAGCTCTACAAAAGTGACTACTGATTGATGAGTAAGTAAATAGTTGAACGTGACTAATGAGTAATGATTACATAAGTATTTGAGCGTAATGACTAATGAATAATAACTAAGTTTGTATTAAGGATGAATATCGAATACTGACTATAATAGCATAACTAATGACTAAATACGCAATTCACTCTGACATAATAATAACAAAACAATATCCTACTAGTTTATAAACACATAAAATGCAGATTATGATCAAGTATGCTGACGAGAAATTCTGATACAGTTTGAGTATACATAATGTATGTTACTCGCACAATAGTGACTAATGACTAAAGATTGATGACTGATCATTTAAACTAACTAATGATTAATCATAACTAATAAGCAATAACTAACGATTACTTAGAGTTGACCAACTTGTGCCATGTAGTTATGACTAACTAATCAAAAAGTTTTAAGTAATGACTATTTTGCTATGATTAACAATCAATCAGACTATTACTCATTTTTAATTATTACTTGATTTGTGCCCTACTCTGTTTGAAACATTGCTCTTGGAACAAATTCAGAACGCTATCCGAAGAAAGAGTGTTCGTTGATCTAGATTGGCTAGTAGCTATCAACTGAATGCTCATTGGGAGCAATTATACCACGCCCATTGGAGGCGTTTCACACGGAGCATATGAAACAAATAATTTTTATCTTCTTTCTAATATTTTTTGCCGTGAAATATTCTTCCTACGAGCAAACGCAAACTGTTATCAGAGCCTTTTTTTGTCAATACCTTGTGTAAGATAGCTAGTCAGTGAATACGCCGTGAATTCTATTACCTTGTTGCAAGCTAGAATATTCTGATTGCAAAAAGAAAAATTCAAAGTGTAGTTTCACAATGCTTTCCTGATCGAAATGTTCAAAGTTTATAGAATCTGGGTTAGCTAAGAACACAGATCGCCCCGGCTCCGCTTCAAAGAACCAAGTCCTCGCGTCTTGCTCATCTCGAAGATCCTGGTTCTTCGTGATTGATCCAGACGATCTAGAGCGAGTGGAGCCATCAAGTTAGATGTTGTCCTTAATTTAGCGTGACGCGAAACATCGGGACGCGATTATAATCCGCGAAGCAACGAGAGAGTTCGTACGACGAGCGTACATCCCGTATCCGGGATTAGAGCAACCGATATTGTGGCCAGAATCGCGGAGGCGTCATTGAATCCTCTCGCACGATGCCCCGGAGCCGGGCCGTGGCGGGGCGCATTCACGTCGTTATAATAATCGTCGACCTCACATTTGCCATTCATAACGGGCGACCGTACAATCCCGTTTTACGATGGAGCATCCGCGAATGCGGTCGGTCTAATGACGTTTGGCATACCCGCGGCTATATCAAAGCTTTTCCACGAGACGCACGCCGCGTCGCCGCGCCGTCGAAACTGGGAAGCAATTCTCAGATTCGCAGTTGAATGCGGGACGGGTTCGAGCTGGGCTCTATTGGCGACGCGGATGCATATTCAAGCGCGTTCAACGTCCCATTATTCGATGTCCCTTACGGGTGACGCGTATGCATTCCGATTATCACGGTGATTTCCGCTTCGGCCCCGCAATTATTCGATCCAGGCGATCGACAAACGAAAACCGTCGCGCCGCGTCTTAGATCAATCGTTTAAACGCTCGCTGAAAAATATAGATTAATATTGTCCCTTTATTGACTGAAAATGATCCGTATCTAATTCTTCGTTAGATCACAGAGTCAGGTTACAGAATTTGTTTGATCTATAAATGTTTATACTTAATATTTTCATATCATTT
Organism: Lasioglossum leucozonium; assembly: GCA_028454225.1. NCBI lineage: Eukaryota > Metazoa > Arthropoda > Insecta > Hymenoptera > Halictidae > Lasioglossum > Lasioglossum leucozonium. Next base: position 12,242,475 of record CM052205.1, on the reverse strand, counting down.
GGTTTTTAAATGTATTAAAATTTTAATGAAAACGAATCTAAACTGTGTTGTTATTTTTGTTTTTGCGCCTGGCAACACGAAGCGTTGCATGATGTGAATATATAATAATAAAATATAAATAAAAAACCATGGATCTCCAATGAAATATTAAATTTTTTGTACCTCCTTTGATGTGTTGAAATTGTAATTTTTATTGTGTATATTAAAAGTGTGACAGTGAATGGTCTTTTTACTGATTTTTTAATATAAATGACGCCCTCAGATTAGAAAACAATGATTAGAATATCAAATATAAATGTTTATATATTAAATAATTTGAATAAATGCGAAAATTACGTAAAAATTTAAAAGTGTCCAGAATTAATTTCACCAGTGTAAATATGAATTGCGATACAATTTAATTCTGAAGTTATAAATTATAACATCATCTTTCTCGAAAGAAGTGATTGCTATTCGTAACACTCTCCATTATACTAGCAGATTGATCATTAAATTGATTGTTCATTCAATTGTTTAATCGTGGAGACAAGCGTGCTGCTGATTCTGCGGTCTAATTGTAAGCGTTTCGCAGTTCTTCGTTTTAATGTTATCTGTAATTGACCGTAAGCTCTGACGCGGGGAAGATAACTTCGTTCGGGGTAAATTTCAGCAAGTTTGCCCACAAAATTGTGCATTTGCATAAACCTCGGTAGTAAGGTTAAGAAACAGCAATGATCGAGGTGGCGGCGGAGCTATTGTCGTCGGTCTACCACCGTTCTCCAGTTTCCGAAAGCAAACTATAACAGGTCGCGGTGCGAGCTGGATCGCCTTTGATGTGCAGTCGCAAAGGCGCACCAAAGTTTGACTATGTTAATAGTCCTCGAGCATCGGAGTGTCTGCATCTTGTTTATCCAGAATTTCCTAAACTACTTCTCGCAATTTAAATCCCGGTGCTCTCAGTTGCGAAGCGATAATTGCCCGAGCCATGGACATGCTTCGAATGCGCTCGTCGATGCACTTTTTTCGCAATATTTGCGGGACAGCGAAAAGGATCTGGAAAAGGGTGGAGAGAATATAGGGTAGGAAGGAAAACATATGCAAGGGAAGGGCAGAAGGGGAATAAAGGTAAGCTACGTATAATAGAAGATGGAGTGAAGAACAAGGGAAGGTATAGCAAGAGTAAGGGGAGTGAGTCCATTTGGCTACATCGTCTTCCACAGGAAGGACCTGAAGGTCCCCTGGAACCTCTGGGATCTCGAACGTCGGGATTCCTATGAGTTTCCGGAGGTCAGTCGAGGTCAGAGGCTCGAGGAGGACTGACAAACTTTGGCAGCGCACTTCTATTTATAGCCTCAACCGTGACCGAACATCGCTGATAGCGTTACCATCTTGATAAAGTATATGACTTCCTAAGCATGTCAAGCAATGTTCCTGGACACTAGCGCTCTACTACGATCTTTTTACCAGTGTCTATAACATCCACAGCATTTTCCAGTCCCTGAAACCACAATCAAATAATCTACCTACTCAAGACTTTCTAGACCACGCAGGGAAAATATGATGTAGAAAAGAATATTAAGAGACGAGGGGGTGAAAGGGGTGAAAAGGTAGTTAAACATTTCTATAGAATCGGGAGAAATTGTCGATTGCTTCACGCGTGACGCTACGCCCCGGGGGCTGGCTTATGTGCTCGGATGAACGGAAATTCTGCGTGTGCATCTGTGCGTAGAACCGGTCCGAGCGGGTGCATTCTGCATCGGCGTGTGTGCACGCGTGAATGCACGCACGGTAGATGAGGTGTACGCGTTCGTATAAACACACGCCGCGTCGCGCCGCGCCGCTCGCGATCGCGCGCGCTCGTCTGTCCCCGGGATACCGTGTATGCCAATGCGTGATTAGTTATACCTGCGAAGCGAAGCCCAGGGTTCGGCTTAAATTCGTCGCCATTCTCGAGCCTCTTTAGCAGTTTAACAGGCAACTGCACCCGTTTCGCGAAATTGTACCGGGCGCTGGCCCCGGGGAGCAACGAACCACTCGTTCCTCTCGCAGCAACTATGACGGCTCCCATTATCTTGCCAATTTATGCGACCGTGCCTGTGATTTCGTAGAAACTATTATTTCCAGCCTCGCGCGAGACCGAACCGAAACTGAAATCGGGCGTATTCCCGGCCAGAAATTGGTCTACGACCCATGGAGGCTCGAATCGATTCACGATTACGAAAATCGTGCTACACAGTTCTCCCCTACATTCTGATTTCTATGTGTTTTCGATCTGGCGCAGCCACTCCAAAAATTGGATGAGTTCACAGGTGGAAAGTTGTCTGATTTTTTTCAACGAACAATCGGCGATTGTTGATTTTCTGCGACTTCAACACCTAATTTAAGGAAAAATTTAATTTGTTTTACATTACAGTAGTGTAATAAATTTGTAATACATTAGGCGATAATCGTAGTTGAACCAGTACAATTTCACCGAACAGTGGAATTGTTCGGTTGCCGTATCAGAAGCTTCGATTGGGAACGTTGGTAATAGAGATGCATTACTTGAAGGGAGCACCGAACAACAGAAACTTTGAAAGGGGGGTAGTGAAACAGAAAACGTAGGGAAACTATGCTACTGTACTTCGAGTTTCATGTTTACACAGAGTTAAATTAATTTGCCTCTAAATTTTCAAGTAGTTCAGTTTAGAGCGATAACCAGATCAGATCTGTATAAAGATATAGAGTCTTGTGAATTAATCTACGTATAGTATTTTGAAATTTTCGGAAGAGGAAGAAGAGGCTTTCCACTTTGTTAGAAGTCTAATAGTATTTTGTTGAAGTATATTTAAGTATCCGTTAGAGTTAGTACAGTGCACAGACGTTGTCCACGAAGTGTTAATGCCCCCCCATGTCTGTTGGATGATGAGTTTAATGTTTCAACACTTTCTGTCTCATCTCACCTTAGCTTTTTATTGAATCGAGCAAACAGAGTCGGTTTGATATTATTTCTAGCAAAGGTGTCACCAGGCGTTTAAAATTTTCAATAAAAATCGATTAAAAGTGCAAAACGAGACTAAACCGAAAACGGGGGAAGGGAGTGATTTTACATAAAATAACTCGAATTAGTTTTACATAAAATCGCCGTAGAAATAGTGTTAATTACCTGGTTCTTTCTTCCAGGTACACGTTCGAGACGCTTCAGGAGTCGGCTCAGTTCCTGCTGGATCGCATCAAGATAAAGCCGAAGATCGGGATAATATGCGGCTCTGGATTAGGTCAGTGGTTTCCCGAGTGCATCAGAATCATGCGTAGACTGTCACAGACCGAGTCGATCTTGTGGTATACACGCGGGACTAGTTACGCATTATATACATAGCCTACCGCGTGTACCGAGTATTTTCAAAGTCAATCATTTGTGTACTTTCGAATAGGATCAATTGAGCAAAACGAGTTGTGTCCAGGTTTACTGGCTGACTCCCTCGAAGACACGCAGTGCTTCCCTTACGAGGAGATACCCCATTTCCCTGTCTCCACAGTCCAGGGTCACAAAGGTCAGATGGTGTTCGGTTATCTGAGAGGTATACCGGTCATGTGCATGCAGGGCAGGTTCCATTACTACGAGGGCTACCCGCTATGGAAGGTGAGAGACCCCCTTATTTCATTCCTTCGGTAGGTCAAAAATAATATACTGGTAATTTTTAATTTTTTAATCTTAATATTTTGTTTCAAATCGCAACTACTCATTTTTTTCCGTAAATGCATAAAATCCTCAGTTGAGTCATTACAGTAATGAATCCTCCGCCTGCAACCTTATTTCTTTGTTTGTTTAAATCCCTCATTTCAAGGCACGGTATTATACATTTTTTAATATTGAAGCTAATACTGATACAGTGCGAGTCTGTTTTCTGCTCCTTGATGAAGCTAGCTGCAATCGTTGCAAAAGGATTTTTTGAAATATTTCTAATTTCTATATCAAAGTCTACAGTTCTGGGAAAAGATATAAATGTATACTGATGTCTTTTGTTATTGTAATAATAAAATCATTAGTTTGCAACTTGAAACATTAAATGGGTGGACCTGACGTCGCCACTATGGCGACATTCGTCGACAAAGTTGCAAACGGAGGATGAAGAGGACACAGTGGATCTTGTGTTTGTTTTCGCAGTCTTTATCACGAATGTTATTGCCATAGCTCACTGTTGGCCTCGTTTTCATCCACAGTGTGCGATGCCAGTCAGAGTTATGAAGCTGGTGGGCGTGACCCATCTGATTGCGACAAACGCGGCGGGAGGTCTGAATCCCACGTACAAGGTCGGCGACATTATGATGGTGAAGGATCACGTGAACATGATGGGTTTTGCGGGGAATAGCCCTCTTCAAGGACCCAACGACGACAGGTATCTTCTTCCTGTTCTGCTTCCGCGCGACGTATCACCTAGTCGCACCCATTCATCCCCCCGTCACACGCTTCCTTATCGGCTCTGTCCCAGACGAGCTATACGACTATTCCTACACCAATCACCCTGTACGATTTTTTCATCGCACGCTCCATTACCGTTTTCGTGTTACTCACTTATCTATTGGTAGTGGTAATTACGCCTAATCGCTGCCGTTGATACGAACTTACCCTTTGCACTCGAATGACTTTAGAGCATCGCTAAAAAATACAGTACCATCGAGCCAATCAATTTTTATATCACTAAATTCGTTTTCATTTAATACATTGCTGAAACTTCGCACCATATGGTTGAATTATTACGGTGCAGAGAAATATATATTCATTGCTAGACTGTGGATCTCTGCGTCTCCGCTATCGTAAGAATAAAGAGAAGAAATCGAGCCGGAGGGAATAATGAGAAAAAGAAAGATGGCCGCTGCACGGCGTGAACGGCAATGAATTCGAGCCGGCTGGAAAGCCGACAAAGGGTTTCGAGCTCGTTTCCGGGAGCAAAGACGTCGACGAGGTTCGTTCGCGGATCGCGGAACCCGAGGAACCTTGCCCTGAGGGCTAGGGTAACGGAGCCCAGCCAGTACGAAGGTCCTCGAGGTCCTGGAAGGAATAAAATTAATCTATTTTGTCGGAACAACCCCTTGAATCCGATTGACGAACTATTTACTCGCCGGCATAAAGAATCTGATTGACGTATTTACGTAAGAATTTCCTTCAGGCCCCTCCGTCTTCATCTTTCTCTTCTCTATCTCATTTTCTATATTTCTCTCTCTCTCTCTCTGTTCATCTTCAACGTCTGCTTTCCCGACTCGTTCGTTCACGGTCGAGCTTGCTTTGACCTTTCATCTGGCAGTTCACGGGAGTCCCTTACAGTCCTTGCTCTTCATTTCTTCCTTCATTCTTCTAAGTCTTCTTATTAATAGAGTTCATTAAATATGTCTTCCAATGTTCCCCTTCCCTCTTTCATCCCTAGTCTTGCAATACCTCTCGGCGGAGAGTGGAAAGTTTCAATTCGAAGTTACTCCATTTTGAAGGGTGCGCGGAGTCTCTTCCATTGACTGTAGTATATCAATACGGGAAGTATTAGGTTATTTCATGAGTGACGAGAGTATCCTATAGGAATTTCTGCGAATAAAATTGATATGGAGCGAAGCTCGATATGCATAGGAGTGCAAAGGGTTAGCGTAATTTTGGAAATCGTAGCGAACGATAAAGCGAGGTGTTGGCAATGATTTGGCAATTTCGTAACGGTTCTGCGTGTTTCTGGTAGATTCGGGCCGAGGTTTCCGCCGATGAACAAGGCGTACGACCGTTCTCTGTTAGAAATGGGCCAACAAATAGCCGAGGAGATGGGCATCTTGGATACGATTCACACTGGCGTCTACACGTGTCTTGGTGGACCACATTTCGAGACCGTGGCGGAGCTGAAGATGCTGAAGATGGTCGGCATCGATGCCGTTGGTCTGTACAATCACCTTCTATTATTCATGATTTATTTGATTTACTCTGCAGGAGAACAAGTTACGAGGAAATAATTGAATGGGTGTCGAGTAGAAGGGCGTATGTTGTATTTCATGAAATTTACAAGACGTAAAAATAATTTATGAATGAGGGGATGTGTGTGGAAGTACAGGATGAAAAATTATTAATTATTGTTAACCGAATACATTTTTATGGTCGAGGGTTTGGAAAAATAAACTTCTAGTAGTTTCTATCTGGTAGTTAGCGAAATTAGAAATATTAGGAAGATTAAACGAATTAGGGGATATCAATATGCAATTTTTGATCTTTCAAAATTGTTGAAGAAAGAAAGAAATTCCTAAGTGACTCTTGGATTTTTCAATTAATGTAGACAATTCTTATTTTGCATAAAGATCCGATTGTTTCATTAACACAATTTTATTCTATTTTTAGGAATGTCCACGGTCCATGAGGTGATCACTGCGAGACACTGCGATCTGCAGGTGTTCGCGTTCAGCCTGATCACGAACCTGTGCGAAACCGACTATGGAAACCAGGACGAAGTTAACCACGAACTGGTGATGGACATAGGAAAAGCGAAAGAGCCTATGCTGAAAGAGTACGTATCGCGTGTCGTAACGCGGCTGTCGACCATGATCAACTCAGAAAGAAGCAGCCTCTAAGAGAACATTCTCCAAGGGATCGTTCGCATCTACAACGCTCAGCGGGTAGCAAAGATCACGGGGAAAGCGGACATCGAATTTCCGGCTAGATCCTGCGGCCACGAGGATTAGCCTCGATCACGTCCCGAGGATCATATTTCATTCGACGCGCGAAAGCCGATGCATTTCTCCGCGGAACTCGGATTTTCTCAGCTACCCTAGCTCTGCTGCCTCTAGGAGTATCATAGTTGACATTGCCAGAGGCCTGAGCAGAGTTAAGACAACTCTAAATAGGCACAGGACTGCCATCTTTCGCCTCTGGACCCCTTGATCACGAAAGTCATGTAATCCCATCAGTATTCATCTGCGAAATGTTTGGTGTGTGCAGAGGTATCAGTCTTTCTCAATCGTTCATGCACAACGATTCACAATTGTGTGTTTGTTATAGATGTATACGTAGATAACCAGCTTCATTATCGAATGGTAATATACCTTTTATATTCTGTATACATAAAAGAACATTGAATAATAATTCAAAAAAATGGAGTTTATGAACGGTACTTATGACGAATTTTACTTGAACATAAAGCAGAGCAATTAGGACATTTTGTTACCGTATAATTACTGAAATTATAGAGATGCCTTTATGAGAAATTGTTGGAGCATGTACTTCAATACAAATGTCATTTTTAGAAAGCAAATATGTATATGCATCACTCGCTTCTAATACTTGGTAGGTTTAGCGTTAAAGGATGTGCGAGTGCTTTCGTTGATGATGTTGAGCACTGTATGTACGTGTTTTGCGTTTCTTCTCTGTCTTCTGAATTGTATTTGGACGACCGTGTATCTACGATCTAATTACAAGGATTTCGTAACGTTTACTTGTATTTTCGGCCGGCTACGTGTTTAATGTGTTATCAGTTGGCCGGTTATCAGCGAGGCGAGGCTCGCCTCTGATCTCGATTGATTCGTTACACGTCTTGAGGGAGCTCCTCGGCTCTAAGAAACGGTGTGGTGTGGGTGTTCGGTTAAGGGTGGAGAGGTTGGTCGATGCCTCCTCTCCTCGACACCCTCTCGTCGATTTTCCTCCCTCGCTTCGTTACCTTCGTCTCTCGACCTCTCCCTCTCTTCCATCGCTAATGCATCGGTGTTCGGCTTCGATAAATCTCGAGCGGCGAGGACCATACTGCGGTAGCCGGCCCTTTTTCTGTCTTCGTTCACCGCCAAGGTTGCTCGGTTAGGTGGTACCTTCGACGATGGAATCGTGACTCGGCAGAGGCTAAGGAAACGCTCTGTCCTTTCGATCCTACTGCGAACTAGGGCGAGCTCGTCCCACAGGAGAATCGCGGGAACACCAGTTCTCATTCTACAGGATTTCCAAGCTGCGTCCCGAAAAATACCGCTGGATCTTTTGCCAAATGAAACGCTCATCACTTTATGGGCTGCCGATTTTCTGTATTTGTACGACACCAAGCCTTTCAATTCTTGTTCCCTTAACCTTTTAACTAGATATAGTTAGTTAAATTGTCATTCGATGTACAAAATAATGTACAAAATGCTGTACAAGCAAAAGAGACGAAAGGCGAATTTTTGTTTTCCATCAAGATTTGCAGTCCAGCGGTTGCCAGGATTTGCAGTGTAGTAATTTTGGGGGCTGATTCCCCTAAGTTTGGGAATTTAGTTGCAGTGCCCCGTGCCCTCCCTCACCCGGAAACGCAATCATGCGACGCGGCGACTGGAACGCGAACACGTTTCCGCGTTTATTTAGCAATTTTAATGGAAAAACAAGTACAGCCGACGGGACACCATCGGGGCGCATTCGGCGGAATTAATATCGCACACGAACGAATCGAATAAATTTTCGGCGCGAGTGCCGGGCCGATTTCGATCATCGATTCGCGTGGGCGCATTAAATGGGAACACGGCCGCGATATTTTACGCAGGGATCGTAATTATATAATCCGAGGCTCGGACGTGGAACACACTGTTGTCGCCGGGATGGAGAGGCCTCTCGCACTCTTCCTGCTCGCTTTTATGTTGGCAACATTGACGAAATATACTCGTTAACACCGCAAGCATAACCCTTAATCATGAGGTTATCGTAGGCATTTTAATGAAATTAACCCCTTGCACTACGACGTCGAGTCAGACTCGCGATGAAAATTTTCGAACAGAACTTATTATATACTTAGAATTTAGAGACAAAATGTAGTTGTTTTTAATTATTTGTTTTATGAAATTTTTAGCAACATATTCGTGAAATTTTTCTGATTGAAATGGCACCAAACACGATTTATAATAGAGTCAAACCTCGATTATCCGACCCGGCAATATCTGAATTCTTCTTTCAGTTTGCTGCCAATTCGTGCAGCTATTTTGTAAAAAAAAGAAGAAGAGAAATACGTAAATATAGTGCATGCTCCGAACGTTCCTTTAACTTCATTCTTTTTTACGAAAAAATTGCAAAACCTTACGAGGAATCACGAGGGGATGGTTCGGTTTGTGGATCGATGCGGGGCGTGTACAGGAGCCGTTTTCGCGACTGTTAACGATTAGCAGAGAGGACAGACTCGGCCGATTTGTTCTTAACCCTGAAACGAGAGCTGGGGATGGTTGGATGCAAAGTGTTCGCCGGGGTGCTTGAGAGTTCACGCTCCGGTTCGCGGATTCATAATTGAACAGCTCGACCCGGATCCCGTCTGACAAGTGTCACCGGTCCTCGAATTCGCTTGTAACGACGATCTTCTCCGGGTGTGCTACCCGTTGGATTAATCGGCTGGCTAGGCGATGCACCGAAGGGGTCTCTCCCATGCATCGGATTCTAAACAGTAAATCCACGGTGGCAACGACACGTGCCATCTTTCGGAATGGGCCACTTCCCGAACGTCTCCGCTAGACCGCTGCATTCCGATTTGAAAGGGGATATACTCGGGCACGTTTCGAATGGCGTTTCGCCGGGGCCAAGGGGATGGGACTAGGGGGTTCTGCAGGGGGTTGTAGAGGGGTGGTAGCCGGGCTTCGGGTCTGTCCGTATATTTCCACGTTCGAATAGAAACTGTTCGGTGCTGGGGATCAGTTATTGATATTTCCTGAAACGGCAGATAAAACTTTTCCCTGGCGCTGTCTAGCACGGGGCTGTCGTATATCTTTCGTTTACCCATGCCTCCGGAGGACAGCAATACCATAATCGAGATACGAAACCAGGGGGCGTTCGAGGGAGGGCCGGTGGTATGATGTATACGTCGACCTTAACTTTCGCGTTTACTACCCAGCGATAATGTTCGCCAAAGGGGAATGAAAGTTGGCGAACGATGGTGTCTATGTTTGTGTATGTTCGAACGTGTTTGCCGGTCACCGTGGCTAGAAGAACCGGCCGCGGGACGAGAATACCGAGCAGTCGTCTTGATTATTTCAGGGAATAAGACTGATAAGGTAATCCCGTTCTGTATCTTTATAAATTGCTCCCTGCCCCGCATCCCTCCAGCTCTTTCACGGCTGTTGCCCGCGAAACGAGATGCATAATGCGATTGCGCCGCAATATCCACCGGCGAACAAAAAGCCCCTCCCCGTACTTTCTATGAATTAAAATGTACAACGACGCCGGAATAAATGATACACTGTTAACGACGCGGCCGTGTATCCGTTCCGCGGGGTCGTTTCATTAGGCACAAAGCAGCGCGGGGCGCGGGACTGGGATAGCGGCAGCAATAAAGCGCTCAATTTCAATCCCTCCTCCTCCCGCGGTTCCTTCTTCTTGCGGTCGCAGATTCGTTTATCTTCCAGCGAATCGATGGGAACAGAAGGAAGACGAATGAGCCCCACGAATCGTACGAATATTCAGATATACGGCGAGAACCGCTGCCGAGAACCCCACGGTCAAAGGGTGTTTTCGCTAAATGAGGGACGATGGAGGCATTCCACTCTTTCGGGACTAATCTCACGGCACAAATGCGGGAAACTGGCGGCAAAATGATCCTTCACCCTCGGTTGACGGATCTTTCTACCTACATTCTTCGTAGTTGGCGATATCGCTCGTGCTCAAGAGAAACGTCACTACTAAAAATTTTCCAGTTTTCGTTTTATTGCATTAAAATATAGCTCTGTAGATAGCTCTATTAGATTTGATTTGTGTTCGCTTGCAGCCACAGCTAGTTAAAAACTACCAAACGACTTCGAAACGCTCTCCCGTAAAATTGGTATTTCTATATTTGTGATGTTTTTCTCGTGAGCGATATGTAGACAGCATGTATGTAATGATATTTGGTCCCCTCAGGGTTTCAAATCCATTCCACCACCTCTCGCTTTACCAATCCTCAACTATCGCCTAATTTCCAATTTCAGCGGGACCTACTTTTTATTAAGGTGGGTTCCGAACCACCTATTTTGCCAACAACACGTGAAACGCACCCAGAGGGCCACTACCCGGCTTTTTACCGAGCGGTCACCCATCCTAGGTGCGGACCCCGTCCTACGCCGTTTAACTTCGGTGATCGAACGAGAACCGGGATTTTCAGCGAGGCAATGGTCGTTGACACGTAGACAGCATGTTTTATGCATTTTTTTACAAAATCGAGCGGGTACAATTCGAAAGAAGTACAAAGATCGAAAAGCTCCGCCAGTTTAGCGATGCACGAGAAACTGCATAAATGAAACGAATGAGAAGCGGATCTGACCAGCGTAGTCTCTCCGGCATCGAATTCGAATCCACGTTGGCGGGTGCTGTACAAGTACAAATAGAAAACAAAATAAATAAATGGAGCACGTATTCCCATTGAATAACCGGGTGGCAAACTATTCGAGCGTCGCGGTGGCATGTACCGATGGGTATCTGGGATTTTTCCGGGCTAGGACGCGTTACAGCGTTCGGTTTGCATAAGGTTGCGTCGCGTCGGGGCGCGTGTGTGCACGCATTTAATTAGATTACACCTGCGTCGATAAAGCGGGGCGCGCGTAAACGATGGTTCTGGGTTTGAACGGCGGGCGGCGCGTGCGTCGTGCGCGCGTCCTGCGAGCAGCGCCGCGATAGGTCCGTCGGGCTGGACGGGAGCCGCTCGGCGTTCGGCGAGTTAGTATGACTCGTGACGTCGCGGTTGTTGGTCGTGTTCGGTTTGGCCCGGTCTCGCGCGGTACTTCGGTTTTTCTTCAGTGTGTAACCCGTTCGCAAAAGCCTCCTCGGCGATGTGACCGGTCCTGCGGCGAGTGACGTGCGCCTCTACATCCAGTCGCGTTTCTCGACGAAACGATCCGCCGACAACCGGCTTTTCAAACGGAAAACGCGCGCGGAACGTGCGAGACACGGGTCGCGGCGGTCCAACCCGCGAGTGCGTTCTCTCGCCCGTGCGATTGTCAATCGTCAACGGATAATCAAACACGGTTCGCTTGGATAAAGAAAGGTTACCATAAAGATCGTCCTGAACCAGTGTTACGGCGCTCGTCTCTCCTCGGTCTCGGGTCCAGTGCGCGTCCAGGGAACGTACACGTACGAGTATATATCCGCGATCGTGTGAGACCCCCCGTTACTTCCTCGTTCCAAGATCGGACCCGGTGTCCCGATCGATTTATTAACCTGCCACACTGTGGCCATCGGAAAGAAAAAGGGAACACCGAGGAATCCGTGTCTCTCTTTCTCTCTCTCCTCCCCTCTCTCTCTCTGTCTCTCGAGGAGAGTATACAACACAGGAATCCGGCGCGAGTGTTTCGGTTTTAAATCGTTCAGTGCAAAGGAGAATCTTTCTCGTCGCGTCCTTTTCGAAAGTGAGATTACAACGCGTGTCGTATCGTTGGAGAGGCGGGTCGTGCTCGCGGTAGAAAACCGTGCGTATACGTGAAAAGGAAACGAGTGGCATCGAGGCGAGAGAAAGGTAGGGGGAGGGGAATTAGAGAAAGAGAGAGAGAGAGAGAGAACGTGTTAGCGGCTCCAGAATCGAGGACGAGTATAGGAAGGCCAGGGAAACATGTCGAGGCTGCTGAAAGGCGAACCTACCGCCGGTTATGTCATTGACTCAGACGCGGATCGCCGAATGTATTAGCCCTTTTCGACCGATGACGCGTTTCGACGTCTAATCGAGAAGAGCCGAACACGCCGCGGGGCGGAGGTGGTGGAGGAGGGTGGAGAATCGACGGAAATCAGGTCGAGCCACGCACCGGAAGTACGTTGAGAACGAGGGGAAAATCGACCACGAAATCCGAACAACCCAACCCGAAAAAAAGAAAGCAGGCCGGCCGTCGTGCCCCCCCACTGCCCACCGGAAGTCATATGCCCATACACGCGCGGAAAACGGTAAATCGAATCGTAGAGAGCCGCCGGCTCTGATCAGCTGTGGCCCGTTTATTTTTCGCTGGAAAACCAAAGCACGCTCTCGACACACGCATACATACTAACACAACCACCACCACCAACAACAACACCGTTGGCCAGTGCGTCTCTATCTCCGCGTCGTCGGTGTGTTCGAATTTTCTTTTCGTTCGTTTTGCTTGGTTCGTCTACACTACTCCATTCTTCCGACCCACCCCTTCTCTCCCCGAGGTTCATCGACAAGGTAAACATTTTCCTTTATTTTTTTCTCAATTCTTTTCGTTCGACTGCCCGTCGATATTCGCGGCGCAGTTTCGGCTGTAATTTTTACTTTCTAATTGTTTTTTCTTGTTCAGGAGAGAATGGTTGTTTGCGCGTTTATCGTGGACGTAGGTGTAACGATATATGTACTAGGTGCGGGATGCGTGTTATGTATTTTTTTTTTGTTTTTGCTTACGGTCGGCGTTCATTTTGAAAAAACTGCTTTAGTCTTTGAAAATTGTCTTGGCGATTATGGGCTTGGGCAATTTTTAGTTGAAAGTTTAGCGGAGAAGAAAATGATCGGCCAGTTGTTGATTGGGAGGAATGAGAATTGTAAGTTTTTGTGGGTTTAGAGAAGGAGAGAGAGGGAGACGTCGCGCTAATCTATTTGTAACTTAGTATTGGTCTACTTTCAATCCTTTTGCCAGATATGAATTCACTTTTTATTACAACTAATTATTCGTGCACTTTATGACGTACTTTTATTGTATCATGTATAAACGGTTGATTTAATCCGAAATGAATTTGAGTTAGGACGTGTTTCAGAATGAGGGTGTAAAAGGAAGGATTGGTATTGAGAAAATATTAAGAAATTATTAATATGTGGGTCCGGTATTTCCAACGTTTATTAAAAGTTGTATGTTTGATTAAAATGAAACAACCGAACAATGGGACACGTGAGCGAGAGAAGGGATGGAATCTACGGTATATTAATAAAATGATTAAAATCGGGATCGAAATTTGTATTTCGAATAATGGATCACATGTGCGAGAGAAAAGGAGAGGTTAGTAGCAATATATAAAAGTGCTATCAAAATTCTCGTGCATTTCTGTAAAAATTTATCAAAGCTTGCGTTTCGGAGTAAAACTGAAATAAAAGAGTAATGGGGACGTATGCATAGAGAAAGCAACGGAATGGGCAATATATTAAACAACTACAAAAATCGTGGTCCATTTAGAAATATATCGAAGTTTGTGCTCCGGCATAAAAGTGAAATAACCATTTAATAAAATCTACGTGGAAAGATCAAATTTCTGGAAATTGCATTCAATTTTCCGGAGCAGGGTAAACATTTCGAGGAAGAATCGACTTCTCCGATTCAAAACTTATTGTCAGTAAAAGAAAAACCAGGCGTCATGGGTTCCACCGGTGACCGGAAGTCATATGTCCATACACGCGCGGAAAACGGTAAATCATTGTAAAAGCGACCGGCTCTGACCAGCGCGCCCGTTTATTTTCTGTTCGAACCGGTGTTCTCTCTTTCTCTCTCTCTCCTTCTTTTCCCCCCATCCTCATGCTCTCTGTATTCGATTTTTTTTTCACTTTTGCTTGGCTCGTCCCGATTCTTTCGTCCGTAGTACGTCGGCAAGGTAAATATTTTTTTTATTTCCCTCCCATTGCCCGAGGGTCCATTTGTACGTAAAGAGTACACGGGGTTCTTGTAGAACGCAGGACGAGTGCAATGGAGCATAATCTGTTCCGCTTGAAACGCTAAGAGCATTTTTATTTATCTGTCCTATGCTAGGAGTAAAATTGTTTCGCTCGAGATTTTACTTTTGACAAAAACAGTCTAAAATTCATGAAATTGATAAAGCTTCTGAATATTAATGTTTGAGGGAAAGATTTTTATTCGTTATCACGCACTTAAAACGAATTTTCTCCCCGAAAACGGAATTTGAAATAAAAATGTGTTATTATCTTACTATTAAATTAATAGGTAGTATCGCTAGTGGACTATTTGGTCTGTGTTTTGCAATTAATGCAGAAAATTTTTATTTCCCGAAAAGATCCGCTGTTCAATAGACGAATTGCAATGCTAAAATTGTAGTATTTTATTCGTCTGATTCATCCGGGCTATAATTCTTGCGCTGTAAAATCTTGAAAATATCAACGTCGCAATAGAAATTTGCTCGAATTCATTACTCTTGAGCACGAGCGCGTAAACATCTTGGCACTGTGCGAGTTCTTAGCAGCCTCTCCCACGCTATAGTCGAGCATTTCACGGGAAGTCATGTCGCTTCATCATTTTTCTACGGTTTTATTGCGCGCGCTTGAAGAGAACGGTCGGCTGGAACACTCTTTGCGTTTAATCCTGACGTACGCTCGCACGCGTGTCTAACTCTCCACGCACATGCCGCAACAACAGGATCAGATCGTCTGATTTTAGTAGGTTGGACTCGGATCTCGGGATTAAACCAGACACGGTTTAAGTCGGGATTAAACTTTTTAAATTCGCCGGTGTAAACAGGGGAACGAAGTTTCGAGCATCCGCGCTGCGTTGAATTTATCGGACGAATTCTTCTTGTAATTATTTGCGAGCGTGTATAATAAATCTCTCTCTCGCTCTCCCGCGAGAGAGATTCCAGGGATATTTCATTTGCTGCCGGCGATACCACGGTAACCACAGGCGAGTTACATCTGTTACAATATTGATTCCCGAACATCCGGAATTGTTTACGATCCTTCCTCCGGGCCACTTTTGCGAAAGTTGTGTGTGTGTGCTTTTTTTTGGTAGATGCGTATTCTTCGTCCTATTCAATTTGTAGCCGCATTGCGCACTTCGACGTTTGTTTGTCCCGTTTCCTCTTGGCGAGGAGGGAGGGGGGGAGGGGAGAAACAAATGCAAAAATTGTCGGAGGGACGCGCGAGAGGAATGCGATCGGAACGAAAAAGAAGTCGGAGGGAACGCCATGGGAAAGTCGGCTGCGCGCGAACCCGTTACCCTACGACCTACGATTTTCAATTCCTCTTGTTTCGAAGTTGCGCCTTGAGATTCACCGTTCCGTCGCATTCCCCGGATTCTTGCAACTCCAATTTCAACTATAGCCCCACCGGTGCGGTGGTTTTCTCCGATCCCGCTAGCGAAACGCTAAAATCGCGTGCAACATTCGCAGACTTTGCACGTCCCTGTTCATACTGTTCTCTAATGAGTGGAGGTGAATGATACACGAGCTGGTCAGAAAAATGCTTTGTTTAGGAATGTAGACATCTTAACCGTTTTTAATTCATTTTTTTAAATAAAAGTTTCTGCTTCTGGTTTTGGAATAGTGTTCCGATCCTCTTGTGGGCTTTCAATTCACTGATTCCTTAACTCTCCAAGTGTGATTTTTTGTATTTTTACCATAATCTATTAAGCTATTTAGATTGTTTGATCTTACAAAACGCTCCGTGTGCGGAAGCTGAAAAATTATGGACTTGTGTATAAACCAAAATAATTCTCTAGTTAAATAGATCCCTAGCTAAAAATCCGAAAAATCGTCCACTCAGCAAGTGTTAACAAGTAAAAATTAGGCAACGATATAAAACCTAAAACAGATGTCCACGTAAATAGACCATCGACTTAAAATTTGAAATCACGGGAGGGGGGGAGATGATGTTGGCGAGTCGAGTCTCGCAGAAGGACACAGAGTTGAACAGAGTTTAGGGGCATCAGATACTGGTACGCCTCGCACCGACTCGATAAAAGCTGGAAACTCGGGTTATAGTCGGCCGCGTAAAGACCCAATTATTTGATGGCGGAACGGTTCCTGAGGGTATTGGAGCCTGGTTGCAGGTATACAAAATGATCTGGAACTCGGAGCGACGTGTTTCTCCCTCTTCGACGTACGCGCGGTGCGGCGCTTGTCTTCTTTTTCGTGTTCCCCGCTCCGGCACGGCGATCCCCGTCGTGTTTCGTTCCTTCTCTACCTTTCCGGCTGTTGTTCTCCCTTTTAGGCCATAAACAACCGGTGTCCGACGTTTGCCGAGGTTATTGGTTTTTGCGAGGGGCACGACAGTGCCGTACACACGTCTGTCTGGGTGCCCGATTTCTCTTTCTCTCTCTCGCTCTCTCTCTCTCCATCGGCCGGGTCTATCGGGTTTTCTCTCGTTTCTTCGTGTTTGTGCTTCTCTCTTTCTCTCTCTTACAATGCTCACGTATGCGCAGCCCTGACGAGCACACAAAGAGCATACGCATGCCGTGTGCTTCGCGTGGGCGCAACCAGCACCAGCATCACCACCGGCAAGAGACTAATTCCCGGAGACAAACACTTTAATTATAACCTTGCCAGCGCGGACTACGTGCCCTCGCGATCGCGGTATCGGAGCTTTTATTAAAACCGAGAGCACCCGCCCGGTGATATGCTAACGATATTATCCGATTACCGGTAGAGAGCTCAACCGGGTACCGGTACACCCGACCTTACCAAACACACCGCCGAGACCTGTTGTGTTTCTACGCGGCCCGTGTCTATTCTTTTCATACAACTCGCCCCCGTTGCGTGTAGCCGTTCGTCTTTTTTTTTTACTTTTTTTTCTTGTTCTTCCTCTTCTTCTTCGTCATCGCCGCCGTCGTCGTAGTCGTCGTGGTCTGCCTCTTCTTTCGCTTCTCCTTGTTTTACACGTACACCACCGGTTCGCAGTGCTTCGAAGTTTGTGTGTGATGCTCGGTGCTATCATCGCGGTGGAAAAGTATGCGCGAGAGAGGTGTGCCGAGCTGAAACAAGTCCCGGTAAGTCCGCAATTGCACATTTCACATCTTTTTTTTTCCTCAGTCGCGATGAACAAGGTCCTCCGGGAAGTTTGCACCTTGTTGTCCGTTTATGGTGATCGGGAGCGTGCAATAATCTACCGAGTTTGGTTAATTGAGTCAGGCTATAAGCTGGCTGGTTGCTATTTGGTCTAGCTTGATCGTTGCCGAAGTCGAGTGATGGGACTCTGCGATCTTCAGAGCTAGGGAGTACAGGAAAATACAGATTGCCCTACGTGGCATAGCTCTAACTCCTATAATGCTCATTCAATCCTAGAATCTGACTATTCTAATGAAAAGAGGATAGTCCAGAGTAGCGGAACATTCCAGTCTTCAGAGCTAGATTTTTAGAGAATACAGAGTCCCAGTGTAGGCACCTAATCTAGATATCTAGGTACCTAAACTGGCAGCTACCTAGTTGATCTAGCTAATCCTTCTTGAGGTCTCGAGTCCGATGAGAAGAAGAAGATACAGAACATTGGACGTTTAAACTTTCGGTATCGAATTTCTGAAGAACTGTCCCACAAAGTGCTCCCTAGGGCACTCTGCAGTGCTTTTCCCTAGTGTCCCAGCTCTGTTTAAGCGAATAGCAGCTAACCCAGGTCTACTCGTGTCTACCCAGGCCTACGCAGAGCATCGCACACAGTGTTCCGCCGAAGCAGACAGTACTTTGTTAGCGTAAATCCCGTGTAAGACCGGTATCGCGTGTCGCCGCAACGCAACCTTCCTCCGATAGCGTTCAACCATTGTGTATTGTACCGAGAGAGGTCCTTCTAACGCTGAGGTCAGTACGTACAGTACGTGCACTCATGGCGCAACGGTCTATCGGCTCGCAGACGTATTCGGTTACAGCGTTCTCCGGTGAACGTTTCGCGAATGTAAGATTGTGTTTCTGGGATCGACGTAACGCCGGATACCGTGCCCGAATCAACAAGTATCGTGTTGTCGATATACGTAACGCGACGATCGATGGCGACGACGCTCGCGGAGGGCGCGCTTAGGGTTGAAGGGACCGCTGGATCGCGATGATAGAGCGATTTTAAGGGACGTCACACTCCGTCACACCCCTTCGCAGACCACGCCAGACCTTTAAAGACTTTGTCAGACCTAGATTCGAAGCACACAATAAGAATCGTCACGCACTGTCGACCAGGTGACAATATCGATGCGGGACATGTCGGATGACTGGTTATTTGTAATCGCAGAAATCTGCGTCTTTGATTTTAGTATTATACTATTAACTGAGTTAAGCTTTCTTATTAGATTGCGGATGTTTATGCAAAATAAAAATCGTTTTCATCCGGTTCGGATTTGAATCATTTGTAACTTAATGTTCTTAAATTCGTTTAATGTATCTACTACTTTAAATTGCTATCTCTATCTATGACAAAATTGGGTAGGTTCAATTTGTAATAGTAAAAAGATAAAAAAAAGTTTAACACTAAACCTACCGGGCTCTAAAAATATCTACTATGCGTCGCTACATAGAAATGACACAGTTGAATTTATTTGAATTTTGTGCGATTTTTATCATAATGTGCTTAAATATGAATCGTGCGTAATCATTTCCAACGGAAGCATCTTTCTAAATTCAATAATTGTAAAATACAAATCTGGAAACGGTCATTTGACCGGTAATGGTAGGTTCAGTGCTAAGAACATCATTTATCTCAAGCCCATTAACACGACCGGTTCCACATTTTTATCTTGTACTTATTGAAATTACGAAAACGGTTCTGTTAGAGCTAATTAAACACATTTCTTCGTTCAGACACATGTTGCTATAGAAATTGCGAGAAATCTAAACAAGCTAAGCCTTGTAATTTTTATATATTGTGTACCATTTACATTTTATGCTCGGAACGGTTAGTGTTAAAATTGCGATGGACAATTTTTATTTTTGCATAAAAATCCACAATCTACTTATTATCGGCCGTACAAACAAATTGGCAAAATTGGTCCGCGATGCAGGTGGCCAGCTTTCTCCCATCGGTAAAGTGCGTAACGGCTCTTAGGATCGATCGGGAAACGATTAACGGCGTGTCGCATATCGAAATCTGGCCGCACGACTATTTTCCGAGGGCCGGTCGACGGGTTAATTTAATTACCTGGGCCGGTTAACGTCCCCGCGACCCGCGTGTTTCATCGCGCTTGTGGATAGAGCGGAGAGCGGCACGCGGGCGTGCGGGGCGGGTCGGGTTGGGTCGCGTTGCATCGCGTGCACAACCGTGTCAATTTTTTCCTGCGGCCGATACGTCTAGGCTTTTGGTGCAGCAGCGTATCGAGCACACGCGACACGGATGCGCGCGCTCGCGCATCGACGCCCGAAAAAACATTGGCTGCGCTTTCCGCATCGTCGTCTCGTCGATCCCGTACGTGTCACGTAGGTAGCCGCCCCGATACGTACATCCCCGATACGAGTTTTCGGGAATAATGGCGGCACACCGGGCACACCGGCGTTGATTCATTTTTACCCAATTTCACGCACCGGTTCACCGGCCACCCCCAAGCATTTTTGACCCCCCCCCCCTCACCCCTTTGAAATCGTTTCCTCTCGCCTGACCCCTCTGGATTCTCATCCGTCGACGATCGTCGGCATTTCTCTCTGTCTCTCGTTGACCGCTAGCTTCATCCTTCTTTCCGCACACGGTTCTCTGTGGAAAACCGCGCGCTCGCGTTCGCTCTTAATTTTCGTCGCGCGAGAACGCGCGCTGTTTTTGGCATTGCGGTTTATTTCCGCGGTGGACCCTCGCGGCGTACGTGTAATGCGTTTTCCAATTGCGCGCCACCGGATCCTCTCTCCTCTCTTCCTCTCCCTCTCCTCTCCTCTCTGCGCCCGGTATTATAACCCGGTGTACCCGGGTCTCGTACCCGCATAACCCATCGGGGCGACCGTTCCCGATCGAAATTTACTCCGCGTGTTCACGCGTGCACGCATCGCGCGCCGCACCGCATCCTGTCCGCCTTTCTGCCACGCTCGGAATGAACGCTCGCTCGCTCGCGCGCGTGTCCGCATTTTAATGCACTTTGCGTAAATTCATTTCGGCCGACTAACGCTCGCCTCGTTTGCTTCCGTTCCCGCTTGTTTCCCGCCCGCGTCGGCGGCTGCATCCGCGCGCTTCCGATCGCTTCCAAGCGCGTACCTTTGTTCCGCGCCTGTTCCCACCGCTCGCCATTGTTGCCGACGCGTTTAGAACGAATCGTTACCGTAATAGGATTATCGATGCCGGCCGCGAAATGCTCGCCGAAATGAAAAGATGCCTGGCTGATGCTCTTCCGATATTGTGCATAGACCACCGTCTCTTTTATCCTGTTTCTGCTAATCGCGAGGCTGCTCGATGATAACTTCATCCCTGGATTGGAAGGGTTGTATCTTCTGTATTGGTTGTTAAAATTCTCTGTCTCAATCTCAGAAGATACATACAGTTACTCACATAATTGATCATGCACACTTTAGATCAGAGTAACTTTTTTATAAATTTTTATCACATTTGATCGTTTATAACTCGTAAACCGATTAACCAATTTCTATGAAATTTGCATCGTGCATATAACTTATACGAGGCGACAAAACACATTTAAAAAATTTTCGTTATTGGCCCAGTTAAAAATTTGTAACCATCACTTTTACCACATATTTTCACAATTCCGACCAAATGCATTTTTTCAACATGTTTGTTGGACGTCATTTACTAAACTAATCCTTCTAGCCTTAGAGAAAAATTGAATTGTCGTTTGGTCCATTTATAAAAAAGTTATTCTGATCTGAAGAGTGTGGGATCAATTACGTGAGTAACTGTAGATACATAATAATTCAGCAGAAGTGGCTTTGCTTTCTTTTAACTCTTAGAAGAAGAATGTATTATACATTCTACTATATTCACTACATGTATATCGGTGGTACGATTTACATAAATATAATTATTTTTTATTATTATTTATAATTATTAACACTTGAAGCTACTTGGATTCTAGAATTCGGACGTTTCAGAATATGTTCATTACTATAATCATTTACATTTTGATTTCTGCACGAAATGTATTGAACACAAAACCATTCAGCAATGCAGAAACTGTTTTGATACTAATTTTCAGTGATGCCTCGGATGGGATAGTCGATATCCTAAATATCCTGAATTCGCATCTGCGCAAGTCGGTGCGAAACGAACTTCTCAGATGACTTGATAATATCGAATATAAAATTGCCGTGTATTACCAGCGTTTTTGAGCGCCGATTAGTATTATACTGCAGATAGACTGCCAGAACGAGGTGCATCCGCACGATTCCCGGTTAGCTGCAGGTAGCCTCAGTTTTTGGTCTTTCGCCGGTTTCCTCTAATAACGATTCCAACTGCGCGCAGAGCGTCTCGCGTTATATCATTCCACCTTGCCAGTTGTTAACAGCGTGGTACAAGCAACGTCACAACGCCACGCTCGTTCTCTCGCTTTCTCCGGGACGGGCACCTGCCTCTCTGCGACCATCGCCTCGCTCGCGTTCATATTAAACCGAGGATTTATGCTGGTCGTTGGATGCGCTCGAACTGCATTCGGTTTTCTCGATTTCTCTCTTCGCAACCGTGAAGACCGTTGATTCTTCAGCGAAAAATCACTGGTCAGGAATGATCGATATTCTATCTCATACTCGCTATGATTCTCGTGATCATGGTCGTCGTCGTCGTCGTCAGCGGCGGCGGCGGCGGCGGCTGCGAGATGCCCAGGTTGGGTGGATTTCACCGGAGCTTATGCGATTCGGCCGGTCGACATCCCGTAACGAGAGTTAGTTGCGTCGCGCGATGCTCGTTGTTCGGTGTAATTGTAGCGTAACGTTGCGTAACGGTCGCCAGAGGTAATTAATAATTTTACATTAATTATGCAGCGGAATGGCTCAACATATTAATTAACGTCAAGCAGCGGGCCGGCCGTCAAACGCGCTCCGCCGTCCGGTTTTTTCCGTTCATTTCGCCCGGGGACAATAGGAGTCCGCCCGTAATTTGCAGAGCTCGCGAATTCGCTCCGCTTATTTTTCGAAGACAGACAAGGAATCTCGGTAATTGCGTCTGCATCGTCGGGTATGCGTTTCTCGATGCCTTACAGTTGATTCTGCTGATTTAGACGGAATCGATTCACCATCTAGTTTATTCTTCAGCCACAGTCGATTCTTCGGCTACGGTCGATGCAAACGATCCAATTTGAGCGTTTCTGGGCACCGCGCCCTCGCGAGGATTATCCATGCGTCGCGCGGAGCTGACGAAAAATTCTGCGCGACAAGATACGTCGGTTAAATATGGTACCGCGGCGCGGCGCCTCCCTTTCAGCCTCGAGGGGATCCGCGCGCTTACGATAACGCGAATACGAAAATATACCGAGGGGTGGAATTTTTTTTAAATTTTTTTTTTTAAGGGCCACACCTTGCACCAAATGTCCTCGTAAACCACGGGGGTGGTTTGCGAGAAGGGTGAACAGGATGTTGAATGTCTGTTGTGTTAGGGAGGAATCTGTTGGTGGCTCTGTGATGTAAACATTGCTTCTTTCACCATTTCGTCTTTTGTTTAGACACGTGAAACTTGTCATTCTACTGCAGTTGAGTAAAAGATCCTGTCGGATTGGAGGGCCTTTGTGTTTGATTATGGTCGATCTATTTTTGATTTAGTGCTGGTCGTATTTGTGTATTTTAATGGTAAACTTATTTATCTCCATGTAATTTGTATGGGAAGAAATGTCGCGTAAAAAATGATCCCATGATTTATTAAATCATTTTATTTTAAATCATTTTATTTGTCGTAATAGTCTCGATTCGCTCGTACAATGATTTATCTAATTGTAAGACGAGTTCGCGTTGTTGCGACCAGCTGTTAATTAGGTTAACGTTTGATAGATACCTACATATGTGTAGATCTCCGCGTGAATAGAAATGTTTAGAGTCCATTATTCGGTGACTAAAATTAGAAAACTGTTATCGAGATTCGCGCATCGTTGTATATGACCGACATCTGTTAATCGACAAAGGAACCGCGCAGTAAAAATATCCGGAATCTGATGTTTAATAATTAAAGTTGGAAACGTTTCGTCGCGGTTCGCACATCGCAGTATTTAATTAATCCCGTGGACTAAATAAATGCATAAAATCCGCAGTTCACGTCCGAGGGACGGTGGTAAAGTGCATCACGGTATTTATGAAAATGTTCTCGCCGCGAGTATCGATTTATTGTATAGGTTTGATGTGTGCAAATAGAAATCGAATGATGCATCGTTTGACGAAAAAAAAAACTAAAAAAAAAAATATAAAACAACGAGAAGTGCTCGTAGGCGAACGGCGACACTAAACTAAATGGAAATATATCCCGGCGATATCGATGACAGAATAGCGACGGCATCGTCGTTGGCGCCGGCGTCGGCGGCGGGACGTTTAATTAATTAAAAGTGAGCAGCTGGCGCAGCAAGCGACGGCGGCACACCGTTCTCCCAATTTTCACGCAATTATACTCGTTGTCCGCAGTTTTGTAGGACATTTTCCCGTGACTAACGGTTAACGGCATTGTTGCTCGCTGGAAAATGGATTGATGGAAATAATAGACGGTGTAGAGACAACGAGGCGGACAGAGAGCCGGACAAAGGAGGGACAATGAGAGAAAAGGGGCTGGGTCGCGTCACCCAGCTGGCCAGTATCAATTATTTTCAAATTACGATTTTTCACTGTGGCGTAGTGTGTACAATTGATTTATCCGCTCGTCCCTCGTACCGAAATACGCGATTGATACGTGTCGCGAGGGATCACGCGATTTCGTAATTTTTCTCACACCTCGACGTACCGCGAACCTGCGATATCGAATCCGCAGACACCTAATTTGCAGATTAGGCGTGCGTCCCTTCTGGCACTGAAATTTTTATTCGCGAGCAACGAAACTCGTTTAGGTGACTGTACACAGACACAAGATAGATATTCTTCTGTTATCGACTGAGTATTTTATTTCATCCATTCATAGCGAAAACGAGTAGGTGAAATTTTCTCGGTTGACGCTTCGTTTTCAAGAAAATTGAGTTCGAAAATTCCGCGGCTGTGGCTTACTTAGTATTCGCGAGAATGTAGAATTAGTCGGTAGTGATAAGACGCGTTAGACGATTCCTATTGAAGAGCTCGCGTGATCTTCGAATGTTGAAAGTTCATTTTTAAAAGAAGAAATTCTCTTGTGCTCCTTACAATTAATGTAGAAGATTTTTATTTTATTGAACGTTCGTTACGCTGATTTGTAAGCTTGAAGAAGGGGTGCAACTTCGTTCAACCTAGTTTCTTATTGTCCACAGCGTGCAGCTTGCGAGGAAATCGAAATGGTCGAGCTGTGTGGGAGCGGACAACCGACTTCGGCGATGGGTGTGATGGGCCTCGGCTCGGTGGTGTCCGCGGCGACGTCGTCCTCGTCATCGTCGACGACTACCACGGCGGCGTCTTCGGCGTCGGGACGCGCCGGGGTCCTCGAGACACAAGTACGAGGACAATGGTACCGCGTGTTCGTCTCTCTGGAAGACGATTACCTGAGCATCTCGTTGGACGAGAGTTGCGAGACAGGGAATAACGCCCTGAACAACGGGAATATCAACAATAACAACGTAGACAGCCTAAACGATCCAGATGTGCCGGACTCGGTGGCCAATCAGAAGCGTATCGTGCGCGTGGTCAAGAGCGACAATAATGGCCTCGGGATTTCCATCAAGGGGGGAAAGGAGAACAAAATGCCTATTCTCATCTCGAAGATCTTTAAAGGAATGGCAGCAGATGCTACCGAGCAATTGTATGTCGGAGACGCGATTTTGGCAGTGAACGGAGAGGATCTGCGAGAGGCGACCCATGACGAAGCTGTGAAGGCGCTGAAGAGGGCTGGCAAGGTCGTCGAACTTGAAGGTAAGAGTACTATAAAAGATTTTGTTGGTTCAAGTGAGTTAACACTTGAAAGTTGAATGAAATCTGCTGTTGAATGAATTTAATTCAATTGTAACCCAGTGTGGCATTATATGTGGTCCAGCGAATTACAAAATGGTACAAGCAAAATGTTACAACTTCAACGTTGTTTGAGGATTAGTTTGAGAGGTCGAAGGTAATCTGCATTAGATGGATCTTACACATAGAATGCAATTTCTTCTTTTTCGAGAATTTACGATTATTTTCTTATTCTATTTTAACTTTGTATTATTGATATTCTATTTGAACAAAAGTGGGACACAATGGACTGCCAGCCATTTGAAATGATAAAAATGCTTAAGTAGGAAATTATTCAATAAATGTCTTCATTCAAGTTGATACAAGGCGTGTTTCCCTAGGAAATTATTCAATAAATTTCTCCATTAATGCACATGAAACATATCCGTAGGAAATTATTCAATAAATTTCTCCATTAAAGCACATGAAACATATCCGTAGGAAATTATTCGATAAATTACTTCCTTCGAACAGTAAAACTTTTCCGGTAGCAAATTATTCGATAACTTTCTTCGTTCAAGCACACAAGATGTTTTCGCAAGGAAATTATTCAATAAATTTCTTGATTCAAACACGGAAGATGTTTCCGTAGAAAATTATTGGATAAATTCCTGCATTCACAAATTCAATTTTGTCATTATTACGAAGCAAAACATTCTACAAATCATATCTGGTATTCGGAGTGGTTCCAGTGTTATTGTTATAAGATTCTGACGGGTAACCGAATTCACCCTCCGTGCACAAGCAAGCAAGCACACACACACACACACCCACACACATACACAGGGAGCATCACAGGGTACAGGTACATTTAGACAATTTGTGGCAGTGTAACACAGCACTCACTGTACTGCAGCAATTCAGCACTCGCGCCACATCTCCAGTAGGAAAGGGTAGAGGGTGCAAACCACTAGCAGAGTAAGTCGAGCAGCGAAAATTGAACCATCCCCTTTTTATCGGTTCCTATCGAAGTGGAACACATAGCTTGACCCTTCTGGCTGCAAAGAATTTTGCTCTGTACCGCTGATGACACTCTTCGATGAAACGGGCCGGGTGTGCAAGTGCTGTAGGTCGATTAGAGTTTGAAAAGGCTCGAAACGGGTCCTTTCGCGATTGTACTTATCCTGTCCGATCTGTGTTACGTAGGAAAGTCTGCTTCTCGTTCATACAAGCTGTAGAATTTTTCCTTTTGGTATTATTCGAACGTATAACCGTGTGTATGTGGTTAACGATGTTATTAAGCGTGCGTGAAAATGACAATGCTAACTGGAAACAGAACTATAATTGAATCTGTTCTATTCGACAAGAAAGAGATGTTGTCTTATACAGGATGAACGAATCTATTTATGAAAAAAATTAAAAAAAGAAAACTGTAATCCATCGTACAGGAGCATCATCTATTATAATGTGTCGAAAGATTTAAACATTGAAAAAATGAAAATAATCTACGAAGATTTGAGAACATGAATCTTTCACATCGGGGGATATCGAGGACTCGAATCGCATCTCTAGTTGTAACGACGCTGTGAAATAGCATCGAAGCTGTATGTAGCGCATCGAAGGTTGCATTCGATCGGCGGTGCGGCGTGGCGCAGCGTGGCGATCCAGTTCGTAAAACTGATCCAGCGCAAACAAACAACCTCGATAATTGCGCAGAGCCTCGGGGCTCTCCTTTGAACTTTGGCTGGCGTATAATTAATGGTCGGAACGCGTTTCGAAAATTAGGTCGGCCGTCGCGCCGCGCCGCGCTGCGCCGCGCTGGTTAAGTTCCGAGTCTGCCGATTCGAAGGGTGTGCTGCTGCGCTTTCTCGCGCGAATTCTCGCGCTTAGATTCGTTTAGCCGGTCGCGCGTTAACTGAAACGGCGAAACGTTCGGCGGGCAAGCTTGGGAGTAGCTGGCGCGGGTAACCTCCTGACTGCTAGAGGAGGAGGAGGACGAGGATGAAGAGGAGGAGGAGGGCGAGGAGGAGGAGGAGGAGGACATTAACGAGGTTTTCGCTCGAATTAGCCCCGAGTACACGGCGCATTAAGTTTCCGACGCGGGGATTCCCGGCTGGCAGCGCGTCTCGGTCGTTTTAATATCGAATTCCGTGTCTCTTTGGGTCTCGTCGCGTATGGTTCCCGTGTTATTTCGAGCGGGGGCGGGGGGCTGCAAAGTCTCGGAGAAACGAGCGTAGATAAGACAGGGACAAAAGCAACGGAGCAACAGAGACGGAGAAAGGAAGAGTGAAAGAGCGATAGATGGAAGCGTGTCCGAGGCGAGTAGAGCTTTTAGCTGGATTAATTCGTCGTTCGGGGTTCGCGCGCATTTCGGGTCGCGAGTCTCGTCATAGGCATCGTCGCGAGAAAAAGCCTCGACGACTCCTTTCTTCCCCTCCGTTTTCTCACTGGTTCGGCCCGGAGAACGGAAATCAGCGACTTTGCTGTTTCCGCGCGAACTCCCGCGCCATCGTACGCCGCCTCCGGACGCAGCATTATCAAAAAGTGTGAAGCTGAAAGAACCGGCGCGGCGGGGGTGAAAGGTCGGCGAGAGAGTGTGCACGGTACCGCCTGAAGCGTTAAATGGCGCTCCCTTCTTTTCCACTCTCGTCATCCCTCCCTCTATCTCCCTCTCTCTTTCTCTCCCTCTCTCTCTCTCTCCCTCTCTCTCTCTCTCTTTCTGTCCATCTATCTATCTCTATCGTGCTTTTTCTATTCTCTCTTCGTTCTACCGCCTCCTTCTTTGCGCTCTATCTCTGTTTCGTTTCTTTCTCCCTTTTTTCTTTCTCTCTTTTTCTGGCCCCTCATCTGGCCGCCTTTTCTTTTCTCTGGCCCCGTTATTTTACTTCCTTTGTGACCGGCTATCGTTTGTTTCTCGTACGAATCTCCGACGAACGAGAGATACAGGCCTGCCCAGTGAAGTGCAACGCGAGCAAGAGCCACCCCCGCTGTGCACACGCTCCTCGTGTCCGCCCCGCGCGCACTTTGCATTTAGTTGCACCGACGCCCGATGCGCGATCGCTATACACTGTGGCGGTAAACTAACGATCCTGAACTATTGATCAAGTACTAGCTCTTTGCGGTCGATAATTTTTCGAACTTTGAGGACGCGAATTGAAGGCAGGAAAACGGTACTGCATAATAGATGCATTGTAGTTTAAAAAGAAAGGCGAGATCACGTTGAAAAATTGATAAAAGCTGATGTTGTGCTCGACCAAAATTGACTCCGTTATAAAGGGACTTTTTCAGTCAATATTAGAATGCATTCTCGTATGAATTTTCGAACGTTTGAGGGCTGAAATTCATAGTATACAATTGTAGTATACATTTGTATTTAACGTTTTACCTACTGGTATATATTCACAAATGCGTGTATCTAAACGCAAAACAAAAAAGAAAAGGAAAGTTGTACAAATGCTGATACATTCATTTCTTATCTACATAAGAGTACGAAACATAAACACTTTACGCACTTGTTTCATCGACGCGATCTTCATAAAATGAATAAAAGCGACAAACCAATAAGAGTAACCCCCGTTCCCGGCATTATTCACCAAACCGTTTATTAACGACGGCCGTATCTCACAAAAGTTTCGTACCGTCGTCTGTAGACGACAACCGTAGTTAAAGGGTTAATAATAGAATCTTTTATGTTCAAACAGAGTTGCGATAGTATGATGAAATATTGACAAATGCTCTTGGGTGTCAATTTGCATGCATTCTCACCTTGATTTTTCATCATCCTACGGCTTACATTAGTGCTAAAGTATTCTACTTTGAAACAATTACAAGAGTGTATCCAATATTTAATAAAATCCAACCGGCTAGCTCCAGAATAAAATTGACTTACTTTTAAGAGAGTACTTCCAGTCCATTGAAATTGTATTTACGCAGTGTATGAAAACCAAGTCGGTCGTCCTATAAATTGCTATAAACTGTCCTGAATAAACTGTCTTCTAAAAATGCCGCGGCACGAAGTATAGTAAAAATGAGCAACAGTATGATGCATAGAATCGGGAGCTTGCCACTACTTTCTTGACACCCTGTGTGCGCAGTTTGTCTCCGTGTCGGTGTCTGGCCGCGTGTGCACTCCGGCGTTCAGAGCCGCTCCGGGGCTTTCAGGCTGCCGTTGCACCGGTGCCTGCACCATCGTTGCACCGGCGCGGCGCGGCGCGGCGTTGCACCGCGCCAGGGGGGCTGCTTCGCAGAGCAGCCAGTGGCCGATTGTATGCACGCGAACGCATCCGTGCCCGTTATTTTCTCGGTATCTGAAAAGCTCGCGCACCGAAAACTCGGGCGCCCCGTAGAAACGGTCGTTATCGAGCCATTTCGACCCCGACCGTTTACCGAAATCCGTTCCCGGTCCGATGAAAACTCCCCGGCCGTGAATGACCGAGCCCGACAGCTCGTTACGCCTCGTATGATCGCGTGCGGTCTTCGCAGAATATTTCCATCCCGGCCACGCGAGCACTCGAGCCCTCAATCCTCTTTCACAGTCGATCCGGATCGCGGGAGAGGATGCACAAGCAATACTGTTTCGAAATGGCCCCTTCCACGGCTCCATATATCCTAAGCTCTGATTTGTCGCGGACGGCTTTCGAAAGCTCTCTGGTGTTTCTGCGTCTCTGTCACTAATGAGCTGAGCCAAAATGTTTATGCTGGAAATTGCGCCTGTTGCTGGGGACAGAAAATCCTAAATGGTTGCTTACTTTTCGTTAATTCTTGTACTGGTATTTATTTTATTGTGCTGAGAACTTCTGCGGTGTTCATAGTTTTGTAGAAAAATATTAACAATTTGGATGGACATTAACTATTTGACACATTGGCGAAGAACTAACACAATGGTGGTAAAAGGCCGGCAAAATGGACAAAATAAATTAGTCAAAATCGCAAATCGTCCCTTCGGAAATTAGTCCCAGAGAAATAAAAAAAAACGCAACCAAAATTTTGCTGGTTCCTTAAAACCGACGGAGCATAAACCGCACTGCATCATCGGTACGGATGAGGTATGCGTCAGAGGGATGGCTCGATCGAGACAAACCGCGAAAAAGCGTCCCAACGAATTCAAAGATTAGATGCCAGATGGGATCCGGTAGAACCGGTCCGGATCGATCAGAGCAACCTATCTCCGGGCCCTCTGAAAGCGCGCGGGGACGCATGACGTCCCTTTCCCTCTGGTACACGACAGGTATTCTTTTATTCAGACGGTTTCAGTGGCGGGCGGCTTGGTGGCTGTGTGAATCCTCGCGGCACGTATCCGCGCGCGTCCCGCGCGAGAGACAGGCTCGTGTGTGTCGTTTTCCTTTCTGTTCTTTCCCTTCTGGTTTCGGCCGGTTGCCAGTTTCACGTGGGTGATGCGTGGAATGCGATACCTTGCACTTCTACGGCCGCGCGGACGTGAGATGCAAAGGAGGAGGACGACGGAGCGTGGGCGTGGGCGTCCGAGCGCGAGCTGCTCGAGAAATAGGCGAATTGAGAAAGATGAAATTACTGGGTTAGGTGAAGAAAAACAGAGAAGATCATGGAGGAAAATGGAGAATAATCGAGGGCAGAGAAAATTACAGGAGGACTTGGAGCTACAGATAGGCGAAGGATAAATAAAGAGAACCATGCACAACTGTAGAGAAGTATGGTATGTAGACAGTCGTAGGGATTAGTAGAAAAAGATGGAGAATGGAAGATCTAGCGAGAGTAATGAACAGAGAGAGAAACCAGAGGGTCTCGCGACCAGGAAGAAAGAGAGAGAGAGAGAGAGAGAGAGAGAGAGAGAGAGAGAGAGAGAGAGATGGAGCCTCCAAGAACGAACGGAGGAAAAAGAGAGAGGAGAAGCGTGCCGGAAGAGGACTGGACCTCCGCTTGACCCCGGTAGAGGATCGACTGGAGGCTACAGAAAGGTTCGAAAGGGAGCAGAAGAGGGAAAGAAGGCTTCGGAATACATTACCCGAGGATTTTCATCGAGACTCAGTCTGACAGAGGCGTTCGCGAGGCTAGCCCCTCTCCCCTCGGCCCGTTTAAGCGAGATTCCGCCGAAAACTTCCGGTTCCACGGGTAAAATTGCAGTCAAGTTGGCCCCATCAGCCTGACAAAGTTTCCGAAAGGGCTTCCCGAGGAGAAATCGAATAGAAGTTACTCCCTGATAAACGAAGCCGAATTTATTGCTCCGCCGCCTTCGAGATTTAGCCTGATTTATTGTATCGCCCACCCCATCGGCCCTTTCCTTTTCTTTTCTTCTCCTTCCCCTTTCCCTTCCTGTTCCCCTACCCTTGTTTTTTCTCTCGCACACGAAGAAGGTTGTGCTTTCCTTCCTTCTTTCTCGTCCGTCTTCGTTCCGAGTTCTTTCGCCGCGTATGAACGGGCGCTCGTCGGACCGAATCATCCGAGGGAGCGATTGTTTCGGGAAGAGATTGATTCGAGCGTGTGATCTCGCCGCCGCTACCAGCAAGAACTTCCCTACGAAATTCCTGTCTTCCGAAGTTTAGCTCCGCGCCCGGCCACGGAAAGTGAAAATCCTCCCTTATCTACGGCCTTGGAAAAATTCGCCCGGAACACGCTACCCTCTAAATCCGAATTTTAAAGTCAGTTTTCAGGCGTTCCTACTAAATTTCCTCTTCTATTCCGTGGTCCTCTTGTTCAGAAAGAATATCCAGGGTCTGAAGATTTTCAAGAGGGGACAACAACATCGTGGAAAAATTGTCTCCTCATCCCACGAACATCGTAAACACTTCAACTAGGATTTTCTTTAAGAGTTTCGCTTCTAAATCAATTTCGGGCTACTTAGATCCCCGAAACAGACAAGCAGTCATCGAATATGAGGGATGGTATCCGTTAATGGTCGGAAAAGGGCTTCCAAGGGCTGTCCCTCTCATTCTTGGTTGACTTCGCGTGACTTTTCTTCACGGTTATCTACCCGCCCGGCAATCTTCTTGTTCGATCTACGACGAGCAACCTGGGTCCCGTGAAGTATTGCGTGTCCCTTGATTAGGGGATCGTTCGTCAAGGGATATCCAGCCGTGTACACTTTCGTACACGTGTTTCCGGCACGCCGCAAATCCACGGAGTCGTCGGGCCAATAATTCTGACGCGTGTACACACGCCGACACATTGCCGTGTTAGGCTATTCGAACGACTCTTGCGCGCCCACGCTTTGCGCAAGGTCTTTGGTTAATCCGGATCTAGCAGGTGATATGTGCATTGTGCGATTATAGAGAAAGAGAGAGAGAGAGAGAGCGAGAGTGAGAGAGGTGTTGCATCCCGATGCAAGCTTTGTTACACCGCGAGGTGTGGGCAGGATTTACAGCGGGAAACCTTCGATCGAGACCCGGGAACCTTTTGGAGACCATCAATCCCCAGCGAATAGCACCTCTGCGATTTGAACGGATCTAACCAGCTCGAAAGATACATTAATCGGAGCACAATCGTGGATTTCTGACAAGTAGGCTTACGTCGTGGTCGGAACGTTGCGAATTGCATTGGTCGTAAGGATATGTTTGCTGGGAGCTAGACAAATTTACGAAAAGAGGTTTCCTAAAGGAGTCTTTAAGGTGACTTCAAAATATAATTTATTGCAACAGCGCTGTAGAGTTCTAATAAGAAAGCTTAAATTATAGCCTGAATCTTTTGATGTACTTAGGATCCAGAAAAATTTAGGAAAAACTGTCTCTACCATTGGTGTCCAGCTCTAGAGAGTTCTCTAGAGCTCTCGAGAGATAAGATAATCGAGTGAAACATGTTGTAGATTCCTAACAAGAAGAACCGTGTGTAGAATCTACAGATATCGTGATTGCGATCACTGGGGTCTAAACAAGTCTACGCAACTTCAAATGTGTAGTTTTTTTAATGCTGTTTCTTGCAATTGTAGAATTTTAACAAGAAGTTTTAATGCAGAGAACACGTGAAAAAAAGACATCACCTAGAGGAACATTAGGTGTCCGGTTCTAGGGATCTTGAAGAGATAAGATAATGGAGTGACGGGCAATCGTAGAATCATAGAATTCTAGAAGACCTGAATCGCAGCCAGAATTTCGTGTGACATCGATAGATTCCAAGATTAGATCTGTTGGAGTTTAACTAAAGGAGTCTACATAACTTCGAAAGATAGAAAAGTTTATTGCAATGCAACGTGAAGTCGTAATGTACGAAAAATATAGAAAACGAAGTCTTTAGTATGAATAGTAAGTGTCTGACTCTAGGAAACTTCGATAGATAATCTAATCGAGCGAAACTCAATCGTAGATTTCCAACAAGAATATTTGACTCGTTGCCAGAATCTATAAATTCTCAGAATAGAATCGCTGCGGATCAGGAAACATTCAATAAATGATGTTTCCTTGTAACAAAATGCTAACTATCATGTTCTATGTAACATCAAAAGATATCATAATTTATCGCAACGCAGTCACAGATTTCCATCAAGAATTCTTGAATTGTAGCCAGAATCTCGTAGAATTTACAACTCTCGAAACTAGAACAGCAAGGAGACGATCTTCCTCGGTGGACTGTTAGGTGTCCTGCAAGGCAATCAACATTTACAGAAATTACATTAAACTGGAATTTGTACTGTCATAAGTAGATTACGTATGTTATTAAATTAAATTGAGAATTTAAAAATATTGTATTGTTTTCAACACTTTAAATTAATTAGGAATATAAATGAATATGTGTACCTTCTGTGTTTCACAATTTATGCAGACAGATTTTATTGCGCATAAAAATCCGCAAGTCATAAGCTTAGTTAGATAGTTAAGTGCAGTCAATTATTACATATTTTCGCAGATTTTTGCAATAATTAGTGTCATTCAAATGGTCAAATGTAGTACAAACTTACGAACAAGTCCTTACGAACAAAGATCTATAGGTGAATCGATACAAGGAACTAAAATTCACTCCAAATTTCCCTAGTCTGTCTAATGCGATTAACTCGTGACAATGCCCTAATTCGCTCTTTCCGCACCTGACTGGAGCGGCGAGTGGTGCTGCGTTAATTACGTATCGATTCTACGTCTGTCATTGATAGGGTAGACGCAGCAGTCCATTCCAATGACTAACAAATTACATGATTTGTCCTGCGTGGCGTCAGAGGTGTCTATTCGCGGCGCGCGCGCGCGCGGGTTCGAATTACAGCGGGAATAACTCGTGTCATCTAAACCGTTCAAAAGACAAGACGATTCATATACGTAAGTGGATCATTCTGTTAATAGTTTGTTCATTAATATAATAGAATCCAATGTGTAACTGGATTATATTTACCTAAATTCTATTTGGAAACTTCATTAATACGTACTCTATACCGGTATCGGTAATTTCATTTATATCGGCTTGCTCTCCGTTTCTCAATATAAATAAATAATAATATGCATCAATTTACAAATACATAAACAGTGGGGACACTCTGTTTCTCAAATAGCATTAAAAATGCAGAGCCAAATTTGTGATACTGAAGTGGTATCATAAATTATAAGATCCTTAAGAAAAATAATCTTAATATTCTAATATAATACATTAATATTCTAATATTATTAGAAATCTAAGAGATCGAATTGAACGACCGGCAATTGCAGCTAATAAGGCTAAACAAAGCACGATTATTTTTACGAAAGTTACGAGTTCGACTATGCGATACACCTCGAGCAGTTAGTGCAATGGTTACCATAATAGGAGTTCAGCAAAAAGTTCGGTAAATTGTGGATTCCGACAATGACGGTTTAAATAAATGGTTTCGCGGTACAGTAGCCGGTCGTTTCTGGGTTAGGTTCGCCTAAGCGAACGGTGTTTCCTGGCGGGTTTTCCGAGCAGCTTAAAAATTCAATGGGCGTTCCGTTGGGTCCACGAGACTGGTCTCACCTAAATTTTAACTAGCCCGGAAACCAGACAAACCAGCACCCTTCCGGTCCTGGCAAGACGTTAGCATTTTCTCCCTGTTCTTCTCTCTGTCGGTGGAACGAGTGAAATGAATGAAACGTCTGCGGTTCTCCCACGCGTATCCATTCGTAATTGGAATGCGTAATTTTCGCCGGGCATTGTTCCACCCGGGATAGACTGCATGACGGATGACACGCGACATCGTCAGGGAAATTGCGTCTTAAATCCTGCAGCTCGGAATTCCTTTCACTGCGAACGTCAGACGGCACTCGCTCTCGTCTTTCCACTTCCCACTCCAGCGACACGTTTTCAACCCTCTTCCGAGTTACGCCCCACAGTCAGCCACCCCCATCCCCCTCCTTCTCTTTCCCTTATCTTAATCATTTCGGTTAATGAGCTTCCACTTTCGTCGAAAAAGACTTTCATCCCTAATGATCTTTTCTCAGCTAGGGTGTGCCGGCCGGATCGCTGCGGAAGACACCCCTTCAAATTCTCGATAATAGCGTAATTACCCCCTTCGAGAAACTTTTTAACCCTCGCCCCTTGGCTCTGCTGCCGATTTGATGGATTTCGAGCCCTGCTGCGTGCCAACCTTCGTTTCTTCACTGTCTTGTGCTAAGGGCTGCGAAAATTTTCTCCGTATGGGCTACAGAAAACTTCGCTAATTTTTAATACAAGAATTGGGTGGATTTTGTTTGGTCTTTCTTACATTGATTATCTCCGTTCCTCGTTTTTATTCATTTTTAAACCATACTGATTTTGTACTATCGAGTTGCTAAAATACTCAGAGACGCGTAGGCGTGTCCGTCATTGTTCTACAAGTTTTTCCACGCGCTGTTAAAATATCCTGAAACAAGTAAAATACTTGAAAGTTAAAAATGAAATTGAAAATGGAAAATGGAGTTGAACTTGATCAGGTATGTTGGAAATTGAAAAACATATTAAATATTGCTAAAAGGACTAGAAATGTATTTGTACACAATGAGACAATCACGAATGGTCACATGTGAATAAATTCTTTTTGAAACATCGATTAACAGTCAGACCGAGTATCACGAATCAACTTAAAAACACACTCGAAAAACACAGTATCAATTTAACGCGGTACAAACTAATTTCGACAATCGGACAGCGATTTGTTCACGCACGGTCGAACAACGTTTCGGATTTTGCACGTTGCATTCTTCTGGGCGAGAGTGTTTGGTCCGTGCGCGTGTTTTTCCAGGGGCTTGATAATAATTGGAAAATGGTGGGCGGCCGCGCGACGCTGATTAGCGAAACGCGAATAATTACGCGATCCTGGAAACCAATTAGCAAGTGACGGAAATTAGCCCAGCCTCGTTTTACGGCTCGTCACGATAATTAGCTCGACTCTTTGCCGTTCTCCCCGCATAATCGTGGCTGCGGTTACCGGGTCGTTCGTGCGCACCGAATTTGCCCCGCTACTCGAAGAAACCGATTACAGTGTTTTCAGGCTAATGCCAATCCTTCGTCGGTTTCAATGGCGTAACGAAAATTCGTTGGGATGATGAAAGGACGCGAGGCACGACCGGCAGCCAATTTTTCCCGATTCCCGTGTTTTTCGTTACGATGGACCTCGTTCCGTGAAACAAGGCCGTAATTTTATCATCAAAATTCATGAGGACACTCGATCCCTCAATTTTCATTGCCGTTATTCGAGCCGTTTAGATCGATTAATCACCCGCCCGGTTTTCTTGCGTTTTACCGGCAACGTGCTTCCATCGATGCTCAACTTCTGCCATTCAAGATAAATTTGCTAAGTGAGCTTTGAATCCTTTGAACTTAGAACTTTTCTTCAATTTTCTTCTTGACGAACCCCTATAATTTTATGTTTTATTTAAAATGTACTTCTAAAGTTCCTTGATTGGTACTGATTTTAAACAATTCTTTCTTGTAGTAATTATACTGATAATCGTAACAAGGGCTACATACTAAAGATTACTTGCAAAAGGGTACAAAAGGTTAATACCATCGAATGACAAAAATTATCATTATTTTATTGACAAAGCACTTTGATGACACTTACATTTTTTTTCCATTTAACGTACTTAAGTTTCCTTGACAATTATGTTTATCACCACCGAATGACAGAAATTGAAAGAATTTCTAACCCTTTGTGCACAACAACAATTTCTAGACTATTTTTCGACGATTTGCGATAATTTGATCTGCAACACAAGATTACGTAAAAATTTTATATCATTTAAGAACAGCAATCTTCGTTGTCATAGGGGTTGTTCATTTACAAGGGATTAAAAATGAACGTACACTATTTAATTAAGTCTGCGTTTTATTTCTTGCCTCTTCTGTTAGCTGTACGTTCCTCTGGAATGTTATTAAAAAGCTTTCCTCTATGGCGTTACGTATTAATTATTTGATTTTATCTGCGTGTACGTCCGCAACGCGGACTCTCGGCTCCGCTCGTATTTACCCGAGCAAATTCCACCATTTCTTTTGTTTTCCCACGGTTCGTATAGTACATACAGACTCGGTCTCTCCCTCTGCCATTTATTTTCCTTCGATTTTCCGCCTACCTTTGAGCTGCCAGCTTGGTCATCATTGCCACCGTTTCCGCGCACTGAATCAGCCAACAGTTGATCTACTCTTATCGCTGATTCAGGCGGACGTCTCTGAGTCATCGGCTGGTACAAATTCTCTTTTGGTCGTCCCGGACTCCCACATCAACTAATAGGGCTTCTATCTTAAAAAGGTAACTGGCCCCACTACCATCTTTGCGTTCAGGTTATATCAACAGCGCGATTCCTCTTTCATATTTTTACGAAGTGAAACATACATGTGATGAAACATAACGATCAAAACACAATAT
Organism: Lasioglossum leucozonium; assembly: GCA_028454225.1. Lineage (NCBI taxonomy): Eukaryota > Metazoa > Arthropoda > Insecta > Hymenoptera > Halictidae > Lasioglossum > Lasioglossum leucozonium. The sequence continues at coordinate 12,204,220 of CM052205.1, read as the reverse complement.
AAAACATCTAATAGATGCACTCATGTGCATATAGTGTTTATAGATGCAATTGTGTGCACAGCAACGCGCATAACAAATATACATAAATTTCAGAAATGTAAAATTTTCTTTCTGGGCTCTTTAGAATTTATCTGGTGAAGCCGAAGTTTGCGATAAGGCCGTTATTTTTCGTTGTTTCTCGCTGATGCAAATGGGTTAAAGAGAAGTTAACCAAATGAGAATCTACAGTCGACGCGACCCAGTATTTCATTCTTCCAATGTTTTTTAAAAGTGTGCCCCGGATAGCAAACTGCTCGTGATTAACAGTCGACCGAAGGAGACCGAAGGAGACCGAAGGAGACCGAGGGAGACCGAAGGAGTGCAAAACCCGCGGCGCCCCGTTCTCCGCTTAGTCAGTTTCCCGCGCTTTATTTACGCGCGTGGCGCGCGCCGCACTTTAAACTTCGCGGTCTACGAGACAAATTGTCGCGTTCCCGAGGAAATACTTGCCCCTGGCCGGGTGTCTCACGGTTATTCTCGTTTCTTGCGAGGCTCGTCGTTTATTAAATCCCGCGGGACCACTCCTGCGGCACCAGGCTCAACGAGAAAGGAGCTGGCGGTGCCTACAACCGGGCGTTGACTGCTGCCGAGGATCACGACGAAGCTTTAGCATCTCAAAATTTTACGAGTTTATCTTCCCAGCGCTATCCAAGAGAAACACGAACGGGCAATTCAAGCGGAACGAATAATTTATTTGAGAAAGTATGGATGAAAAATTTAATCGCTCCATCGCTCCAACGTTCATTCGAACAACTTAGATATTTTTCGATTTCTCTGCGCTCCTTTCCGGGGCCTGGATTATTAATTCTAATGGCCAAAGAATCGTCGTAAAAGGAGTATATGCCTTTTAACCTCTGAACTGCGAAATTTAGTTTTAAAAATCCCCGACGGAATTAAAATCAAACAATGACGAGTATACACGTCGAACGCAGGGCAAATGGTCCTATTATAAATTTTACGAAACACGAGGAAGGATTATATTTCTACTTGATATAAAACTAACAATACATTCTTGAAAATAGAGATTTGGAAAATACAGATAGAGATGTATACACGTCGAACCCAGGTAACTGGTTAAAAATTTTCTGCTTTGAAATCTAGGTTGGATCCCCAATATATTCTTGGATCCCCAAAACCCATAAGCTTAAGCATCTCAAGATTTATTCCAGTATCCAAAAGAAAGAAAAAAAAAGACAAACGAGAAAACCAAGTGGAACGAAAATAATTCAAGATAGCGGAGTTGTAGTTTAATAAAGATTTCTTTCAGGAGGATACAAAAGCAAAATCATTTTTTAGGTGAGAACAAAACACGTGGCTGGTAACGGTTTAACACACGAGATTATTAAAGAACGGAACAAAAGCGGAAAGCGTTACATATTTCATTTCGTTGCATGCTATTTGAAGCAATCTCTGAGTGCAAAGGGCAATTAAGATAACTGAAATAAGAGTAGAAATGGATTAAAAAACACTGTATTTAAATGAAACGAAAAATAAAAGTTGTTTTCCTACGTATTATTCGCAAAATAAGAATAACAGGGTACAGGCAACGATACATTGTCCGGAACGGTTATTTGCAACCTTGTTTCGAATAAAATGTGACCAAGCCTGTCGCAAAGAATGGCATAAACAAGCCGGCAGCCAGGAAAAGGGTAGAGGGTTTAAACGAATCCCGTAACATGTGCTCCAACCCCAGCCGTGCTTGCGTTTTTCTCCAAACAAACGGCGGAACGGGGGTGGTGCGCGAAGAAAGGGGTTGCTGCCGAGTAAGAAACGTGTCTCGATAAGGCTGTGCTGTTGCGGTCCGGTTCACCTAGCTTTTTGCGCCGCTTAACGAGTTAACCCCCCCGCCGCGAACCTTTTTTCTAGCTCGTATCAGACCACCTAAATTGATTCTAGGAAACACCTTCGCCACCGAATAAAAGCGCTCGCTATTAAGATCGAAATCGCGCGACAAGAGATCATGATTCACCCCCCTGTTCAACTCTCCGCGCCTCGGAAGCGACAGTCATGCTCACGGCGTTCATTAGAGTCATTAGGCTACGAGCAATCGCCCTGTTAATGAGCCATGCATTTTTCCAAACCCTTTATCTCGTATGCTTCGGCCGTATTCAACCATGATTTTCATTCCTCCGAAATACCTGCGACTTCATACTCTAATCGTAGTTATCTACTTGATCTACAATCTATTTGACCATTCTTATTTTTCATTATCAAGCGAAACTGCCTAATAGAAGATCTCGCAAGATACACACGATTTGTCTTGTACGTTTACCGTGTAAAAGTTCTATATTATAAGAAAGTTAATTTATTATTAACGAAAGAAAGGTTTCCATTCAATCCTTATATATATGTCGAAGACAATGTAACAAAATTATCTAATTGTTTTAACGTGTTTGCAGTTCAGTATTTTACCCAGTTATTTCTACCACAAATGTACAAAGTCCACAATCTATTAACCAGCAAGGAGAAATCGGTTTTCAAAGCCCTCGAATTAATTTTTCACGACAAACGAATCTTGCGGATCAATTGCAACTTTCCCCAGCACAATTCTCAGTGACTGGATCACGGGATGCGTTCGTAGCAAAGAAGAAACCTGAAACACAGGGGTCGGCGGCTAACGAGATTCCCCGAGCCGGTTAATCGCAACTGCAGGGTCCCGTCGTCTTTCGTACTCATCTTTGCTACCTGTTCGCAGGATTACAAGCGTGTCTCCTCCTTTCGACGAGGATATAGGTCTAGCAAAGAGAGAGAGAGAGAGAGAGAGAGAGAGAGAAGGAGAGAGAGAGAGAGAGAGAGGGAGAGAGAGAGAACACCTTTGATCTGTCGTTTTAGACACGAAACGAGGAAGAAGCTGATACCTCGTAAGCTCGTTCTGCGAGACCAGTAATTTCGAGGTGGACTAAACTTATTTCTGGCACTCGAGGGCCGTTGATCCTCTCCTCTCCGTAAATTACAGTCCTCCCGCGGATAAAAAGCGCCTCGAGATTAAAGAGAACCGTCGTCGCACCGCACGGCGTTTCACTCGGCCTGTAGAATTATTCTCGCTCTTAAATATCCGCAGTCTTAGAGCCCCGTGCGCGCGCCACCTCTCTGCTCCAGAGTAGTCTAGAGGCTCTAGAGGATATCTGTCTCGAAATGGGACCAACTCCGAGCCACTACAGAAGTTTCAATATTCTTTACATATACTGTCTTGGGGAGTTAGTGTATTCCCGTCGAGTGTCGCGACTTGGAGGATTTCGAGGACTTCAGGACGAGGTCGGGGGACTGGATTCTTTATCGGTTAACGATCAGGGGTCCTAGACGGATATGAACCGACCACGGCGAAATGCATTTGCCTCGATCGAGTCCTATGGCGGGTCATTTACATTGAAATTGGCGGAATTATTATTATTAGGAGGAAAAGGTGTTCTGTTGAACGTGAAAATTTCAGAACGAGGGGTTCAAGGGTACTCAATTACAGTATCAGGTTTTTGGATATTTTGTGAAGAGCAACAAAGGGGTTGACGATGTGTAATTAAAATATACAGGAATTTTTCGGAGCCTCTTGGGACTCCGGGACCAGTCTGACGAAAACTGCAACCGGAATATAAGGCACGAGCCGAACCGTAGCGTTCGTCCTCGCGAGCGAGCGTTGTACATATATCTGCCGGCGTGCTGTGTTTCGCGTGCCTTTCATTTCGTCCTTTACGGTACTTCGTCATGATTTACGGGGTATCCGCATGAGGAGCGACGCCGTCGCATTCTAAGTCCCCCCTCAGTCGGTGCCCCCTCTGTTCCTCCTCGGTTCGCCGTCGGTCCCCCTCGGTGCCACCCCTCTCGTCACCCTCTGCCTCCTTTCCGTGAGCGTGTCCCGCTTGTAATTTTCTCGTTGCCAGTCGAGAACGGGAGACCGAGAAGGGAGCAAGAGAAGGAGGAACTCGAGACATAAAGCGAGCCAGAAGAGTCAGCCACGAGAACGAGAAAAGGATGGCTTTGACTCGGCCTCCTGGCCTCTCCGACGAGGCTCGTGACTTTCGTTAACTTGACCCAGGTCACGGTGTCGCGACGCGTAAAAATGTCACGGGCGCTGCTGCTCGGCGAACAATGCTCGTTACCGGTTGACAGTGACGCTTTCACGAGCCGTTCGTTGCTCCAGTTGTAAGGAAACCTACCTGCGTCCTCTCCGATGCTCATTCTTCTTGTTTATTCGCCCCGTTTTGGCCTCGACCAGCCATCCGACTTTAAATCTTCGCGTGCTCCCCGAAAATGGTTGCATAGAAGATTCTAGGAGGCTGAACTTTCGTTCAGGGGACCAGAAATTTTCAACTTTTCTGGATGTAATATTATACAATTCGACGAAAAAATGCATAAAACTTTAAATTCCAGCGCGCGGAATCGAAGTTTCAGTGTGCGGAGTTCACTCAGTTAAAAGTTATACGCGAGTAAAGTTGCTCGATTTCAACCGCGTTTGAGAGTTTAGAACGCTGTCATATTGGTTTCCAGACATAGGAGCGAGTATGATATAGTGATCGGATCCGCTAGGTCTGGGTGAGAGAGATTTGGGTTAGATCTTGGGTTAGATTTTATCATCGAATTCTATAATATTACATTCAGAAAAGTTGAAAATTTTTAGTCCCTTGAGCAAAAGTTTAACTTTCTAGGATAGCGTTTTTCGTTCATTTTTACTCGATACATTCGCATTGGATGACACATGCGTTCTTGGATTCTTCGAACTCCTCTTCGATTCAATCGGTGCTTATTGAATGAAATGGACAACATTTTTGTCTTAACAGTCTTAAAAGTCCAAGTTTTTAGAAGGGGTTGGTATGTTGGGGTGTATTATTAAGAGTGAGAAATCTTGAACAGTATTTGAAAATCATTGGAAAGATAAACGAATGGAGCGATAAGTCGAACGATAAAAATGAAGCTTTCATTTGTCGAGCGAAAGCGATCGCAATGAAATTCGAGAATTTGAGAGCATCGATTTTGACGGCGTGGGAGGTCGGCAGGTAATGCACTGACAAAATTCCGCGGGAATCAATTTTTTGCGCGGGAGGTTGAAGGGAACAAGGGGGGAGGGAGGGTAGTCATCGGTGCATCGATAACGCTTATCGCGCGGGCGGTAGCCGAACGGACGCGCGTCGGTAAACAACAAAACCGTGCTCTCCTACGCGTAATTACAGTTATCCGGTCGCGAGAGTAATACGCAATTGCCGACGTTTTTGTAATTAGCGTCGGCGAGAGGGTTCGACGGTGCAGCGGGCACGAGTCCGGAGCAGGAGAACGGTCGCGGCGTGCATAAATGCATCGGTGGTTCGTGCGAGTCTGCTTTCTCCCTCTCTGTCTCTCTTTCTCTTTCGCTCTGTCCCTCTCTCCCGAGCCAGCTCTTGTCACGATACGTGATATATAGCCGGAGATCTTCTATCTCCGTATTGTAATACACGCGCCGCGCCTCTTCCAGCCCTCTTCCGGCCGAGCTCTTCCACGAACGCCCCCTCGTAAAACTTCCGAAATTCACTCGACGTAATAACGCGAGCGTGATAATACACGCCGTGCGAGCCGGGGATCATTATCTTCGGGGGCTCGTTCCTCTTTCGCGGCGTTTAGGATTCAATTCGACTGCGCCACACCAGCTAGATCCGAGCCTCGAACCCGCACGATCCATCGCGAGATCCACCTCGATGGTTTTTAATGGCCGAGCACCGAGCGGAACGGCGATCGATCCGCGATTCCGATCTGCTCGGACCTCCTCGAACTCGTTCCTCCATTGCCCAGGGTTCCTGGTACCACTGAGATTTTGTTCGTTGGTGGCCGATAAAATTTTACACCACCTCGTCCCGTTTCTTGACCAGTTTTCTTAGTCTTTAATGGCAACAGTCGATAATTTAATTAGTCACCAGTGTTTCGCTGATTATTTTCCATGCGAGACAGTGTGAAATTATTATTATTAGTATGAATAGTATGAAAAGTATAATAGTATGAAAGAATTATTATCATGATATTATCGTAATAGCTCTAAACATTAAAAGAAACATTAAAAATATTATCGAAGCGTATTGTGGTGAGATGACAAGAAGGTTCCTCGTAGCAGTGTCACCAGATGAGGGGAGGGAGCACGAATTGAGGGGAAAAGTGACCCTCTCTCTGTCAGGGGAATAGCATCGTAGAAGGGGAAGTTTGAGTGGGGACACAAGTCTTGTAAAGTCTCTTTGCAAGTAGCAGAGGCATTGTAAAATCTATTGATAAGTTGCCATACTTATCTTCCGCAAACAGCACCGATGTGTAACTAACTACACACTTTTACCAGCACAAAGCATTTCTAAAGGTTAGATAATTTCGACGATATTGAAGCTCGAGCTCACGTCAATAATCATATTAAGTAGTTTCTTACCGTGAGTTTGTTCCGGGAACAACGGTCGTCGTTTTTGTGTCTGACTCGCAACGCAAACAATTGGATTCCGTTGAATGGCTCCTCGAGCGAGATTGTTAGAGGAAATTTATTCGACGGGATGCATCCTCGCGGATCGCTTGCGCGCATAATTAGGACGGTACGTTGTTTCCAAGATGCTCGAAGATCGTCTCTCCTCTCCTCTCCCCCTCTCTGATACTCTTGGTTCGATTCAATTACACGACGTTACATCGGGAACACGCATAAACGCGATGCAATCAGAACCATAAACGATACAGAGCGTCCACGGTCCATTAATCAGTATCATAAAGGGATATGATAATTATATTGGCAATCGAGACACGGGGCACCAACGACATCATCCACATCGTTACGGCCTATTGATCCGGTGATTAATGTATATAGCGAAATACAGAGACGCGCGTAATTAATCAGAGTTCAGAATAACTCTGGGGAGCGCAGCAGATGCAACGCCTTGCCACAGCTCTCTCTCTCTCTCTCCCTCGATCCATTTTTCCGTCTATTGTGCTCGGCCGATTCAACAGCGCCGCTCTATTCTACCTGATGCACGCTCTCTCGCCGCGCTCTGATCGCTATGATGACCCCTCAGCGGCACCACGCACCCCCGCAAGCCTGATACATTCTCGAGACACCCTACGAGATCGTAATTACGAATCAATTAACGGACTCTGTCGCTTTTGCCACCGGAGAGAGGAAAACGAAACGGGGAACCCGAAGAAAACCTTCCTGGTGCGATGTTTCTGTACATTCGTGGAAAATCGTGATGAAAGGATATCTCCAACCCTTGGAAATTCCACTCTACATCAGAAATTCTTAGAGAATCACAGTTATTGTTCCACTTTCAGCAGTGGAACGTGGAAAAACCCATTAAAAGGGAGGGATGCCTTTTGTTATTCTTGGATAAGGATAATTCTAATGATTATTACATGATGAATTGAAGGAAAATTCAAGAGAACTAGCTTAAAAATAAACCTCGCATCATCGTCCAGAGATTGAAAACAAAGAAGTAAGAACTGATGTTTTAAGACGGCTGCTGGAGTTTTTCAAAATTGGGAGAAGCGTACAGGAACCTAGTTCCAAATGGACATAATTCATAGCTGAACTCGAAACATGACCAGCAACTTTCTAGCAAATTGTTCAGGATTGCTCCATCTTGTGCAAATGTCCTAGCGGCGACGAACGAAGGGGTGCGTTCCCACTCATTTCGAGGGGGTTGATGGCCAATGGTTTCGGGATCGCGATGGTCGGCAACGCGGGTAATGTGCGGTGTTCGAAGTAGCCCAGCTCCGCAGCCATTTCTCATGGCCGGCGTTTTGACGCGCGACCCCGCCTCCTCCTTCGGGATTCTATAACGTCGGCCGAGTGGTGCGCGGCTATCCGCGCCAGTCCCTATCACCTTATCAGTCGGCTAATATCGCCGCCGCGTTTTCGCCGCTGGAATTGCGGAAGATGGAACGATAGCTCGCACGAGAACACGCGGGGCCCCCAGCTCGATGCATCCCCCTCTTTCCGCGCTCCTCGCTTCGCCTGGCCGTAGCCGTTCCCGTTGCAGAGAATTTCGCGGAGTTATTGCATATCGGCCGCGGCTGGCGTCCGCCAACACGCTCGCGCACCCGTCATTCCCGAGCCAAGGCACCATAGTCGGTTTGTATCGCGTGCCGCGTAACATTCCGCGGCCGCCCTCGACATCGCTGGAATATCCGGTTTTTATTCGAGGTGACATCTCGAGTCCCTGCCACGGGAGACTGTCTCACTCTCTTTCTGTCTCTATCCTCCTCTGCTGGTCTCGCTCCTCGTTGAACAAGGCGGCCGTAATTCACACACGGAAGCTTCTTATCGGCGCGAACGTCCGCTGCAGGCCGGAATCTTGCTCGATCGGGATCCACGCGTCGATTGTGTACCGCGATCCACAAGATTACTGGATTTAGGTGTGACGTGGATGCGATTTTAACTTGTTTTCATCGCGTATTCATTGTTAATGGAACAATAATGTGGGATGTTCTCGTTTCGTGGCGGTTAGATAGAGTGGATCTTTGTAGAACATTTGCGAATATGAAGGCACATGCACATTGACAAATAGGAATGGCATTTTTTATTTATGTCTGCGGCATGTTGTTTGAAACAAATTTCATTCAAACAGATTCTATTCTGCTTAAAAATTCGCAGTCTAATCATCAAATACTGGCAGATATCGTGTGCAAAACGATGTTTTGCAAAATTTTAAATCGCTAATCCGTCAATCTAATCCCTCAATTAAGGGTAATATAAGGGTAAACGCCCTAAACTTTATTAACTATTTTTTTCTCGGTTGTTAATTAAGATATTAATATGAAAAAAAAGAAAATACCTGCATTTCGTATATTTTTTACACAATTGTGAGAAAATTATAAACAGTAAAAACAAAATATTAATTTTTGAAGGGAGGAGGGGTGGTTGCAAGCAACCCTTTGACTGATAGCTACCAAAAACTTCAAAACAATGTTTTGTTACCTATCAAACATAGTTAAATAATTGAAAAACAGATGAAATTACGCCATTATAATATTATAATATGTGTATAGTGCAGTGTTTATTGTGGCCCCAATTAACGACTCTTGTCAGAAGATTAAGACACTTCTGGTTAAATGTTATAAAACAGTCTCCATATTTACAATTAAAATAAAAACGTAAATCAATGCACAGACAGCGTTCAAAGTGTTACATAAAATTGCCGTAAATTACGTTAGTTTTACCACTTTCCTTCGGTCTCCACTTTCGGCCAGATAGCAAAACGAATCTCCAGCTTGTGGATTTCCATATCTTCCGAGATGTTATACGACAAGCTATTCTTCCCAGCAGATCGCGACGGGTTACGTAAACGCGCGAGGCGTCGACATCAATATTCATCGCGACTCGAACAGCAGGTTTATTATAATATTTACGAGCTTGGTTGCCACCTCCCGACGGTAGCCGAGAGAAACGAGGCGGTCGCGAGACGAAATCGAAGTCGATGCTCCGTTGGAACGGCTGGTTTGTTGTCTCGATTGAGAGCGTGAACGAGGAGGACGAAGAAGAAGAAGAAGCTGGTGGGGGGTGGTGGCGGCGGCGGCGGCGGCTACACTCGCACGCTTCAGCTCGATTTCATTGTGCGCGGAGGAACGCGAGGAAGGCTTGTGTGTCCCGTTGCTTTCTTCGAGGGGACAAGCGAAAGGGCGCGCGTTTCGTTTCGTTTCGATTCGAGTTTGGATCGCCGAGCAGCGAACGCGAGTGCGTTCCTTTTTCATTAAACCGATACGAGCTGGACGGCTCGGCACGAGAGGAGGCACATGTTTCTTTCGCTCGGTGAAGCACAGGAGCTGCAGCAATGGAGGCTCTCTTTCTCTCGCTCGACAAAAGCGACGGATCGTTATCGTCGTTTCTTTGTGTCCTCGATCGGCACCGTTCAAAGAGCCTTCTCGCGTCACGGCTGGTTTAATCGACGTACGAAAAACGATGAGAACAGAAAGAGAGAGAGAGAGAGAGTGAGCGAAAGGCAGGGAGGGGGAGGGGCAACAAATCGACAGACGAAACGGTGTAGACTCCCGCGGCGAGTCGGCGAAAAGAAAAAAAAATTAATTTAAAAGATCACGGTCCAATCGCTCGTGAAAATGGTCCGGCACGTGGATCGAGGGAGCAAGAGAGAGGGGAAGTTGGAGAGAGCGGGAGTGAGAGAGAGAGAGTTCGATGAACGATCGGTGTGTTCCGCGCGGAGATTCGGAAAGCAATCGACAATGGATGGCATCGAGCGTCGCGACGCCCAAACGTAGAACCCGGGTGTGCGGTTGTTGGTATCGAACAAATGACAATAAATGGCATGACGCGACACCGAAGACGGTTCCAATTTATTCCCTGGAGGCAGTCTCGGTCGACAATGTCAGCCGTCCTTTACCGCCGTCGTCGTTCTCTCTTTCTCTGTCTCTTTCTCCCTGGTGGAAACCCTCTTGGATAAAATATCGAAAATACATCGGCTCGGAGAAATCAACGCCGGCTGATTCCTTCTATGCCAATACGCGATGACTGGCCGAACCCAAACGAGGAATTGCCGATTGCAAAACGACCAGCAGCCGCCGTTCTTCTCTCAACCGTTCCCAACGACCAATAACGCGACGACGACGCACCAACCACGGCGAAATAATGCAGATTCTTGCATGCGAAATGTCGATATTCCCGGGTTCGACGACGTCTCCTGATACTGCCGCGGTACTGACGAGCCAGGGAATAATTGTATGGGGCGGTATGGGGCTTTCTAGACGGTGGAACGTTGAACGACGATAAGCGACTTCGCTTTTTCAGGAATGCCAAACGAATGTAATGCTGTCTATGTCTCTTCCAGCGTCTTGCTATTTAAAGTCACAATATACAGAATTATATTCAGAGACTCCATGACTTTCTTGTGTTAAATTGTTTCAACGCTAAACCTACCAAGCTGTAAAAATAGCTAGCATGCTTTGCATTATAAAAATGACATCATAACATTTTATATAGATTTTCTGTAATTTTTATGATAATATATGCTTGGATACAAAAATGTTTATAATCGTTTCCAGTGAAAGCCCCATTGTAACTTCAATAACCGTAAAATAAAAAACCAGAAACCGGTCGTTTGACCGACGGTGGTAGATTTAATGATAATATTTTGTGTCGTGTACGAATAACTATTTAAAAATTTGAAGGTTATCTTCATTATTAAAAAAATAGTGCAAACATAAAATAATTACAAATATGTTTCCTATATCGATCGTATTAATATTAATAATAAATTTTCAATGTTTTCGGCGCTACGGTTCGATCAATAATCAATGATTGAACCGTAGCGCCGAAAACATTGGAAATTTATTATTAATAAAATAATTACGTTGTTTGCAAAAAGGAAAACAGTGTTACTTCCACGTCTTTCATTTTTTCCTAATATTTATTATTTGCAAGAAAAACGCTGGCTAGTAATAGCGTGAACACTCAGTGTAGCCATTGGAGAATACGCAGTCACGTGGTAAACATAAACATTTATTGTCTTCTAGGAAATAACGAACGATAATGAAGTTTTGGTCACTGTCGCGCGGGACGTAAATCGTATCGCAAGGGGTTAAAAATCGCGGTCCCGGTGCAAAGTGGAGAGTTCCCACTTAATCTTTCGAGTGGCACCGAGTACCGTTTCGATCCGCGGTTTCCATGCGATTTTCAGGGCCGACAGCGTCTCGGATCTTGTAAAAGTTTCCCGTCTCGGTTCTCCTCGGTCCCTCTGCTTGCAACGGACGAAGTTTAATGGAGTCTGGGGCTGCGATACTGTGCATCTCTGCAATCTGTGCTCGCGTCTATGCTCCAGACGCACAAGTAGCGGCGACGACTGTGCCACAGTTGCGTACTCACAGTTGGATTCTGTGGGGCACCTGCATTGTTCTCCGAGGCTCTCTCTCGCTCGGTCTCTCGCTTGCTGGTCTCTCACGAACGGTTTCCTTCCTGCTCGCGCGAAAAACACGCGGCTTCGTGGCACAATGGAGGGGCCGCGTGACCTAATGCCACGCATCGACGCGACGCGGCGGCCCTCGCTCTTCATTAGGAGAGAGAGACGATCCTCGCGAAGAAAATCTAGGCGTCGACCGGCGCTGCGCGGCGTGACGCTTCATTATGATCGCGCGCCGCGTCGCTCTTTTGTGAATTTAACGGTCCGCGGCCCAGCTCCCGGGATCTTTGTTCTGTTAAACATGGGTACGGAGCTTTCTGTTTTAATTGTACGCCCCTGCGACTCCCCTGTTCACGCTTTTCGGCCAGCTCTGCGTCAGGGTTGCTTTTCCAATAAAAAGACAACCACGTGTCTATACATTGGGTTGCTGAACATCAGATTTTCGATTTTAGAATGCAAATGTTGTGAAGCGTTTTGATTAAGAAATATTATTATTCAACCTGCAGGTATATCGTATACCATTTTCAAGCACGTAGCTGATCTTTAAGATCTTCTTCGCTTTATTTAGACATATATACTTTTTATATGGATAAATAAATAAACATATTGACGACAACTAGATAGCGGATTTTATGCATTTATGATGAAAATGAGTAGGTGTAATTTGAAAGAATAAAAACATTAGAAGAATTTAAAAATACTATTATATTATTTTCAACATACTAAACATATTAAGATAGAAAATAAATTTCTGTTTCACTCCAGTTTGTTGGAATTCAGGTAAAAAGATTTTATTTTGCATAAAGATCCATTGTCTAACGATAACATTATGCCTCATTTCGTCGATGATAGACACACACATACTGGTCACATCCTACAAATATGATTCTAGTAAACTATTGTACAATATTCTTAGAACCAATGATCTAAAGTGCTTTTTAAACGTCACGTGTTTGTGACGGTGGGAGCGAACGTGTTAAAAGAGCCATCCCCACGAGGTGACGTTAAATATGAAGCAGTGCAATCCGTGAATTTCTATACGTATGTAAGCACAGAAATCTCGATTTGCTCAAAGATTTTTACGTCGCCGCGATCGGTGATTCTACGAAGAACATTAAGGAATCGATGATGGGCGCGGATTCAAGTTGGAAAGTAGTTTCCCGGGAGCCAAGGGTGAAACATGTCCTGATATCTCATGGTTCGCACGTAGCGTACGACTTTCAGCCGGAATTCAGCGGCGACGAGACAGGATTTCCTTAAGTCGAGCAACACCTGGAATGGAAATTTCGCGGCGACGCGACGTACGAGAGCGGAAGCTTTTCCACGATTCACCGGTCGATAGTCGATCCGCGAGCGGAAACTCCTCCGCTGCTGGGAGAGACCCGGGTCCCCCGTCGTTCGCCTGCGTTTCTGCATACGCGGTACGCACAGTTTACAAACGACCATAATCGTATCCGAGGACGACTCAATAAAGCTGCAATGCGGCAGCAGCAGCAGCAGTAGCAGCACCAGCAGCAGCAGCAGCACCAGCAGCCGCCGCGGAGTTCTTTTTCCAGTCGTGCGCCCGCAATAAAATTTATTTCCCGGCCGGTTTCCGCAAAGGAATGAAGTAATGCGACCGACGCCGCCTCCGACGTCGTTTTGATACCCTACGGTTTCGATCCAGTGCGTTTTTAGAGGGTCTGTCGCCATATTGGGACAGCTACTTTATTTGTTTGCTCGATGATGAGATTTCCGGGTCGCGGGGAAAATGGTCAGCAATGGCTCGATAGATGGGAAAACTCTGGGACAGCGGTACTAGTATCCAGACGGGGATCTTTGTGCATTTATGAAATTTGTAGAATGTACGGAAAGATTTGTGATAATAATCATTATTTATTCAGCCCCGCAGCTAAGAATGCGACTTGGTTTTACCATAGACCTAACTTAACACTAAACCTACCACTGCCGCTCAAATGACCAGTTTTATATTTTTTATTTTGCAATTACTGAACTAAAGTAATGCTTACATGGAAATTGATCCGACAAATTTTTTAAATTCAAGCAGATATTGAAATAAAAATTGCAAAAAATGTAAATAAAAGGATCCTTGTCATTTTTATAAGCTTTGAAACATTTCAATCATTTTTAGTGCTCGGTAGGTTTGGTGTTAACCTAAACATTCTACGCATTCACCTGTTTCCATTCACTCCTTTCCCCTTACCCCTAACTTTCAGGGTTACTTTTACCCTTGACTTGGAGGGCTGGTTCAATTCTTTCACACAAATTTTCACTTCCGACAAACATGTACCCAGACAGCACAGAGATGTTATAACGACGTTTATTCAGGACGTAAGACGTTCAGACCTAAAACGTCGTGTGCTATCTGAGTATAGCAATAATGATCGTGTACTTCTTACCTCTAATTTTGGGTATTGATTGTACCTACAAACAATTATCGACAAAATAAATACATCGTAATCATTTTGCAACAACGAAATCTAACACGGAGAAATAAATTTGGTTCAAAGACTCGTGGACGAAACGCGACGCGAAGGGGACCCGATAATTCTCGTTGAAATTGGAGTATGGAAATTATCGCGGCGTAGATGGATAGTAATCCGCGCAGATTGAAAGCCGTAATTCGTGGCCGGTAATTTACCGTGGAATTTCCATGGGGAATCCCCGTCATCGGACTCGATTTTTACCAGTCGACTTCGGGAACAGAGGGGATCAAGAATGGAAACGGTGAGCGAACCGAAATCGGGCTGTGGGCGAGCTGTTGGAAGGAGACGGGATGGGACAAGATAAAACGAACCGCAGATCCCGGAGGAAGAGAAAGAGCGCGGGTAAGAGAAGGACAGTAGGAGGTAAAGAGAAAGAGGGGGGGGGGGGGGGGGGGGGGAAAAATGGGGGAAGGGGGGGGGGGGGGGGAGAGGATGAAAATCTGGAGAACAGGAGCGGAGGATACATGAACGAAGCCAAGCAATCGCGCTTGGGAATAGTAATCCGCACTCTGGATGAGTCGCGCTTTGTCCGTCGACGGGAACCAGACACACCTCATTTTCACCGAGCGGTATCCTTCCGCAACCGAGAGAGATCTCTTTCCTGTTCGTTCGTTCGTCGGTCCATCCGTTCGTTCGTTCGTTCGTTCGTCGACTCGCTTTGGGGATGCTTTAATTTTTCTGCGATTCGTGCAATCGTCGCCGGAGTATCCCAGTAATCAGAGGCGGCCTCGTTAAAGACGGGGGATTTGGTGACCGAGTGAGTGAAACTCTGATAAAAAGATTTAATTCGGTGGAATCGTCGCACGACTCGACCGTCGACGAACATTATTAACGGGGAACGGTCCTCCGCCGCGCCGCGACGGACTCCGAGTCACGAGATTCGAAATTGGCACCGGGAAAAGCGATTCATCGTGGACCACTCGTAAAGAGATTCCCATTTTTATGATCGTATTATGGATCTTTATGGTACGTTTCGAACCGTCATCCCTTAATTCCTTCCTTGTTTCACGTTTCAGATTAACACTCGAGAAGCGAACACCGTTCTCACTGATCTCTGGGAGTTTGCGCATGGTCTGGTTCATTGTGGACGGATCTGATAATCTTCCTATTTTAGGACGTATTCCCGTTCTTGTAGAAGCTTAGGCTGTCACCAATTTTGGGCGTGAACTAATTGTCTTGTGAATCTCTTGCTCGTGATTCTAAGCTTCGTTCAATTTTATTTCGCATTCGTCTTTTTTTTAACTGCGATCAAGCAGCCTGTGTTAACGCTAAACCTACCGAGCATTTATTTAGATTCTTTGCGATTTTTATTCCAATATCTGCTTGGATAAAAAAATTTGTCGAATCAATTTCCATGTGAGCATTATTTCAACACTTACAAAATAAAAAATATAAAACCGGTCATTTGACCGGCAGTGGTAGGTTTACTGTTAACATATTCGTCTGTCCATTGCAATAATTTAAAACCAAGACTCTTGGTTGTTCGTAAATGAGCAACAAAATTACGAAAACAAGAACACGAATTGTACACGTAATACGTTTGTCCAAGCTTGTCATGTTTCGAATATGCTTCATATTGCAATTGAAGAAGAAAAAATACACGACAACGAAGTAACAACATAATCTTTCCATCAAAAGCAGCAAGACCACCGTAGTTCAGACCTAAACTCTGCATCTCCCGATGATCGTCCGCGTTCTCGACGCTCTTCTGCATCTGCAACACTGCAGACGCTGGATTTCCGACTCGGATCTTCACGAATACTTCGAATATCTTCGGGAAAGCGACTTCAAGGCGAACCCAACATCAAGATTCGTTCCTAGTTCGCGTTTTGCGCTCGGTAAGCGTTAATTCCCGCGAGATTGTCGCTGTTTCGAGAGCCACTCGATAGTCTGCTCGAAATTATTCGATTGGCAGGCCCCGATAGGGAAAACGCGTACCCTCTGCTGACTTCGTGCTCCTCGAACTTCCTGCCTCTACACCACCGTAAGCCTCTCTTGTCTTCCAGACGTTCGAATAAATCGATACACACCGCCGCGCCGTGTGCCGCCCGCGCTCCATCATCGTGAAAAATCAATCGGTTTCTAATCCCACAGTTTGCAGGCCCATGAGCACAGCGCGCGCCCTGCCTCTAACTGCATAAGGAGGCTCGCTCGATTCAAAAATATTCATGGGTTCCCTCCCCCCCGGGGGGGGGGGCGAAATGTATGTACATACTTTACCAACTTTCATACTTCGCATGCAGATCGATCATGTCGTTGTTTCGAATCAGACGGCCGTGTGTGTACCGATAAAAATTCTCCGAGTTTGCCTTGCTCCGTACCCGGTCGTTGCCCTTGCGCCGCCTCTGCGCGAATTAGGAACACGTTTCAAACATTTTTCATGTCGTCGGCGAAATTCTGAACCTTCTAACCTTCGAGAGAAATGCGTGCCTTCTTAAATTTTTTACCATTCGAATCTTCGCCGTAAGGAATCGCGCACGGATCGAATTTTTTCGATGTTTGATGAGAAAGGGAAATTTCTGGACGCTAATTCGTCGTCAGCTCATCGTTCCGTCCCGCGTCCGAATTAGAACTGGTCCCGAGGACATTCGGGGGTGCAGCACTGTCAACCGAATGGTAGCCGAACGAGAACAGGCAGCAGAACAGTCCCGCTCTGTTGCTCCCCTCTGACAAGAAGGAGACGGACGGGCTTGGTGAGACCGAGGTCCGGCCGGACCATTGTTTCTGGGGCCGCAGCTAATTTCCGTTTCCGTTGCGCTATGACTTCCGTGCATCGCGCCGCGCCGCGCCGCGCCACGCCACGCCATGCCACGCCAGACCACGCCGAGCCGCGTTTCTCTTCGGTGCGACTCCGGGTCAGCTCGATCGTTATTGATGCCGCCCACACGGGATCAAAGGTCGCTTTGACGGGTTCCCCAACCTCCGGCGAGAATCGACGACCCTGTGACGTGGCCAAATCGGGACAAAAATTCCCGCTGGAATCCCCGATTCGAGAATCCGGCTCTCGGATAATTAGCGGCCGAGATTGACAGATCACTTTTCGCCGGATACGTGGTTCCACGAAACAAGACGCTGGGACGCTGTGTTAATAGTTTCATCTAAACTTCTTAGAATCTAGAATTCTAAATCTAAGATTGCAAATGATCATTGCGCGCTTTTCTTTTTGTCAACTTTTAGAACTCCCGTACTGTTTTCCGAAGAAATATTTTTATTCCTTTTACAAATTTTTCGACATGTTAAACAAAAATCACTGATTTTTTCAAGGAAATATTTTTGTTCTCTCTGAAAGTGCTCCGTTAAATTTGAAAAATTAGTTATTGTTATGATTAGACTGCGGAAGTTCATGCAATTTACAATTTTTCTAAGGAAATTTTAAGAAAGTGGAATTATGTAAAATATTATTTTCAGTCATAGTAGTGTTTATAGTTTTTATATAAGTTAAAATCTAGAGTGACAAACTTTAGATTTTTGCAGTACCGATATATTGTTATAAGTATTATTTACCAGTTTTTTTCAGATTTCTAAGTCCGCGGCGTCGCAGTTAAAACAAAGAAGAATCGATATTTTTAACGTTGTTTGGGCGAAAATCTAAACTAACCTTGAAATTGTAGGTTTTATTTATTCTATAAGTCTATTATTGATAAATCTTGAACATCTCACAGGAGTATTTAAAACATCCCTAAGACGTCTTAAATACGTCTTTTAGAGGACATCTTAGAGGCGTCTTAAAGATGTACCGTTTCCGAACGAAAGACATTCATGAGACATTCGGAAGCCGTTGGAGACGTCTTTAGGATGTCTGAATGTCCAACAACAGACGTCTTTAAGACGTCTCTCTGTGCTATCTCGGATGGTACTTAATTAAGACGAAGATTAAAACATTAGCGAACAAAAGATAGCATTGTTTGCACGTGCTTGTATTGTGTACATTGTTCAGTCTGCGAATGTATCGACAGATTTCTAAGTGTACGAAGCTGTCCTGAAATGGGCAATTTCAGAAGGGGACCAGCCCCAACGACAACAGGGCCGCCGAAATCCAATCTGCGGACAGGACACGATATTAAATACCATTCGCTGTTAGAAAATTGGCAAGAGAGAGGGGTGGGATCTATTCCCCAGGGCCGATAATGATCGAAACAACAAGAGCCCCCGGGCGAGGATACACGAAAGAGGTGGTTCCGCGGGTAAGGTTGTCGTGTGATGAAGAGGCTCGAGGATCCTCTCTCCCCCAGTATCCTCTGCTCCTTGTACCAGGCTTTCGTGCATGTAAAAGGAAGCTTAATCCTCCGCGGCGTGGCTATGATTTGCTTTGAATAATAACTCAAAGGGCCAGAACAGAAATATGCAGGGGCCCGGTCGAGGACACACACGCGTCGACCGTTCGCTCGTCTAACGTCACGCGCTTATGCTTTCATACATATTTCAAGCGGACCCGCAGCAAGAATCATACTTGGTAATTTCACTTTGCTTGTTTCGGTGGAAACGAGCCGGGTCGAGGGTTTCTTCCGTGCGATCGAGCGGCGGCCCTGGTCCATCATGGATTCATCGATTGCCAAATGCCCATTTTGGATAATTGGCCCGACCGTGTATCGACAAAAAGAACGAGAATATCTCGGTAAAAGTATCACGCGCAGGGTCCCGACAGGAGGAGAGTCTTCGTAGGGAGCAAAGTTTAAGGGTCTGGCAGGACATGTCCGCGCGCGCGTGGGTTCGGCGAATCTCGACGGGGTCGTTTGGGAGGGTCGATCCCAAGGCTCGTTTATTCGTCAGAGAAACGGTGAAACGGTCCTGTGATTTGTGCAAACGAATGCAAGTAGCAGCCGGGGGAGAGGCCACGATGGACCAGCTGTGACAGAGAGAGAGTGAAAATTGCTGTCCCGGGGCGGCGGCGGTTGTGCTTCCTTTTTCCCTCCGGTCCTTTGATGTCTTTGTCCCGGTGTTTCCTTATGCCGTGGCCGTTCCACGGGTCTCCGGTATCCGGTCCGTTTTTCACCGGGCTTCATCTATGTCTCCTCTCGTTCCTCTTTCCTCCTTTCGCGAAGGCTTCCCTCTCTCTCTCTCTCTCTCTTCCCCAAAGCAAAAAGGGTAGAGGGCCCAGAACAGGGTCCCCTATCCCGGTGATGTTTATGAATGAGCGGTCTTGCGATCCCCGCTGTCCAATTGACTCTCGAAAGTCCTCAAGAAACTCCCCACCCGTTCGGCCCTTTCCTGCAAATAGCGATCCTAGGACAGAGTCATCAACGCCCCGAGGCCGAACCCGCTTACCCGGAACGTCTCGGGCTAACCTGGAAACGTTTAATTGGAGTCGAACTTCTCGAACCACTCTTCCTTCTTCGAGGGAAGCTCCTCTCCTCGTTTTTCTAGCGACCGCGCTCGATTCGATACGCTTTGCACCGAGACCGATTGCTGCTCCCGTTTCACTACGATAAACGATCCCCTTTCTCTGGAGACTCTCTTGCTACCGAACGTCATGCTCCGCGATAAAGGTACCTCCGTTTATAGGCCGCTGTGACCGGAGAGCTGCTATTTATTATTCTTCTGCGAGCTATCTTATTGGCGATTTAATTAGTGGCTACATTATACCTCTGCGGAGAGCGGGACGGATCTCGCTTCGAAGTTTGCACATTTTTCTTCAGTTTCTTGAAAGTTCTCGCGCAGTTCAGAAATATTTGCCATTTTTTCGATACTCATTGGAACTCGCCGCGCTTTTGCGACGGGTTGTCAAGAGACAGAGGATAATTTTTAATCCTTTGCGACAAAATAAAGGTAAGGGATGACTGATGATGATGTCTTAAAATATCCAACTAACTATATTTTTATAACAAAAAATCTCTCCGATGTACGGTCCGAAGTGATCAATGGGATCAGAGTGTAAGCCTGCTATTCAGTTGCTCCGTCTAGTATAGTGACCATATAAAATTATTATTGCTGTTAAGACACATTGACAAATCGGTAAGCATGGTCCACAGACTTTCCACACTTTCGAAATAATCGCCGGGATGTGATCTGTTGATAAGAATAGAATTTTATCCCATAAGATGAATGTTAAGGATGTATCTGCGATCGGACCGGTGGACATTAGTCGTGTCTAGGCAGTGTAATAGCATAATCGATGGAGCTTGTAAACAGTGTCGATTGGCCGAGCGACAGACGTCTCCTCGCCGTCTGGAATATTATGCATCGCAGGCGCCAGGTGCGATAGATATACATCCGCGTGTTCCCGGAGCAACACGCCGCCATACTTATGGACCCCATATCCGTATAGACTATACACGGTGGCGGCGGTCCCTGTTCCCTGCAGAATCTGTACAACGAGCACAATGGTATTGTGTACGGACCGCCATGAGTTATTACCCCTCTCCAGTCTCTCTCTCTGTGAGGCTCGCCCCTTCTCGACCGCCCCTTTCGCAGACATAATTCAACACTCTGTACAACGTGAGCGAGCGAGCACGGAGGCCTTCGCCTTTTTACCCCCGGCCCGTCTGATAGTGTTTCATTACACCCCTTTTATCTATGGTTCCCCCGGCTACTTGTCCGCGCTACGTGCCACCCTGGAAACGAGCCCCCTTCACCGCCCCCTAACCCCTCTTCTTCACGCGAAGCGAAGAAACCCCATCGTTCCCCGAAGCCGCTGAAAACTTTGCGAAACTTTCCTGTTGCTGGAGTCGCGACGAAATTTCGGAAATCTTTGACTAACGGCTTAATTAATGTTCCGCCCTTCGGTTTTCCGCCCTCTAGACACGCTACCCTTAAAGTCTAAAAGGTCTTACGGGGTTGCTGATGGGATTGACCTCGGCAATTGCACCGTTGAGGATCGTGGACGATTTGCTCGCAATAATTTTGCATACTTTCAACGGAGTCGACGCTTTAAGGCTATTAACTGAGACTCTCCGATTGAGAGCTTCAGCGCCCACCTAATTCGAGACGAATAATTTTTTTTTTTTTTATTTGGAAATCTCGGATGAGATTTATTATAACATATTGAACATTACAGATTATTACATATTATAGTATATAACGAGAACATTAGTACATAATATTAATAGTTAGTACATAAGGAAAGGCCCTTAGACACGTAGATTACAAGCATTCAAAGAGGCTATCGTATATACACACGCCATAATATTAGGTTTAGCTATTATACATCCTATGTCCAACGGCAATTGGTATCCTATCTTTGAAAGGTTTTGGGTAAATTTTCTCCTCTGTTCGTTATATACATTGCACTGCCAAAGCACGTGGTTACCTGTTTCCTGTTCTTGGTTGCATTTACATTTGGGATTATCGATGATTCCAATTTGATAAAGGGAGGCTGCCAGATGATAATGATCCGCCCTGCTTCGGTTGATTGAAACAATACATTGACGGGTTAAATTTATATGACTAAACCAAGGTGCACGTTCAGCACTGTAGAACCGTTGAAAATAAGATTTGCTCTTTTATAGCCCTTGATCATTAATTATCTTAGCTGTATTTACTATCGCTTCCTTCTTAAAAATTTCGGCTAAGTCAGTGAATGGGATCTTGGAGATCTTCAAGCATGTAGCATGTTTAGCTAAGGCGTAAACTCTCTCGTTACCCCATATCCCACGACGAATAATTATGAGCTGGAGAGGAGCTATTATTGTGGATTGTTTTTGGGAAGACAGAACACAGAGGAATTTCCTGTCTGCTATTTCAATGCTGCCAGAACGAGTTCGCTCTCATTATCCCGCATTATTCGATTCATTTTCAACAATTCTCTCGTTCGAGGTTACTGGTTGCGAACAATTTTTGTTTCACATGGATCGCGGCTCGCCACAGAGGGGAACGTTCGTTTCCGAAAGTATTTCATAAATATTTCGCCGATCGGAAACCCCGACAGATATTCCAGACCGTGTTTCTCCGCTAGACCGGTCTCCCGTATCTTTCTGATTTATCCTCGCTCGAGGACAAACAATCAGGGAGCCGGTTGACGAGCTCATCGCGCTCCACGACGCCGACGACGAAATCGGACGTAAGTATCGACGTCGTTTCGCGAGAGTTTGCTCTTCCCATTGCGAGCTTGGCAAATATTGTTCGACGTTTTCGAGATTCGAGACCTCCGTCGCCTGCGTCGCGTCGTCACGGCAATCGAAAAATCGTGCTCGCTTCATAACGAGTGCGTCGTTGTTCCCTGTCTCGCGTCGTTATGGTAATTAGGCTCAGGAGTAGACCAAGTACTTTCTATTGGGGAACAAGGCAATATACGAACGAATTTGAGAAACATTGTGCCCCTTTTATGGCGATCAAGATATTGGAGAAATGAGATAATTGTTTCTTTAAAATCGTGTTCAATATTTTGTACAAAATCCTATTTAATATCTTGTACGAAATCCTGTATAAAGTCTTGTTTGCTTCATTTTCTATAGGATATGTTCGTTCATGAAATGATATCATTGAAAATATGAGCAAGTTTCTTTTTCGACGAAAATTTTTTAAATAAAAGTAACACAAAAAGGAATCTCTACGACTTTATTGCTTTGATCGATTACGTCATACCAAATCGGATGAAGAGTAACTTCATTACACATCTGTACAAGTTTCCTTTTCGGTTCTGTGTAAATCAGAAGTGGAGGAATCACGATCCCACTAGACTTCGTTGTAAATGTATGCAAGTTGCATTTTTAATCGATTATTTCATGCACATCTGAAGAGGAGGAAAGAAACTGTGTGTACAAGAATGAGAACAAGAAAGTTATAATAGATTAATAGATTAATATTACGATGATGTACAGATTATACAATGACAAAATGGAACTTAATTTTGGAGTTATAAAGAACTACAATCTTCCTCAACGCACGATGGAATTTAAAACGACTTTTTCGAATATACTCGCCAAAACTTCGAAGAAAATCGAAGTCATCTTCGACCACGCAGCTCACGATAGTTAGAACTTGGAGTTGCAAAGCAGACTATAGCAAAGTGGCCCGTTAGGAGACCTCGGCCGAGTTCCAATTATCGGGACGCACGAGCGTCGTACGATAAAAGGCGATCAGTGATCTTTGCCAGCGAATTCTTTTCGCATGAGCATTCCAATAGTCATCGAGGTTCTGTACTCTACTCTCCCAACTAGGGGAGACTCAATTAATAAGACATCGATTCCATCATTAGAAATGTTCATCCATCAGTAGAAAAGTAGAACAATTTCGTAAGTACAGTTAACAATACACCGTAGTTCTACACTAAGGTGTTGAAACGAGAAATGAGAGGAAAATTCATTTAGGACATTGTAAATATCAAAGAACATCTAATCACCGCAGACGCAATGAAAAATCGAGGCGCCAGGGTGTAGAATGGGGCTATTTAAAAGAAAGTAATAAAAACCGGAGACTGTGGGGGTGCGAAGAGGGAGAGGCTCGCGATTCTCGGTCGAGAGGAGGCCAGGGGTAGGGGGTGTGTGTCAGGTGTGCACGAACCCCTGGAAATCGATCGGTGTCTTTGCCCGTATACCTACTTTCGTTTTAATGGGCTCACCGGCGACGCGACACGCCGCGCCGGGCAAGTTTCAAAGGATCTCTCGCGGTTTCGTGATGGGGCGCGGGCACGGGTGCGGGCGTGAGATCCGTCGAAAGTCTCGTTTTTTCACCCACCCCCCTCTCTCTTTCTCTCTCATTCTTCTCCTTCCCCTTCCTCTATCGCTCTTTCTGGTTTTTTCGTGTCGGCGCAACGGACCCGGTTGATTCCGAAGCGAGCGGCAGGTTTCACGGACGCCCGCGCTTATTGTGTCAAGCTTCCCTTTCGTCGTGTAATTTCTGCTAAAATGCGCGATGAACTGGGCCAGATATCGCGCCCGGACCACCCCCGTTGTACCACGGCCGTGTTTTGTGCTTCGGCACGACCGCCGATCGATCCAGTTATGCTGTGTGTGCCGCGTGTGTCGAGTTACGCCGCGAAACGTTCCGGGAGATTGATCGCGCCCGCTGCAATTCCACCGCCACCGAGTGCAGAATTTTCGAGGCGTTGCCCGCGAGCGAACCCTACCTGCCCCATTCTGCAAACTGATCTAGAATTCAGCTCGATTCGATCGAATCCTGTCGCGCGCGCCATTGGATCCTAGATCAGTGGTCGATGTTCCGAGCAACAGCAGAAATTAGGGATGTTTTTGGTACGGTGGTCCAGAATCGCAAAAAGCTGCACAGAATGCATGTCTCTGTTAATTATATTAGTGGATTTTATTCACTTGTGTAAAAAATTAGTCAGTGTAATTTCAACCAGGAATTGATTATGACGATTATTGACGAAAGAAAGAACTTTCTATTTCACTTCTATTTTTCGCAATTAATTTAGAACATTTATCTTCTTACATTTTTCATTCTTACCTTCAAAAAGAAATGTTAGGGAGTTGATGAAATGAAGTTGCGGATGGTTTGCGGCACCATCGATTGTACAATTGAAAATTTTATTACTGATTGTAAATCCAGCGTCCAAGGGTTAAGGGCGTCGTACCGGTAAGAAATTTGTTAACAGACTTCTCGAAATCTAATTGAAATTGCTCGAACGATCTCCGTGGAACAGGGTCACGAGGTTCTACGTTCTTCCGCGCGGATAGATCTCGATTTGAAGCAGCCATAAACAAAAAGCCTGCTTGCAAATTCCCGATAAAATGAAAATTCCATAAAGAACAGCCCCGAGAAGAGAATGGGGGCAAGGTTCGAAGAGCGTTGGCTGGCTCATCGGAATCTCGAGCTCGACCCGTCGATTTTCTAGGTTTTGTAATGGCCGCCGATAAAATCCGTCGGATGTTCGGCTGGGATGTTTAGGTTCTTGGTTGGATGTTCGCAAGGCGGTTTTTGCCCACGACGCGACATCTCGCCGCGCCGTTTCGGTTTCGCATGCTCGGAGCGTTCTCAGGGATCGGCTCGTAACTGCTCCGCGAATAGAAGATCACAGTTTTCATGCCGTGCACACCGTGCCCGTTTACGAGCGATACGAAATTAACGACACTGTCTACGTGCTTCCGCGTCGGCCCCTTTACGAGCCGCTGAGACGCGGCCACGAAACAGATAACTGGATATCCCGGAAAATTTGCTTATTTATATGGGAGATTCATTCCCGTTCTGTGGCAACGCCAGGGTCGCAACGATATTACGCGGCCGAGCACCGGTTATCGATCATCTTCGAGATAGAGGAGCCTGCAACGGCGATGCAATTGCATGGGAACACGTGGGACTATTTTCCTCTCTCTCTCTAAACCTGCTGTCGCAACTTGTCTGCAAATCGCGTTATTTCTTCCGCGATTGAATTCTTTTAACGCGTTGAGCGTCACGTCCACCCATTAATATTCGGACGCTCTTAAAATAACGATAACTTTTTTAATACTGCATCACACGATCTGAACTTTTTTGAGAAGTTAGAGTAATTAGTTTACTACATGATGTGAAAAAAATTTTTGAAAAAATTGCAATTGCTCGGGCCTGTATGGAAAATATTAAAAGTCGTATTTTACAACTTTTTTATGCGGGTCTATGTCAAAAATTTAAAAATACGAAACGTGTTTTCTAAATTTTCAAGACAAGTCTACATAAAAAATTGCGAAATACAATTCCGATCAATTGCAATTAAAAAAAAATTTCTCGTTATGTAGTAATTGTGCTAACTTCTCCAAAAATCCAAGTTGTTTGATCCAATATTCTAAAAGTTTTTGTGTTTTTAAGAGTGTCCGAATATTAATAGGAGTCACTGTATGATCGTCACCATTCTTTTACTTGAAATTCAATTTTAACTAGAATCTATTAAGTTAACTGTGTTTAGACCACCAAGGTGTGAGAATGTTACAAAAATTATTGTTACGACAAACTTTCTCTTTTCCATTCTTGTGTTATCGAATAAGTTGTTTCGATTTGGTGCGATATTTACGGGCATTGGCGTGGCACTCAACGTATTAATTACCATCAAGCCATCGTCGTGATAATTGTCTTCTTACTCTTTCCGAAAAGCTTCTAAATATTTGCGATCTGTTTGTAGAAACTTAGAATTAGATTAGCTATTGTGTTGATTACACCCGGATTATTGTTACATCAATTTTATTTGTTTCGTTTTGCGTTCTCATTGTTAGTGGACAGACTAAATGTGAATTCACTAATTAGGTTGAAGAGGAATATTAAAAACAATGAGAGAGAAAACTTCTCCGCAAAAAGCTGAGCCAAAAGTGTAGAATAAAATTATTTTGTCGGACGCTTCGTTTTCGAGAGGAGAGTAAGTGGAAATGGTTAGCCATGGACAGACACACTAGACGATTGTTCGACGAATTGTCAAACCAGTCCCCTGAAAGAGAAAATATGCAAAAATTTTATCCTTGAGATTTTACTATTCGCTTATGAAGATTATTAGGTTGTTGCATATGAAATGTCCGTTGTTTAACAGTAACATTAAACAAACGCAACTTTTTCCCTAAATGAACTTATTGATTACAATGAATTTCAAGTTTCGTGATTGTATTATGGCAATCATTGATTTTTTAAATTATTCACGTTCTTCATTTACAAGATTTTTACCATCAACGAATAGTACGTTAAATAATCATCACATTCTAACCAAAAATCATATAATGCTACCGCCAATATGTTATTTTTTCCACATGTATGAAAGGAATATGCGAAAGCCGCAATAATTGACATTGACATAAACTTCATTTAAAACTAAAATTAGATATCTAAATTAAAATTGAGCGTGTGATATGTATTAAGGATTAGCTTTCCATCTCAAAGTTTTATATGTACAATAAACCTGTAGCAATAGCATTCCTTGATAAAAACGTTTTATAAGATTTACATTCTGAAATCGGACGTTTCATATGCAGCAACCTAATTTTTACAATTGCAAATCTTGAAAAACGGAGATTTACATGTACAGTAGAATACATTTATTACATTATCATTTATTACGTGATGAACGACATGCGATGACTCATCGAAAACCACGTAAATTCCTGTGCCCATTAAACGCGGAATTTCACGATCGTTTACGTTGAATAATTAATAGAACTATAAAAGTGTTCATAGTGCAAGCTACAGAAAAACACGTGTTTATCGCCGTCGCAAAAATGACGAAAGTGTCTCGGCAACTGCACAATGTCACAGAGTATAGTGATGCATGTGGTTTGACAGTGTATAGTAACTGTCTGCTCATAACTCGTGATGGGAATCGTGCAAGACGATTCAACGGAGGTCGTAAATCTCTGACATGGATTAATATAGATACTGCTATAGTCGTTCCTGCGTTTCACTGTATAAAAGATAATTAAGATGTATTTGTACTGCGATGAGCAGATCGCGAATTTTATTATGGATTTCTAGCAAAA
The DNA here is from genome assembly GCA_028454225.1 of Lasioglossum leucozonium. Taxonomy (NCBI): domain Eukaryota; kingdom Metazoa; phylum Arthropoda; class Insecta; order Hymenoptera; family Halictidae; genus Lasioglossum; species Lasioglossum leucozonium. Next base: position 12,176,545 of record CM052205.1, on the reverse strand, counting down.
ATGAATAGGTGAAGTATGAAACTGTGAAAAGAGACAAATTTACGTCTCACGGTAGAAAGGATAATTGAAATGAATTCATCCTGCGATGACTGGTCTGCGGATTTTATACACTTGTGACAAAACTTAGTGGCCGAAATATGGAACGAAATTTTTATTCTTTACTATAAAGATGAGTAGTCCAGCGATGATTGGTAGAATGGGGAGGAGAAATGAAAGAGATGATTTGGAAATAGTGATTTGTAGGAAAAAATAGTTACCCTTTTTCTGCCAGTACCGGATTAGTCACGTGACATTCTGACACATGCGCGACAGAGACGAATCGAGTCACGTGACCGTGCCGAAAGCGTGGGGGAACAACGTCGTAGAGAAGGGAAAGGTACAGTGAAGAGACAAGTCTTAATCTGGCGCTTCTAATTGGAACATGCTCGATCGTCCTCTGTTTCTTGATCAGACTGTACCAGGACGATTCCAGTGCAAGCTGCCCTAACATCGTATCCCAGGAGCAAAAGGATCGGAACAGGACCATAAACGTTCGCACGTAGAACGAATATGCGCGCGGATAGCTACGAGAAGATCGTCGTAGCCTCGCGAACGATCGTTTTAAGCGAAAATTCCTTAGCAAACGGTGATTACGTCCTGGAGAGGATCAGCGAAATTGCTGGTCCTATCGCCTTTAGCTCCGTCGACTTTTCGAATACTATTATTTTTTCCTCGTGTTCCGTTGTCCGAATTTTCAAACACATCTCCTGAACTATTCCTGTGGTAGAAAATTTTCCATTGTGGTTCCCCGACTGCAATCTGAAAATCTCAGAATGGTAGATTGAAAATAGAGAAAATGTTCCACGTTTTGCTACCACTTGAAATAAATTTCTTTAATAATCACGATAATTAACAAAAAGCAAATACATACCGGCGAACGAAGGAATAAAAAACTGAATGTAAATTCGAGCAGATATTTTCTCGTTAATTTTCTGGAATTAATCGGTCCGACAATGGAGCGCCGTCTCGGTTATCCTAGTCGGCGACCGGTGTGCGACATGGCTCGCACGAACAAGCATAATTCCGTAACGCGAGCATCGCTGTGTCGGGGTCACGGTAAGTGGGTGAACCGTCGCGTCGAAAGAAAAATCTCAGGTGAAATGGCATGCTGTAAAATTATCCGTGGGACGTGCGCGGATATACGTTTAATTTCGCGAGACAATGGCCGGCGCCTGAGGATTATGAATTCAGTGGTCCGTGGACGGAGAAAGAATATTTTGTGTGTCAGGGCCGGGGGCGATTGTAAAGCGATACGCCACGCTCCGCTCGTAGTGGCTTTCCATTGTTGTTCCCGTTCCGGTATTGTTCCTACGGATCGCGGGGGGTGGGAAACGGGACAACGAGAGAGGGGATCGAGGGAAAGAGAGAAAAATGCCGGGGAAGCACGGCGTATCGAATGCAGCTTCAAAGTAACTTCCCATTATTCCATCTGAGAATGGCCCTTGGCTTCTGTCTCTTCTCGCGTTCCGCCATCGATTTTCTCTTATCGCTCGAAAGAATATTGCTCTCTAATTAAGCCGGCCTCCTCGACAGTTAATAGATTCTTCTTGCTGCGATATTCTACTCTCTGCCTGGTCGATCTATCTATTTTTCCACCCCTGCGCTGTCTTTTACTTGGGACGGCGAGAGGTCAAGTGAAAGCTGTGATCGAGGGGAGTAGTTTTTTTGTTTTAGATTTACCTATAGTCTTTTTATTCCCAACATATTTTCACTCAAGGCAGAAGTAGTTTTCCCGTTAACACTGAACCTATCATCGCCGGTCAAATGAACGGTTTTTGGTATTTTTGTAATTATAACGATGCTTCCACTGGAAACGATTTTACACATTTTCATATCCATCCACATATTACAATAAAAATCACAGAAAATCTATATAAACTCTATGATGTAATTTTTATAAGGCGACACATGCCAGCTATTATTAGAGCTCGTTAGTTTTAGCGTTAGTTTCCGAAAAACGCTCACCGGAGAGGGGAACTCTCGATAGGTTCGTCGAGAAGTCGGGAGATTTGAGATTTCGTGTCGGGCACGATTAAGGAGATTGGCAGCGGAGGAGACGGAGTTAGGCTCGGTAATGTCTGTGGGTCGCAGCTTATGACACATCCTCGTCGTCGTTCCGGGGTCCGCCATTTGAACTTTACGATTGCTGCTGGTGCTCCCGATGAATTTTAATGATCGCGTCTACTCTAATTTCGCGGGAGCCGTTCTCAGCGAGTCACGAGTCGTCGGCCAATGCAATAACAGTTTCGACACGGGCTTCCCGTTTAAGAAAAGACGACGAGGACGAGGACGGGAAAGAGGACGAAAGTTCCATTTTTCTCGGGGACCGTCTTGCCAAGGATCGTATCGCTCGCGTAGATGCGTCGCGGATTAACGAGTATCGCGTCGTAAACCGGTCGTAAATTTTTCCGCTGGTCATCGGGGATCCCGGCGACCCCTGGTTTTCGCACTCAATTCGCGTCGCGACACGTATTCGTGGCACGAGCTAGTCTATTCCAGCCCCGGGACCCCAGCCCGTTACGAGTCCATATACAATCCGTTTATCGAGCTGCTTTACAGCTTGCCGTCAGTTAATCTTTACGATTGCCTCTCTCCTCGCTCCTCCATCCTCCTTCTCCGCCATACCTTCTCGAAGCTCTCGGCAATCCTTCAACGTGTTTAACACCTTCGGTTATTCTCCCTAAACATTCCTTTGTGTCAGCAAGAGTTCCACGTCCGAGCAACCAGCTGCTGCCACGGGAAACGATCGAATCGCGAAAGACCGGTTTGAGAAACTTTCTGCACGCCCCGAGTCGCTCTACGGTAATCTCTCCGTAACTGTTCGACAGATCTCTACCGTAACTGTCAACATTTTATCCCCACCACTGGAGCGAATCTCCTTGGAGCAAGTCACCGCTAAACACGCTCGATGACCGGGCCAACGAAGATTGTAGTATCGGCGAGATTTACGCTAATGTAGACGAAGGAAAAGAATGCTACTTTTCTAACTTCTGCATTCTTATGAAACTATCGTATTCGTCTCGTTTTTCTGATCAAAATGATGTAATAAACTAGGTCATTTTTAGCAATTTATTGCGGATCAATTTATTATGGATAAAACAAAATTAAAATTACAGATGAGCTAAAATTGTTGTTCATATTGGATACATCTTCCAATTCTAAATACACGATCTGTAAACACCGCCTCACCAATCGTTGGACTGCGGATCTTTATGTAAAATAAAAATTAGACTGTAAATCCATTGCAAGTCTACTGTGAAATGTTACAAAACGTCGTAGAAAATGTCGAGTATCGATGTAAAGTTTAGAAATCGTATTCCTCGATCATATTCAAACATCCTCTTAAACCTCGCCCGGAAGAGTCCATCTACCTTCGTCACGAAGGAACACAGTACCAATCTATCACGCAGAACACCGAATCCTAGGTCCAGCAATAAACCAGTTTTTATCGTCTGAAAGTTCTCCGATCGCAGTCCGAAGGCCTAGTTCTCCATCAGAAAGCGTCAGCTGTAATCGTTAAGTCTCTCCGTGAAGCTGGCTGCTCCAGCGCAAGCTCCACTTTCGAACGATTGCGTTCGGGCACGGTGCGATAAAGCATGTGTCGCACTTAAGTCTCGGGCCTCTCTCTTCTCTTCTCCTCTCCCCACTCGATACATACATGCATGTATGCATCGTCGTACGTGCGCCAATATCTCTGGAGTAGGTAGCGAGTGTCTCCCACGGGAGTTATCTCGGATATCCCTTTTCGTTCTTCGGTTTCGGCGTGTGTGTCTGCTAGCTGGAACTCTGGCAGAGCCCCTCGCAGAGCCTCGCAGAGCTAGCTCCGGAGCTAGCTGGGGCTGGCGGATCTGGCGGGCCGACTTCTTCGATGGAAGAAGCCGCGAAGATAAAAGTTCGCACGGACTTGATCGACTCGGTCGGTGAGACAACGAGCACGGGGGAGGGGGGTTGGTCGAGGATGGGGGGTTAAGCCGAACTGCGAGAGCTGACCGTACGTTAAAACTCCCTCGGGTCGACCTCACCACCCTCGCCACTTTCAGTGGATCCTCTTCTTCCTCGGAACCGTCCGTCTATCCGATCCTCCACCCTCGTCCCCCTCCCCTACTATTCCTCTCTCCAACCCCCCACCCGTCGAACCATCGCCGTGGCAAAAGTTACACCATTACGTGATAGGGCGGTAAAGCTTTGGGGGACGGGGCCGAGACGGGTTTAGACGTTACCTACCACCCCCGCTCTACAATTCTTTAGGGGTAACTCTCATCTTCTAGACATTCTTCCCGGAACTTTCTTCGGACAAGTATTTCTTCGACTCGCCGGCGCGCGGCGTTCCGTTGATATTTTTCTTTTTTCCTCCACGCTTTTTTTCTTTCTGCCTCTCTCTCTCTCTCTCTCTATCTCTGGCAGATAGCTGTCTGTCTTTCTCTCTTTCTCTTAAGGACTCCACTTTTTCTTCGGAATCTCCTGGCCGCACATGCCCCAGGAACATCCCCGGTACATAACTCGATGAAACGTTTTTCTCTGGGGAGAACGGCTGTTTAACCCTTCTGCGGAGAGACTGGGTCTATTCAAATCTGTTGAACAAGTTTTTCCTGCAACTTCGAGACTTCAATGAATTGATTATTCTATTTTAACCTCTCCGGCAGTTACCGAGATTTTCTGTTACATTCAATTATGCACTTTATAGTTTCAACGCGTATTTTTATGCCTTAAATTTAAATTGACACTTCGGGGACGACGATGGACTGTCAGCTTGCTTCTGTACGATGTTACACATGTTACAATCATTTCTTGATGATTTAGATTTCCTCATATTTTTCCCAACTATTTTCAAATTTTGGAAAGCGAACAAGAATGTCGGATCTGAGGGGTTAATCCGTAATTATCCACTACAAAAATCTTAAATAAAATCTTAATTAATTTTAAAATTGGTCAGCAGAAATATTAACCCTGGAAGTTTACTTGCCGCTGGCCGTGGAAGCTATTTTTCATACGAAGAGAAATTATGTACCAAACATTTTTGTATTAATCATGGAACAAAAACAGTGATAATAAAATGATTCTTATTTTATCTCTGCAACAATATACGCGGCATTCGACCTAATAAGCAAAAGTGACGTGCTGCGTGTATTGCGGCATTGGACCGTTAACTGTTAAAGAAGTTTTACTCGTGTATCCGGTTATTGACATAAGGGTTAAGTACATATGTGTTTTACATCGCATCGACCTAACCTAGACTTTGCGGTCACCGGAAACGGCTTGATCTAGTTATCTATTGGGTTGTAACATAAATACGGTCGGCTATCTTCAATATCTTTATTTATTGACGAAGTACAGAATTACAAGCATTCAATTGAATGGAGGTCTCGAATAACGGTCTACGTTGCATGTATTAATCAGGGAGACCCTTATTCAGTTGTAAAATCGTTGACTATAACTGGCTTCTATTTAATCACAGTTACTATGTTCTATGACTCCGAACTACGTGCACAAACTTATTTGACCAGTTTCGTGTAAACTACGAATTCAACGATGTCGCGTATGTCCGCGGTAAACGGTGAATTCATCGTTAATTTGTATATCGAGAATACTTGTTTTCGAAATTCCATAGATTTTCGTACGTTCGCCAGAAAAATCAACTAAATTGCTTTGTCAATAAACGTATTAGGTGTACAAATTAATTCGTAGCTCTTGCAGTCAACTGCAATTTCATTTTGGATTCTTCAACCACCATATTGGAGGTTCATTGATTCCTTGTGACGTGGAGAAACTGCATAGAAACTGATTCAGATTGCTTTAGGGAGTAGAATGCGTTCTAATTGTTCGTAAATAATCACTAGATTCAAGAATGGCGGCCAATTAATTTGTACACCTAATATCAGAGTCTCTGCGTGTTTGGAATCGACAGCGCAATTCGATAAAACGTTCCCTTTATCAAAGAACCGCAGTTTTTACATATCATTCGATGTATCCCAAGTGCGCTGCTTTGCCGCGAGTAGTATTGGCTCCTTTTTTGCCTCGATCAGGATTATATTCGTTCCGCGTGGAATCTCGTCGAGAGCACATCCAGTGAAGGGTGCGGCGTGTGCATATAGCAGAGAGGGGTGTGTGCGCGCGGGAAGCGGATAGAGAAAGAGAGCTCTTAGGGCGTCGCTCGAAGTATCGTTCCCGGAGCCAGTCACGGTAGTCGTAAAATAAAAAATTCATTTCGAGCTGCTGATGCCCGCGTTTCCCGCGGTTAGCTTATTCCGCCATTCGTCTCTCTCTATTTTGCGTATGGAAAAATTCCATCCCCTTATTCCCGGGCCGCGGATAAAGCCCGAGGAATTTATCGTGTTCCATTTCCAATTTTCTGCCCCCTACTCCCCGCGTCCCTCCCTCTAGGAAGGGTTCTCGCGTGGGTTCCCATCCGAAAATTAAGATCTACTCGACTTCTACGAGAGCACACGAGGTTTCAGCTTATTTATTGAACGCCTTTTCCACCCCTTTACTGCCGCTTCTCGATTCCCTAATTTTTCCGCAATACTGCACCCTTCGTCTCCCTTAGCTCGCAATTTCGTCCGGTGAAGTTTAAAAAATTATTTCTGCGGAACGTATGGGGATTTATCCAACGTCGTAACTTGTTACAAGATCATCAGAATGCTCGATCTAATTGGACAATATTACCCGTATGAAATGAAATTCCTTTGCCTGTAAGTTAGGTGAATACTTGGAAAATACCTACAAGATAATTTAATACGGCTCCCGTGTTAATTGGTCGTGCAAGTTTGATAGTCGACAGGGAAGGGCTACTTCTTTGTCTTCGTTCTGAAAAATTCTTCTCGGTCGACAAGGTTCTTCTGGGATAATACGTCCGTATATAATAAGAAAAAATGTTCGTATGATGACTTAACAGGAAACAATGTTTGCGTTCATTGAATTAATTGATTTCGGGGAACTTTTATGTGCACCTGGATGAATTCGAATTAGGGGCAGAACTATTTCCGAATGCGGCGGCCGATGAGACATCCGATCCCTCGCCGGCAACTTATGGATATCTAATACGAGTTTGAGTTTCGCGGTAGTTGCGGGGAGGGGGAGGGGCGTATGTGTGCAAACCCGAGGAACCCGTGTCCCCGTAGCCGGCGAATGGCGGGCGGATGCGGGTGGGAAAGCACAATGAACCATGGAATGGTGGCGCTTTAATGGCGAGAAGTCGTCGAATTCCATGCCAGACTGGCGCCGAGAGTCTTCTTGAAAGCATTCGAGGCGAGAGAGAGAGAGAGGGAGAGAGAGAGAAGCAGAGTTAGGGACTCGACGCGACGCGACGCCCCCGCGTCCCGACGCTGGAAAGTCGCCGAAAGGACTCTTTGTCGAATATTCGTCTGGGTCGACGGCGATAGTCGCGGCAAATTGGTTTTCCACCTAACATTGGCCGACCTGTATCGTGTTTTACCTTCTGCAATTTGTTCCCCAGACGCTGATATTCTCGATATGGAATGCTTTAGACCTCCCTCGAATGCTTCATTCTGACAGAAATTATTGATCCTTCTATACTTGCAAGTATTCGACATTTTCGATTTTAGTTAATTTCAGTCCTGCATTCTTGAGGATGGTTACGAAAAGTAAAGGAAATTTCCCCATAAAATCGAATTTAAAAATTCTAACACGTCTAGCATATCGAGCCACACGTTCGAGAATTTTTTTCGATATTTTAAGTGGAAACTCGCTGTAGAAAATTAAAAACCAGACAAAATTCGAACAACCACAGATTTCATGTCGAAACTTAAGAGCGACCGATCTGGAAATTAATTTGATAATAGAATGTTTATATGAACACCGTTTGCAATTTTTTTGTCAGTGCAAAAAAATAAAAACCAATTTTTCGACGTTTTTTCTACGAGAATCTAAGTTATACTTGATTTTTCTAAATTCTTCAAATAATTAGCAAACTGGCTTCCCAGGTCAGATAATCTAGTGACAACGTCAGTCAGCTCGGATCAGGAACAGTGTAGCGGAGACTTCAGGATGCTATCTTTTTTATGTTCGGAGAAAATCCCCGGTTAGATCCGCGGAGCTTGTAACGTAGCTTGTAAAATTTCTGATGAAATTCTGTATAACTTCCTGATCCCCTGTACATAGTATACATGTAACATAGTACATTGAACGATTCCATGGCACGGTAGAGTCGCTCGTAAGTCTCGCTGTTATGTCTTAGCTAATTCCAGTCTGCTACAACGTTCGAAGTGTCCGTTCTATACTATATCACTGTAGTACATGATTTCACGGTATATTTTCTGCTGAAGTGGTGCTCTTTATGCAAAATAAAAATTGTCTGCGTTACACGTCGGTTATGAAATTAGGTTGTGACATGGAAGGGCTCGGTTTAAAGCGTAAAAGCATTTCAATTGTAAGAATTCAGTTATGACTCGTAAATGCACATAACGATCACTGAAGAGAAGCCACATGCAATCAGGAAATACTGATTGAATATCATTTTGTATTTTATTAATAACAAAAAAGACGTGCTAAACATGACCGAATGTATTTATGTTGGGACTCAATATAGTATCGGTGACATCATTCTTCGACTAGGTTCAGAAACTTTAATTTGATGCTGAATTGCATGATTTACTGAAATAAATGTTAACTTTTCAATTTTGGTTTAATTATCTGAATTACTTTGAGAAATTTTTAAATTTTTCTGACAACACTTTGAAGAAGAATTTTTTGTCCTCTTTTCAATATTTGTAACTTCACTCACAATTTTACTGTTCCCCCATTTTGCTCGCTCATTTTTATCAAAATCTCGCAAAATCCACTGTCTAGCGCTGTCTTAACCGGGTTAAAACTCGCGGGGACAATGTTGAGCCCACCAAAATCCCTTCCAATAATTCCAGTGCCCTTCGCAATCCACTTTTCGCTGTCTCTTTTTCGCCAAAGTGAAACAGAATCAATGAAACTCGCACAGTTCTCGTCGTCACGTTCGCCCAAGGTGTCTCCCGCGGTAAAGAAAATATTTCCGCGGGATTTGAATCGACTTTAATGCAGAATCGTGGTAATCTCGCGCAAAGCTGCAGAGGTTTGTACTCACGGCAGAGATTCCGTTCGCTGGTTCCCCTTTCACCTGTCAATGGGGAAGAGGAGCTCGCCGGTGCGGTGCGGTGCGGTGCGGTGCAGTGGTGCCAAGAAAGCACAGTCCAAGAGCGCGGGAACCGGCTGAACCGGCGAAAGCGAGAAGAATGCATCGACGGCTCATAGAATCGGTGCCATTGCATTGTGACAAGACCCGCCGGCAATTAGCGGATCCATTCAACAGCCGACCCCTGATTTCGGACGTCTGCGGCCGGGGCTAATGACTCTGACAATGAAGGGAGCAGGGGCGCGACAATTTTTTTACACGTGTGTCAGACAGCGCAAAACGTTTCCCCTTAATCCCTTCTCTTGTCACTGCTTTTATGGAGCCATAAGTAGAACTACTTTGATGCCGATGGTCTGCGTCGAAAAGAAAAGTTTTATTCATTGTAGAGTTGTAATTGGGAGGCTCGACAGACAATAGACAGAGGTTCAATAGACATTACAGCTTAATGGAACTACTAAAAAGAGAAACAAATACCTGCTTGGGTTCTACGTCTTCCAATTAATGCGAACAATTTTTATTTTGACTTCTCAGTTTTCGAACTATCGGGTAGTAAAAAGATACTACTGCATATGAAGGTTCAGATGAATATTTTATATATGTATTTTGCAAGATTTTTTCCAGAGGTCAACAATTGGTTTTTTTTTCGTGGGAATTCCCGGGGGTTCATCAACGAGGAATAATTTCCCCCGACCGGGTTCAAGGTAGTCGGGATTCTGACGGTTCGTTGAATTCGTATAGCTCTGTACACCGTCGGGATCCATTAAGACGGTCGCAGACGGGTCAGGAAAGGGCTTTCGAAGTTTTAGCGAAGTTTAGCCACGCCATTGTGCACGGTAAACAATGATTTACCCTCTCCCCGCCGATGCCAGAGACATTCCTTAATTACCCGTTTATTAGCTGCTCGTTTGAAGGTGCCTCGGTTTTTAATAATCACCCGGCTACGCTCTCATTGTCTCCGCGACGAGATGCTATCTTCCGGATACGACGGCTACTTAGTAGTGAAAAATGATCCTGCCGCGATGTCGTTCTAACAATTAGAAATTTTGCGGTTGACTGTTCTCTTTGATCGATGGGGATGCTGATAACGCCATTTTTTCATTTTTTTAATGTTCTACTGGCATGGCGGAGCCTGATGTGCAACACGCTGTTGGAGAATTGTGCCAACTTTGAGCACGACTTGTTCATATTTTGAATGCAGTGGTACAAAATCAATATATCAGAAAGATGAGTAGTTCAATTTTTTTATGACTTTATTAAGATTACAAAAAGAAGCAATATAGAAGGAGAAATAATTTAAAACTAAAACTACTTGTTGCATCCACCAATGATAAAATCATCTTCGAAGATCACCGTCTTTTAAGAGTCCGAACAAAGTATGTAAAAAGTTGATAAGAGGTACAGACGATGTTTAAAAATCACTGTAGACTGATAAACATGGATGGAAGCGCGCTAACAAAGTTTCAACCACACCAAACCGTCGCCCAATTCCCGCAACAATCATCTCGCGACCATCAACAAAGCCCCATCAGTCGTACGCTTTCTTCGCCAGCAGGTTTCTCATTAACTTCCCGTATCCCTTTTTGCCGCAACTCTTTCTTCCTCCCGTAAGATAGGTTCTCGGTTCCAAACAAGGAAGCTCGCCATCGTCTAGGCGCCGGTGAGAATGATAGACGTTGGCGGTGTAAGTTGCTCGGTGCTGGTTCTATTAGTTGTCGAATCCTGGAACCTAGGTAGCAATAGCAGGTTGAACCAGAGGGCAAGGGCTCGGGTAAAAACGAGATTCCGGACCTCGCGTCGAAGTAGCACGATTAGTCAGCGTTGACGTGGCTTGTAATGGCTACCGATGCCGAGGTTGCTCATACTCGTATTTCATGGGAGCCCGAGCCCGGTTCTCGGGCCCTTCTGGCTCGTTTTCGACGTCGTCGGCCGGCTCGGTGTCCTCGTCGCTCGCTGTCGGGCTTGCTGATGCTTCGAGGGTGGTTGAGTTCGTTTCATGGCTGAGCACGGCGTGTCTCGTTAGGAACTTGAGCCTCCCCCACCTTGCTAGCCGCGCCACGGTACAACCTACTCTCTGCCGGAGACCCTCGTGGCTCGTCTAAGGGTCTGCTCTCTCGCAGAGTTTACCGAGGATTGGGGTAACTTTCGGCTATGACAACTCCCTCCTCCGGCTTTCCTTCACCCACTCCCCGTGAAGCCTCCGATCCTCTCTGCGTCACCATCCCCTTCTCTCTCCGTCTCCATTCTTCTTCCATTCCCTGTCCCTAGTATCTAGCTGTTCTCCGTCCTTCTCGCGTCTTCATCCCGCTCTTCGTGTTTTCCCGTGTTTCGACGACGACCGTCAGCGAGAACCATCCCCTATCCGCGCTAACCAACCGACCGGTATCGGGGAGACTGACCCCGGGAACTGTCAGAAACTTCATCAACTTGCTCCTCTCTCGCATCCTCCTCCATGTCTAGCCTCGCCAAACACGTCTTCTGCCGGCCTCTCCCTTTCCCTGTTTTATACTTAATCCGATACCACCCACCATTTGCATGCCGAGGACCTTCTTCCTCGTCGTATAGATTTTATTAGCTTCGCCACCTTGTCACTGTTGCTGAAGCTGTATAGCAATGATTTCTGCGTAGAAGGATGCTCGACTATTTTTTTGTTTCGTTGAGACTACCTAACTCCGATCCTCTATCCACGACTTCGGTTACAAACGATCGTTCCCATTGACTTTTCAGCTCGCTCCGCCGAAGGTTATTCTAAGCATGACTTCCTCGGCGGTGCTCGTCAGGATCATTCTGTCGAGGCCGTCGGAATCGTGGCTCATTGCGGATACACGACATGCTCGACCCTGTTTTTGAAATTCCCGATGGACCAAGTTAGGCGGAGAAGAGCAAGCAAGTCAGGCAGGTAGCATGGTGTCCTGAAAATCGAACGGACAGCTCACACACACATATACACACACACACACAGAGAGAAAGAGAGAGAGAGCGAGAGAGAGAGAGAGAGAGAGAGAGAGAGAGAGAGAGAGAGAATGTGTGTGCGAGTGTGCAGAGTCTGTGGAACAGCGTGGCTGACACACGCGGAACTCGGGTGTCTGACCCCGACGGCGACGACGATGCTCGCCTCGCCTCCCTGCCAGGCTTGACGGACGCCGGAATACTTGCTGTAATTGATGATACTTGACGGCAACTGTTGCAGCCGAGCCGTATATACCTCGAGAGATCAGCGTCGAGCAGCGGGCGAAGCTTCAGCCTCAAAGCGTGCGTCGAGTGACTTTGGCGGATTCGAAGTTCTCCTGTCCGATCTGCGTTCGACTGTACGTCTCGACGCCTTAGCTATGACCTCGCGTTTCCTCCGTCTCTCCTGTTCTATGATCCCTCTCGGCAGCTCTCTATTTGCCTTTGAGTAACCACCGTGATAAACGAATCAACCCGAGCCCCGCGCGGCAAACGTCCCGAGGATAGCAAAGCGTGTGCTACCACCATCCCAGGGCAACTTCTTCTTCAAATTTGTACCGTAATCATAATTCACCGGCGCGCGGACCGTTGTTCAACCCGGGAGTTGTTCCTCGAGTTACAAAGTAGCTTCCGGTGCTCGGTAACTTCTTGAAATATTACGCTTCCAACCCCGTTCATCCATCATCCCGCGTTTTCGGCCCCGGCTCCAGGTGTCTCGCGCCTCGTGCGCCTTTTTACAGAGGCCTAGAGCGTTATTAACGCCGTGATGACGAATGCTGCTTGGTGGGCAAACGGTTTTCCTTTTCTTGTTATCGAGTTATTAACGTTGAACCTACCACTGCCAGTCGAATGACCGGTTTTTTTGATTTTTTATTTCACATTTAGTGAAATCGTGAATGTGTTTTAATGGGAATCGATTGAATACATTTTTTAATTCCAGTATACAGGGCGAGTCACCTAACGTTTGTACCTCAAATATTTTTATTGTTTCTACAGATACGTCAAATGTCTTACGGCAAATTTGTTTTTATGTTATTCTTGTTTAGAGATCTCTAGTCCACCTCCATTTTGTAAATAGGACCACCCTCTTTTAAACACTTTGTCTGTGGCCTTGAGAAATTGTAGTCATTCAATTCCTCTTGAAAGGGATTGTCATCGTAGATGCCTAACAAGAAGGTGATTCCGTTTAAAAAAACGAAGATGACCTTGAGATTTTTAGAAACAAAAAATAACCATTTACTTCAGACATTTTACGTACAAAATATAAATGTGAGTTTTATAATACAATACACATCAGTCACTTTTGATGGTCGGTAGGTTTAGTGTTAACGCGAAACACAAGTTAATCAGAGCGTGGATACAATTGACGGATTCCGGCTCGGTGACACGTGCCGATGAACGTGGCGTTGGTATTGGCCGAGCCGAAATCTGTCCGCTGTAGCTGTGCTCTGATTGGTCCGCGTTTTTTCTTAATAACTCCGTAACAAAGCCGCGCGGAACATTTAAAAGTTATTTCAAATGATCTCGGGATTCACCGTTTTCGAGGAAGTGCAACATTTTTCGGACACTCTGTATACGCTTTCCGTCGAAAGGGGATGAACCACAGGGTAGAGTGACGGATAAACGATGATCCCCGATGAATAATTGCTAGAAAAGGGGCCGAGGGGAAGGATTAGGAGGCGGCAGAGAGGAGGGGCTGACTTTCTCATTGATAACGAGATGCGCGGTGCCTGCTTTGGAACGGGCTTAACTACCAATTAATACTGCGGCCCGTGTACCGTTTCATTGCGAACTCAGGGAATCTAATTTGTCTGGCGGTGGAAGTTGCGCGACGGTGTATCTGATTTTGGCACAAGATTGCTCGCCGTGTTGCCGAACGAATCCGTAGGAACTCCCGGCGAGTCGTTAATCTAAGTTTCTCATTAACAAATCGGGTCGCTCGACTCGGCCCGACTCGGCCCGCCTCTCGAGGGGAAAGGGGGAGAGAGTAAACGCGTCGCCGAGGCTACGTTTGTCCTTTAAATAAGAATCCTTTATTAGAAAAACGTTTCGGAACGAGAGAGAGAAAGAGGGGGGAGGGCTCGGGGAAGTAACGAGACTGAAACTGAAGGGGTTGGTTGAAAAGGGGGGTTGAAAAGGGGGTTTGGTAGGTTGGCCCCGATCCAGCCATCTTTTTCGGGCCGCATTTTCTCCGGCCGTGCGCCAGTGTTTCCCGCTGCTACGGGAACAACTAATCCGTTCTGTTCTTCATTAACGGAGAAAATCCTTCACGTGCCTGTTGGTTCATTCTTTTATTGGCCGACCGCCAACTGCCGTCTTATTCGATTCGACCCCGAACACAACCCCCTCGCTGAACATTCTTACATCAACTGTTTACGGTACGACGAAAAATTCCTTTGACCCCAAGGTTCAACCGCTATCTGCCTCGTAATTCTACTTGCTGCCGTTCTAATCTCTACATAACTGTCCGTAGACTTCTGCTTTTTCTACTAGACATCGTACAATTTTTCTTCAGATTTTTCGTCACATTTTTCAGGACGAACTTCGTATTGTGTCTCTTTAGGTACGACCGAGACATCGATGTTGACACTTTGATCTCTATGGAGTCTGTTGTAGATTTTACTTTTTTGTTAATAGAAATCCTATAATATTTATTCCAATTTCGGTTCAGATTTTTCAGAACGAATCTTGTCTTTTGTGTTTCAGGTAAGACGGAAACTCCTTCAGCCCAGAGGTTAAACCATTAGCCTGATATCCTTCCAGACACGCTGATATTTATGGTTTGTAGATCTGTTAGAACATCTATACTATTAACAAATTTGCGAAGAATAAGGACTAAATGTTTTTAATGCGATATAAAATGGTATCGCAAGGTGAATTCTTTGCAAATGTTATTTTTTTGTCAAGGTTATTTTTTCCTGAGTGTCCATTTTAATTTTCAAAGATCGAGATCATCTGAAGGTCATGCTATTATATATACATAAATCTAAATGTTTTTTTCGCTACACGATGCAACAAAAAACAAAATGCAGTTATGTATAAAAAAACACCGATGACCTTGATAACTTTGGAAAAAATTACTTTGGGGGAAAAATGTTCTCGCCAGATATTGATCATCTTAATTCACTCCGCACGCCCACTCACCCCAATTTCCCAAAGAACCGAGAAACACTCGAGTCGCTAAGCACCGCGATTCATTTATTTCTGGAACAAAAAAATGATTTTGTAGAAAACTGTCCCTTTGTCGGTGGCAGAGTTTCGCGGAAAGGGAGAGAGAAAGGGGGAGGCTCGGTTTCGTCGAGGTTATTTTGCCTCTGGTTGTGTGTCGCAAGCCGATAGAAGCTACGGGACGGTTCGGCGCACGGCTGTTTGCAATAGTTGGTACGATACACGGTGATATTGGATTCAGAGGTAGCGGGAACGACGAAGGGGGTAGTTGCGCGAAGGGGGGTGGTTTTGCGCCGGGAGTTACGGGCCATTGATAGCGTCGGGGTGTCGGGCGTCGGGGTGCTGTCGTTGTCGTCGTCTCCTTTGCTAAACGAATCCCGCCAAGTTCGCATAACTCAGCAACCAGACTGCGTTGACGTCTATTTTGTCCGGGGGACGAACTACCACCCGAACAGGAAATTCCTGCGCGCTTCCTGTGCACGGGGGCGGGACGGGGAGGTAGGGGGTTGAAAGATAAAGGGAACAGGGTCGAGCGTGGATCCTCCGAGCTGTAGATTCACGCCCGTTTCCCACCGTGTCCGCCCCGTTCCTCGAATTCACCCCCGTTTTTTGTTTTTTTTTCTCGCACACTATGCAACCCTCCTTTTCCCGTTCGCTTTGTTCTAATCTTTTTCCTTTTTCGGACGCGTGCACGCCCGTTGATCGAATTATTAGAGTTATGGTACGAGAAATATATTTATTGGTCGTGTAATAAGGCCGTTGATCAGTGACGCTGATGTTCCAATCATTATTAGACTGCGGATTTTATGCATTCTTGACAAAAATTAGTAGATTAAAAACAGAACAGTAAATGGATTCAAAGAATTCAAAAATATTGTTTTCAAGCCACCAAAATGTTTGAATAAAAAAAAAATAAATGTCTACATACCATCCCCATTTTGCAATTAATTCAGCCAATTGTTATTTTGCAAGTGATTGCGAAATATTGAAAAAGAAAGAAGACCAATAAACAACATACGAAAAATATTCCACCTCCTAAGATCATTTACCTATACAGGGTGTCTCAAAACTCCTTCAGCATTCGGAAATGGGCGGTTCCTGAGGTCATTTGAAGCAACATATACCTTTTACAAAATGTCCACCGGGGCTACATTTGGAAGTTACTACAGAAGATCACGGACCAATCAAAGCAAAGCTATAGTCAACGGTTTCCGGCTCGGCGACAGGTCTCGCTGAGCATTTTGTTGCCGTTGGACGAGCCACAATCCGTCCTCTGTAGCCGCGCTCTGATTGGTCCGTGTTTTTGCAAAAGGAAAATGTCGCTTCAAATGACTTCAGGAACCGCCCATTTCAGGTTGTTGAAGGAGTTTTGCGACACCCTGTATATATAAAACACACGTGTTCGTCCTGAAACCCTAATTTCATTCACGTTACTACTGTACCCTCCTACAGACCCACCCCTTATTCTCTCGTTCCTCTTTTTCTTTCTCCCTCTTTTCTATCTTCCTTTTCCCATTCGCTTTGTTTTCTCCCTCGCAGCCCCACTGCACCTCTTTCCCCCTTTTTTCAGTTTTATTTCTGTTTCCCTCGCGCCGGTCGGTTTTTCCCTCGGTGTTCCGTTTCTCGCCTCCTCTCTTTTACCTCGTCGCTTCGCATCGCGAGGGCTCGCGAGTTAAAACTTTTTACGGCGAACACAACACACAGTCGGAGATAGGGCGCCGCCCCGTAATTCCTCGGCCCCGTGGACGCTGCAATAAAACGGGAAACCGTGAGGGGCCGCACACCAGGCGAATCCTCCGATAGCTTTAGCACCTTCGCTCGGTCGCCTCGCGATACACCTGAGTAATGCGCGAACGCTTGTCCGTGAGCAGCACCCCCTTTTGTTTAGAGGGTTGGTCCTCTCTCGATGGTGCTTTTTGCGCCGCGATGCCGGCTGAACTTCCTGCGGTACGTTTCCTATGGAATGTCACGTCCTCCCCCTCTATCCCGGAAAAAGGGGTTGTTCGAAAAAATGTTTGCTTGATGCGGTTTGCCTTGCGAGTCGATGCGGATCCGCCGTTCTTTGCTTTCAAAGGTATTTTAACTTTCGAAGATACTTTAAACCCCTGCCGTGTAATGTAGTGACTCGGATAATTCATCACACACACTTTGGATCAGAATAACTTTTTTGTAAATGGACCAAACGACTTCAATTTCTCTGTAAGGCTAGAACAATTAGTTTAGTAAATCATGTCTAATAAACATGTTGAAAAAATTCAGTTGGTCGGAATTGTGGAAAAAAATTGGTAAAAGAGATTATTACAACTTTTTTATCTAGGCCAATAACGAAATTTAAAAAAAACGTGCTTTATAGACAGAACAAATTGCATCGAAATCGGTTAATTGGTTTAGGAGTTATAAACGATCAAATGTGGTAAAAATGACAGTTATGGGCTGAAAGTCGTGAAATATTACAATTTTTGCCACATTTAATCGTTTGGAACTCGTAAACCAATTAACCAATTTCGATGAAATTTGCAGCATGCATATATAGAACTTATACGAATCTACAAAACACATTTTTAAAATTTTCGTTATTGGCCCAGATAAAAAAGTTGTTATAATCACTTTTACTATTTTCGAAATAGGCTGGTGCGCCAAGAAACGAGAGACAATGAAAGGTGTAAGAATCCTTAGATTTATTCCAGTTAGAGGCTAAAAATCGTGAAAAAATACAATTTTTACTGTTGAGGCCTTACGCTCTTGGGATGTTGCATCGTAGAATTTTTAGCATTAGGTACGGAGTGGCCTTGTCATCGTAATTTAGGCTATGGCTCAGTCTTTTCCGTCTCAAGGCGTAACGGCAACCCTCGAAAATTGCTTAGGCCCGTGTCATAAAATTACCAGAGCCCAGTCTGCCTTTTCCCTTCTCGGAAAACAAAGTCGACGGGGCACGTTTAGTCAGTCGAGGACAAATTCGAATTCAGCTCGATCGCCGTTACGTTATCACGCGTCTCGTTCTACAAAAGTTTTAGTTTTAAAGTTATCGGTTATTATCATTGCTTGATCAGAATCGCTCGCGCGTGCATTTTCACGCCGACTCCTGTCCAATTATACGGATCTCTACGCGAGCGTTCAAAATAAAGTGGAGTTTTGTTCTTCAACCAAGGAATCAATCATCTTTTGGCACCCATTCACTCCGGTCCTTTTTCAAGGATAGAACGGCTATCCTTGGGGTGATCAAGTCACATAAAACTTGATTCTGCCCGGCGACAATTCGCCAAACAACTGTTGATATTCAGAACTCTAGTTTTTTCTCGACCAAAGAGGAAAAAAAACCCACGCCTTTTCTTAGTCGACACTTTGCGTGTAAATATACATCAAAGGTCCGAACGATTATTTTGGATCAACCGCGGACACCAAACATTTGGAGCTCCTTGCAACGTTGACTGATTCTGACGAATTTTTCAGAATATGTTTAATTGATCCGAATCTACGAAACGTGCTTTTCTACATTTTCAATACAAGCCCACAGAAAAAAGTTGCAAAATATAACTTTCAGTGTATTCTCTGCAATTCCGACTTAGTTAATTCTCTGCAATTCCGACTTAGTTAATTCTCTGCAATTGTTTCTAACTTCTCAAAAACATCCAAGTTGTATGGTCCAATATTAAATAAGTTATCGTCTTTTTAAGAGTGTCCGAATATTAGTGGGAGTCACTCTACATATTTGCGCGATAATATTTGTTAAATCATTTCTAATGAAAGCATCCTTACAATTTCAATAATTGTGAAATAAAAAATCCAGAATCGGTCATTTGACGTGGTAGGTTCAGTGTTAACAGTGGATATTGTCAAATGTGGCCTGTCCTTTTGAATAGTGCCACGAGGTTTCGAAATGGTCAATCAATGTCTACAATAATCTGTAAAAATGGACTAAATTTCGTCGAGCTCCACAATAAATGAAGATGTCAGCATCACAATGCCAGTAATAGCAACTGCTGTATGTATCTACATACTGTATTGCGTTTGATCGAAATGGATGTTTCAACCCTACGGTTCAACCCTATGGTTAGACTATGAGTCGGCCATGCACTCAGGACATTAGGTTCCATTTTCCCGAGTAAAGAACTTCGGCGAACGTGCACTTTGTTTGCCGGGGGAAAAAATGGCGAACGGAAGTCAGGCTAGCGTACACCGTGGCCACGTGACCGTGCAGAAACGATAAACCAACAATCATGAAATAACAGAGACAGTATGATTTTATTTTCTTTCGTTGTCGGAACTGTCAATATCCCGTACGATCAAATGTTTCATGCGACACGGTGTGTATCGTGCGACAAAGGTCGTTCCTCCCTCCACTCTCTCCTACTCACTCTCTTTCTGGCTATTTACAAACCATTTACAACCACAAAGGAAAACCGATTCCTCTTACAGACGGCGTAATCTCTTTTCATTCCCATTTCGCGTTCGATAATCCGCGACCCGTGCCGCTCGCCAATAAAACGCAATTCCGCGTAGGGGCGAGGGGAGGGGAGGGTGGGAAAACGCGAGTAAAGTGTTTCACTTTGCGTAACGAGGCGGGGTTCACGCGAACCGGAGCCGTTCGCGGAAACGATAACGCCGGGAATAAGCGCGATAGCGACTTAGTTTAGCGAGCGAACGCTCCGCTAGGACAGTCTTCAGGTGCGTGCGCCGATTGTTGCGTGGCGGCGCGGCTTGGCAGTTTTTCCGCGATTCGCCTCGGAAACATTCTAATTGGCTTTAGAGGCTCGCACTCTTGATTTCTTGAAAGGAACTTGCAATTCAATTTCCTTCGGCGAAATCGCCTTTGGGATTCGAGCTGGTTTGGTCGTTTAGGAATCATTTATCCAAGTAAGTTTTAGGACTCTTAGGAAGCTGTTTCTGTGTTTTTGGAATCCTGTCTCTTGTAGAGTCTTTCGAATCCCGTGCTAAGCTGGTTGGAAGTCTTTCATTGCAACTGAATTGCAGTGCAGCAATAATTCAGGATGCTTAAATTAATCAGGATTCAGTGCAACAACTATTTAGGACTCTTTCAGTGAATAACGACAATTACAGTTTAGCACGGAGGTATTCAAGGCTGATTCAGTCAATCAGAATATGTACTCGTAGTTCAGTATACAGCTACTTGGAACTCTTCCAATCAATCGGGATGCTTGTGATTCAATAAAGAGCTACTTAGGATTCTTTTTAGTGAATTAAACGATACGGTTACTGAATACACATAAATGCAGTAGTCATTCAGCAGTTTTTCAGTTGATCGGAACACTTGCGAATTAATACTACTTAGTATTCTTTTAGTCGATCGGGACACCTATAGTTCGATGCACCGACAATTCAGGATCTTTCTAAGCAATAAGGACTCAGTTAATTAATCTGGACACAAGTATAGCAATCGGTCAGGATTCTTTCAATCAAGACAATTGTCGTTCAGTACAGAGTTACTGAGGACTCATTTAACCAATCGTATTGTCAATCATGACTCATATAATCCGTAACAGCGTCAATTAGGTCAATTCTCGCCAGACATTTCACTTTGCTCTTCGAAATTTCAGTGACATTTGACGTTTTACAAATCAGAGACAGTTTTTATCCACTTTAGAACACAATGCAGTTTCTAGTAGAGAAAACACATTTTATCTTAACACTAAACCTACTATTGCCGGTCAGTACCGTTTCCAGAATTTGTATTTTACAATTATTGAATTAATAAAGATGCTTCCATTGGAAATAATTTTAAACGATTCTATATTTAAACACACGTTATACTATAAATCGCACAAAATCCAAATAAATTCGACTATGTCGTTTTTATAAGCAACGCATAGTAGACATTTTTAGTGATCAGTAGCATTAGTGTTAACACTTGGGTGGATCTTATTTTTCGACTATAAAATTTTGGGTACACCGCCCCCTAATATTGTTTCATTTCATGAAAAAATGATATATCCAAAATTTTATTGTAGATCAATCGAACGTCGGAAAGACGTGGCACATCGAGTGCGAAAGTTTTGAAATAGAAGTAACTGCGCGCTAAATGCGAAGATTACACTGAAAATTGAAGTGAAATATTTTATTCCTCCAAAAATATAATTCCTTTCATGCATTCAAGCACAAGTTTATTTTGTACGAATTAAGATTATTTCACATTAATTGTCCTGTCTTGTTAGACATAACATAGGCTTAAATACAGTACATAATGTAGCAGTAGTTAATGATTCGTCAGAACGAGGAGCCAAACTTGTGCAAGAATTTAACGATGTGCAATCACGAAATTAAGAAGAAAAACAATTTATCATGCAAACTGTATGAAAATGCAGAAAGCGTTATCCAGACGCAAAAAGACGACATTAATGTAAAATTTGTAAAATGTCTTTAGAATTGTTGTCTTGTATATATTAAAAAGTATTTAAACATATTGCCTCATATAGCATGCATATAAATACTGGTATATTTAGCAAGGTAGCTTTCAATATTTCACGATGTTCTCGTCAAATTTCGGTAGCGCGACCTGGCCATCTGTCCGCAAAGTTTGTAAATCCTTGATACTGTGGGATCAGGACCCCCCAGAACAAATATCGTATTTAGATTGGCAAAACCGGAATGGTTCCGTGGGTGCGCGCGTTAGCTGATCGATCAGCTACCACCAGTGAGGCCCGGGTTCGACTCCCGCTGAAATATGTGCTAAAAAATCAAAGCCCTCGTATCGATTTTTATGATTGTATAACGTTTCTTAAATGTCCATTACATTCGAAAACGATAATATAGATTAAAGTTATTAAAAACTCGGTAGAATAAGCGCTCAAAGATCAAACTTTTTCAGATACCATTTTAAACCTACCGAACATAATGTGTCCAATTTTTAAAATGAATAATATATATCTATATTAAGAACACGCCAGAAACTAAAAATTATTGTCCATAATTTATTACAAAAGAAAATACTTAGTGAACTAAGGAAAATCGTCAAAGTTTTTCACCATTGACGAGAGATAAAATTGATAATGGAGCACATTCGTGGGGTTTCACGAAATAGAACATTTTCAGCAACATCTCCTCTAAAGGATCCTGCAAAGATCATTTCCCCTTTCGTTCCCCTCTAGAAGTTATGATAGTTTAAAGCGGTGGGTGACACGCAATTTCGTGGCGAGTCGTGTTGCACGAGACGCACTGACGTGCAGACTCAGCGGCTCTTACGAGTGTAAAAACCTAACCCAGCCCTATCTTATGAATTTTTTAGATTATACGAGCATTGGTAAACATTCGAACTTCTTGCTAGCTTATAGTTGAATCATTTGTATTTGAGAAAATATAGCATCATCATCGTAGCATAGCATTACAGCAATTTTTCTATATTGAAAACCTGTATTTTATCCCTGTTAATAAGAATTATTTTTGTTTATTAATAGGTAAATATAATTATAAGCCTCAAATGGTTAATTGATTATAGTCAGTAACTTTCTAAGATATGATAGTTATTTTTGTTTGAATATTTTTTATTGTAAAATAAGACTGTAATAACACATTATTTCATTAAATGTAATAAAATTCATTGATTCAAAAATTATGAATTTTGTTTGAGAGCCTGAACAGCCAGTTATCAGTTATTATTCATTATTCACACGATTTTTCAGACATTTCCGGTGGTGTGACAAAAAAATGTTCCGCACAAAATGTAATCAGTAGTCTGTCTTCTACAAATTTCAACATAAAAAACTTAAAGAGAACGTTTAGTCATAATGAAAAGTCTTTCCTTCAAATATTCTCGTTCCTACAAAATTTCATGTTTTACGCAACTTCAACGTCAATGTGCCACATCTTCTTCTTATCCAACTAACTTCATCTTTTGCAGAAATTATTTTCATATCCAATGGCTCAGTTTTAGGGTGTGAAAAAAAATGTCGCAAAAAAATTTTCAGCAGGTACAGCTGAAGTCCACCCTAGTTAACACATTACCGACCAGCGAATATTTTATAATTTTTTCTAACTACGTCCCATCAGACTCTACAACATTCAGACGTAACATCCAACAAGAATCTTCGAGCGCCACGTAATCACCACGCGATTAAAACTCATTGCGAAGCACCTAAGCCGAATAATCCGCTCTTAAAATAAATAGCGTGGTCCCGAGCCGGTCTTAAAATAAATTAGACGCCCCCTGGAGATAATAGACGACATATATTCAATATTCTAAGTCCAGACGGTCGAAGTCAGGCCAACTAACCCAAAGAAAAAGGGGCAAAGAGGGTGAAACTCGCTCTCTCTTTCTCTCTCCGGCGGTTATGGCGTTCGCCACTCACTCCCCGGAATAATTATGATATCGTGGGGTAGATACTGTGCAGGGTACATCAGGGGTTAGCGTTCTCTGTTGCAGGAACGCATGCATTAGATAAACCGAGCAGCTCTAGCAGAGTCAGGCACTATACGATACATACATACACGTCCACCATAAAGCTCAAGACGCGTTCGCTCTTTTTTCACAGAAGTATTCCCCGACATTCCCAGGTTTATTTCCCGGCGCGGCGCGACCCGTTCAATTCTCCATTCGAATATCGGTCGGGCAGTCTCTCGGCTAGCGGGGCTGAATTAGTGATATCCGTAATATCGGATATTCGCGCGCAAACTGGCTTTACGAGAATATTTTATCGAGCCCCGGCGCGCAATCTGCGGATCTAGGCATTCCGTGTGCTCGCCCCGGCCACGTGAATGATACATTAGTTTGATTAGCTTGCTGTTATTAAATCTCTGATGGACCGGCCCCGATAATGACTCTGTTCGGTAATATCGCGTGAACCGTGTGTATTCCGAGTGATCCGGTTCCATCTGCCACCTGTGCGAGCCGATTGCTCGATAATGGCTGCTAATTACAGCCCCGGGATCTCCGGCGAAAGTAATCGGATACAGGGCTCGGCGATGAACAGTCCTCTTCCTGCGAGCGAGCATGCACTCTTACGAGGATGCTTCGCTGTCCAGCTTCTTCCTTATCGTTCGTTCTCCCACCGTCTCGCGAGCTTCACGTCAAAAATAAACAAGGGGGAGTGACGAGGTCGGCGCACTAGGCCAAGTGAATTCATTAAGGGGCTCGTTACCCCGTTAAAACTGTTCCGACACGCGCGCGCCTGTCCTCCGAAGCCCGGTGACTAGCGGCGAAGCTGCGCGAGTCGACGCGGCGCGGCACGGCGCGGCCCTGCGAACCCGCCTTAAGCCGTTGCGTGCGCCAGAATTCCGCCGTGCTGTTAATTGTCTCTCTGCCGGGGATATCGCAGGTTCATAACTCTCCGGGTCGCTTCACCGAGTCTCCAGCTGTTCAGTTATTCACCGATCCGCCCCTCTGCTCCTCCGGCCCTAATTGGCCTAATCGGAACACCGTTGCGTGCCCAGTTCGGCCGCAACAACTCTTTTCGGCGCGACGAAGTCGGACCGCTTCCGCGATTACAGACATTTCTCCGTTCTTCCCGTGTCCGAAACGAAACGACACTTCTGCTAACATGTTCGTGACGGTTTCCTGATTGAAACGAGTACAAACACGACAGCATTCGAGTCGCACTTGAACCTCGATTATCCAAACTAGTCAGGAGGCCATCAGTCTCAGTGATCCGTTTGAAATATCCCTCGAGTCTGTGCTCCTTCCGTTGATAGATTATTTAGAGGACGCTTGTTCTCTATTTCAAGTTTTGGTCCGTCTTGATTGCCGGTATTCGTTATTAAAAATTCTCGGGAATCGTGGCCGAGTCGCGATCACTCCCCAGGGCCGTTGAACCTACTGGAAAAGCCACCTCTCATTGATTTTTCATCTTTCGCAACGGGAATGTACTCGGCTTCGATCGGGACTCTTCGAGGCCTTTCACGCGATGCCGCCTCATTGTTTTTCATACCTCGCCGATGCACGGTACGGTTTAATCGGCGCACTCTCGGTGCTTCGTGATTTATTTACAAATCGGACATGAGCTCCTGCAATGGATTAATAAAATTGTAATGGTCGGAAAAATATTCTTGCGTTGCAACAGCATCGTTTTCAACATGTGAGGTCGAGTCACGTTCCACATAGAAGTTGTTCGAACAAAGTGTCACGTAGTGTGATACTTCATAAAAGGTGAAAGATTGAAAATAAACGGGTTTAGTGGCCATAGAACTTTTTATCTTTCTTAACTAGATGAATAAAAGATACGACTTGAATTTACTCTAGTTGTGAACCGTGTATGGTTCAATCTTACTTCGAACATTCTTCTAGGAATATAAAATTCGAATAAAAATGCTCTTCGACGTTTCGTAGCTTTTATAAAAGAGGCAGATTACAATAAAATTAATAATGAAGTGGACACGCAGGTACGTGAGGATTGATAAAATTCAACAAATGACAGTTCAAATGAATCATTGAGATAACACGATCGTAGAAGTTGTCCATTAGATCCAAGAATCGAATTTGATGGAAAGTAAAGGGGCCCGCTAGCGCCATGGTGAAATCTACAAGTCTCACGTGCCTGTCCGGAGACGCATCATTAATTTCTTGTGTCGCGCCGAGCTAATTGTCAAGTAGTCGTGGGTGACCGTGTGGTGCCGTTCGCTCGCAGGAATTGTAGAATATGCAAGAGCCAAGCTAGTTTGTCTCGGAGTGCAGTTACCACAGAATCCGTTCGAAGATAGTAAGAACCGACCAAATCCGTAGAAAGTTATTTCACGTCTCCAACTTCGAAAATGGAAGAGAAAAATCTCGATTAATTTCAGAGGAGCTACATTGTACATCTACTTATTTCAGTAATTTTTTTTAACAATTTATATTAAGCCCTATTTAGTGTAACATGTTTTAATGGAGAATTTGGTGCTTTGAGGTTAAGGAAATGTTCCGATTGCATATTTTATAGAATTACGAGGAGAAACGTTTCCTCTGTATACATGTATGATAAATAGATAGCGTATTTTATACATTTATGACAAAAATGAGGAGGTATAATTTAAAACGATTAAAACATTGAAAGAATTTAATAATACTATTGTATTATTTTCGATCTATTAAATATATTAACCCTTATGTCAATACCAGATATCCACTTACTTTAAAACTTCTTTAACATTTTTGTTGATAAATATCGAAATTATTGTAGATTTTACATTCTTGAATCATTATTGATTAACCTACATATAACGAATAAAAAATATGCATTGAAACTATAAAGTAGAACATCATTGAATATCGTAGAAATTTTGATTATTGATATAAAGGTTGAGGAAGAAAATAAATTTCTACTTCAGTCGAGATTGTTGCAATTCAGGTAGAAAATTTTTATTTTGCACACAGATCCGCTGTCTAATGAGAAACGATGTTAGATAGACGAATATATAAACGCACCTTCATAAAAATCAGAGATCGCGGTGCAGCGGCGATGAATCACTTCTGTCGAGCCTATAGCGAGCAGAGATGATCGCGGCAGACAGAGAAGCGTTATTAAACCGCCGCCACTTTCCAGGAAATTCCGTTTCAGGAATAGTTGCCGTTCCCCGCAGCTCCTATCAGTTAATAAGGATTAATTCCAGGGGCGTGGCTGACGCATTGGCAAAGTCACTCGTACGAGAGGCAGTCTCCGCGATACCGTTTATCATACCGTGAACCGTGAGCCCGGCCCAGCCGACCAGTAGAGAGAGAGAGAGAGAGAGAGAGAGAGAGAGAGACCCCCTATACTTCCTCCCCCCTTTTCGTGTGTCGCCCCTCTTCTTCCAACAAACCTCCCTTCCCCCACCTTTCCGCGAATGTGTGTATACATATATGTGTGCATCGCGAATCCGCCCCGGAACTTTCCCGGCAAGTTCCGCTGATGGCGGGCATAAATAACAAGGGGAATCGCGTTTGCACGCGCCGCCGAGAAATTTTCGGAACGCGGTGGCTGGTTACGCCTATGCGCCGCGCGCACGTGCTACGCTTGAAGAATTTATCGTGACAAGGAAGATAATGCGATCGTGATGCGCGAGACGATGCTCGATTCTAACGGACTAACGAG
Source organism: Lasioglossum leucozonium (assembly GCA_028454225.1). Classification (NCBI taxonomy): domain Eukaryota; kingdom Metazoa; phylum Arthropoda; class Insecta; order Hymenoptera; family Halictidae; genus Lasioglossum; species Lasioglossum leucozonium. The sequence goes on along the minus strand of CM052205.1, from coordinate 12,149,281 downwards.
CAACAGGGGCTCCTCCGATCGTTCTTTTCATCTCGCACGCAATCGTCGGGTTTTCAACCCCTTCCGACACTGCGACGATGATGATCCTGGAACTTCTCTCTCTCTCTCTCTCTCTCTCTCTCTCTCTCTCTCTCTCTCTCTCGCGACGATTTGACACACTTTTTAATCGATTCTGAACAAGTTGAATGTTGTCTCGCACGCAACCCTTAGTAGTCTCCACCCCCTTCAGATCAAAGTAACATCTAGCACCCCCAATTTTATGAAACTGCTACCGAAATGGACCTACTAGGAGTACTATAAAGACTTGGGAGAAGTCTTTGCTATTATAATATTATTTTAAATTAAATTTACTATAGAAATTTTTAATTTCCCCTCAATTTTAAAATCTACTATTATAAAATCATTTTAAATTAAGTTGATTATAAAAATTTTAAGTGTCTCTTCAATTTTAAAATTCACTATTATAAAATGATTTCAAATTAAATTTACTATAGAAATTTTAAGTTTCCTCTCAATTTAAAATTTACTACTAAAATTATTTTAAATATAGTTTACTATAGAAATTAAAAAGGCTGACGAGTGGACTGCGGATTTTATGCATTTATGACAAAAATTAGTACACGACTATTTTCAACATACCGACATTAAAACAATATTAAAAGAAGAAGTAAGCATTTGTACAGCTTCTTCTGTACAGTATCTTGGTATCGATGTTGAAAATTTTTATTTTGCATAAGAATCTACTGTTTCGCAAGTGACACTTCATCAACGGGGTTTCCGCAAGATATTTAATTCGGAGGTGTACGTTCCGTTCGGAGGAGAGCACGGCCGGAACTTGCGAGAGGATAAATTCAGCGCGTGACGTCACTATAGTTCGTCTTAACGGGAGTATCTGCAGCGCTTTTCCCGGCTAATCAGATTTCGCTGGGTTCTCTTGCAGGACCGTGCAAGCGAACGCGAAACTACCATCGCCAGTCTCTCTCGCTATCGCCCTCGCGACCGCCATTGTGTTGCTCTGGATACTATTATATTAGCTATACAGGTCGCCCGTACTCTCGAAACGTTGAACACGGTTCGCCAGTCCGGCTGCTCCACGGCGTGCTCTATCTCTCGGTCTCTTTCCCTCTCTCTCTCCCTGTTTCTCGGCTCCGATAAAATCAGGAAAGAGGATTCTCTGTCTTCCTGGATCTCGCCGTTCAATCGTCCTAGTCGGCTAAATTAGCTGCGCCGAGATTGATCGATGAACAGAATAGCGCTTTGATGCCCGCCGTCTGCTGACCGTTCGCAGCCCGTTTCCAAGAAGAATGTTGCCCCGTTAGATCCTGTTAATTAGGGCCCGGGAAAAATTAATTGACCCTGTTCTGTCGGTAGGAGTATCATGGATAAAATGTTGGTTGTTCACAGAACGGTTAAAAAGGAGTTTAAGCGTCTAATAATAATAATTGAAGTACCGTAAACGTGCAAGTAATTATTTAAAAAGACTGTCCCCGCTCTGGCATACATATAAAGCACACGATATACAATCTTCTATAAACAGTACTATACTCCATTTAGTTGATCCTCTCTCGCATACTTTAATCCATGCACTCTCGAGAGCAAAGATAATGTACCGGGAGAGGAATCGTTGCATAATTAAAGCTTCGAAAACATCGTCGCGATCCGAAAAAGCTTTTACTCCGGTGTAACGCAAGTAGACCTATCCCGAGCATCAACAAAGGGATCTTTTTGACACAAAAGGGCATGGATGGATCGTGGGTTACGTGTCGTCCAGATCTCCAAGCACAACGGTCAATCGTTGATTGCTGCCTTTGAAGCGGCCGTCGCGTCGCGCGTCGGTCAGATAATCGAAAATCCGGCATGCACAGGGCGTCGACGTGTCGCCTGCAAAATTATCTGACAATTATCATTTGCTCGTTCGCACACACACATCCCCTCCCCGCCCTCCTGTCATGCGAGATACCGTGGGTGGTGCTGGTTATTAATGCGAAGAAGCTTCAGGACTGCGCAAATAGAAATACATAGTCGGAAGTTCCGTTCGGACGTTCCGGGCGCCGCCCTAGCACGGAAATAAGAAAAAGGAAGAAGAAAAAAAGCGTATTTCTCACCACGGCGACGTCGACGTCAACGCCGACGCCGCGTTTGTGCATACCTTTATTAACTTGCAAATGACGGCGGTCTGTCGACCCCTTTATCGACCGTTGCCGACCGTGGAAACGGCTCGCGGCGATAAGTCGAGTCAATAAACCGCGCTTCGTTCGGTAAGCAACCAGCCAAGGAGCTATTATTACGTTTAACCGGGGAGAATAATTCACCGATCGGCCGTAGCCAGGGGAAACGAGACCTGCCAAGGAAAATACAACCCTCGGCTAGCTCGAACCCTTCGAGACATTGTCCTGAACGCAGTTTTACACGCGGGTCAGGCCGATTTTTCCATTGCCTACTTTGCGAGAAACAAAACTCGCTATTTCAACCTTTAGACTGCAGACCATTTTCGTAATTGCGCAGTTCAGACTGCTCAAGACCATTTAGGGGGTTGTTCCTCTATTTCTTGTACCCCATTTTTCATGGTACTAGTTGGTACATGCGATGGACATACAATAACCCGCTCGCCCCTTCGAGACGCTGTCTGGGAGTTTTCCAACCAGACGGGGATGATTATCCGGAGTAAATGGCCGGTGAAATTGTTAACGTCCATTTTCATCGGGAATTCAAATTTCCAAGGCCGTTTACGCTCGCCGGCGTCTCCGAGTTGTCGCATCCAATTATTTAAATAGCTCGGACCCGGTGTTCCTTGGCCGCGAACCTGCTCTCGGACAAGAATCGTTCGAGATAACTCGAGAACACGATCAACTTCGCGACTCGCCGCGCCGCGCCGCCGACAGTATCAACAGTTAGAATTCTATGTTGCCTCGTTGGCCATCCGGTAGATACCTTGCGTTTAATATACAACGGACACGGTTCTTTGTGGTATCGACTGCCAGGTAGATTGGCTTTCGGCTATCGATCAATCTGGCAATGCTACGGCGAACTTCCTCGCGACTGCACCAGGTGATTGATCGACCGCCGGCTCCGACGATCGTTCTTCGAAGTTGAAGCCCCGGTGTCTCCCGTGGACAATCTGTCCATTAATATTGTTAGCAGAGTAGAATTAATGCTAAACTTGCGGATTTTTGCGCGAGACCCCGCACCGCGTCGATCCTTCGGACAACGTCGCCTTGGATCATGCTGGACGTGTTTGATCTATCTTCAGAATCTTCCTGATGACTTTATAGTCGTGGCCAACCCTTTGATTAGAACCGTCCCTATAAATGATCCGGAATTAAGGTATCACTTGCTTCGTTGTGCAGACTCGGTGCTGGATTAATCAGCAAGCAAACTGTGCGCGTGCTTAGGGTATCAAGAGAAGTGTACAAATTTTCGGAACTTTTTTACGTGGTAATCATTTTTCCAAGTGTTTATGTGCGCCAGAGTGGACCTCAGCTATACCGGCTGAAATTATTTGGCGAGGTTTTTTTCACGCCGCCCCCCTAAAAGTGTGCCGTTGGGTAAGCAAATAATTCTTGCAAAAGATGAAGTTAGTCGGATAAGGGGAAGAGTAAAGACATTTTACAAATTTTTCATTAATGTCGTCTTTTTGCGCCTGGATAACGCTTCCCGTAGTTTCATGCAGTTTGCATTATACATTGTTTTTCTTCTTCATTTCGCGATAGCACATCGTTAAATTCTCGCACAAGTCTGACTCCTCGTTCTGACGAATCATTAACTACTGCTAAATTATGTGCAGTATTTAAGCTTATGTTATGACTGAGATCATTTTACCATTCTGAGGGTTCCTTACTTATAAAATTTATAGTCTTTTTCAGATATAAAGTCTGCAATTTTGCTACCAAAATACTCATTTACATTACTTCAATTAACTACTAATCTTTTTACATCATTATTTTTTTACATAACGTAAATACATTTAAGTGATAAAAGGCTAACGCCACAGTTTCGAGTATTGGATACCACAATGATTAGAAAATTTCCGTAGTGCTACGCGACTTACTGGGTCATTGCTGGCACTATACGCGTATAGATTTTTTTGAAAACTCATGGTCTTGCCTTGGAGCTTCTGCAGCAATTGGAGCTTGGATTCATGCTTTTAACTCAAATTTATTGACAAAAATGCATATCTAACGTATTCTGTTGTCATCAGCCATTGACAATGTAAATTGATGTGTATATAAGAATATTTTTAAAGAATATGTAGTCTCCACCAATCATCTGATTTAGGATTGGCGAATTAGAATTATTACTCCAATTGGAAAGCGTTGTTCTCATCGGTATTACGCTTCGCGAAAACGGACTTGTTAGCAGGAAGGTGGTAGACAGATATTAGGCAGTGCAATTAATGTGAAATGATCTTAATTCGTACAAAGTAAACTTGTGCTTGAATGCATGTAAGGAATTATGATATTTTTAGAGTTATAAAATATTTCACTTGAATTTTCAAAACTCTTACTTCTATTTCAAAACTCCGTGCTCGATGTGCCACGTTTTCCCAACGTCTGATTGATCTAAAATTTAGGATATATCATTTTTTCTTCAAGTGGAACAATATTAGGTGGCGGCGTGTCGAAAATTTCATAGTCGAAAAATAGGGCCCCCTAATGTGTACGCATGTACGAGTGAACAGATGAATACGAGTAGCGATCTCAGAAAAGTCTACCATTAGTGTTGAGACGCAACGTAATGTGAGACCCACAAAATAGGTCTCTGCGACGAATCCGACTCCAAAAACTCAAGACTTCAACCACCCGACGCGAATACATAAATTAGGTGAAGAGTCGAAGGCTCTTGAATCCGGAACGACGGGCCTCGTCCGATTTCTTGTGCGACTTTCCGGCGCCTTAACAATAAAAATTGCAGACAGCGTCTGGACCATTTTCTACATCTCACCCCAATTTTCTCCCACTTTGCTTTACCATCTCTACAGTTTCCACAGCTTATAAAAAGGGTTTTCAGTGAGTCTTTCAGTCAGTCTTCAGTCAACTCTCTCACAGTTTACATTTTTATACAATCGTTTTAATACACGTTATTGTTATTTACATATTCCACCATTTATTTCAAAACACCTCAACCCTTCAAACGACCTAGCGCGGTTTTAAGTAACCAAGCCAGGAGTGACAGATGTGAGGAAGGTCAATATACCGACTTTTCCATCTATGCACGCACATATACAATTAGTTAAAAAGACTTTCCCCCAAGAATCTACTATTCATTCGCTCTACGAGCCATAATTCGGTGATCATCCCCTTGAAATGCAATTTCCGTACTTACCAGCTTCTGCCTGCACTCACAAACAGAATCGCGAAGCACTCTGGAAGTAGCTTATATCATCAAAGGTGCCTAAGACTGTCGTTCACGGATCGTGATCGCCTTGCTCAAGGTTCGAGGGATTGATACCGATCCAGGCTCTCTCAAACGGAGCCGATTTTAAAGCTTCGCGTTGCACCGCGGGCGATCGGTATCTCGCGCATACATCAACGGCAACGAGCGCAATAATAACGTTGCCGATCCGGCAAATCAAATCCGCATTATCAGCGACTTAATACCGCTCGAGATCTCGAGCCGGTTGATTTATTAAGAGCACCGTTTCTCGAACCGGTTTCTCGCTCTCTTCCGATATCTACACCGTGTCCCACGAAATTACGTCTACCATTCCAGGAGGGGGGGAGAGGTCTACTTAAACTTTATTTTTGCGAGCATAACAATAGAATCGAACCGTGCTCGACAGTGCAACGAACGAGCCAGAAACACGTGGCCCGAAGAAACGAGTCGTAATACGCGCGATACTAAAGATGCAACGTGAGATTGCACCTGCAACGAGCTGCACGGCTCTGCCCTCGTCTGGCCCTTAACTCACTTATCCTTGCCACGACTGCGTTTCCGGCTGATGAATATTATCGGCGTGCGAGCGTTGAACCTCTCTTCGGTCACCTGGACGAGAGCCGCCTGCCCTCAGGTAGATAATTTATCAATTTTTATTTTGCCGCGTTCCGAGCATCAAACCGGTGCTGCGCGGCGCGGCAGATGATATCTTGCCTCGAGAGCCGTGCATTTTTCCATTGGATGCGACCACTGACATTCGCTTCTTCGTCCCATTCGTTTTCTAGACAATCTGTTATTAGGTTGTTGGATATGAATTGTCCGATTTTAACACGATCAATTCGTTATAAGAAACTCGGAATTAGTACAAACCAGTAGAAATTCCATTAAATTTGTTACATATTAGCCAAGTCGCAATTTTTGCTATGCGTTATAGAGGAGGGTTTACTGTACAAATGTTATGAAGCGTACCGATCAACAAACACTATTATAATTCGAAGGTTTATTGACCTTCATACGGTTTCGATTTAAAATAACATTAATTCTAACGTTAACCCTGGGATGCAATCACACCCCCTGCATATTTTTACTGCAAAATGTAAAGAAGAAACTATTTCTGGAATATTTTTCATTTCCATGACGGTAGGTATGAAAAGATCAAAAGTATATAAAAATTTTCTATAAACAAAAATAAGAATAATTTCAAATTTTTTTTGAAGTCAAGTATATCACAAATAGCATTCCTGAGAGAATTTTGGAAATTTTCTATTCGGCAACTTTTCATGTATTTTTTTGTGGTATGGTTACCTCTCTTTACGCAGTGTGAAGATTAAATGAAAAGAAAACACTTATTAATTATAATTATAAGTCAATCTCAAGACGTTTAAAATGTCTATGAGAAATCAACTATACATAAAAAAAATGTTTAAATGGTCAGAAACGCGCAGAAGCACGAGGGTTAATGTGGCAAAGATATTTGGTGGTTGGCGAGGTATCTAGGGGAAGTTGGGGGATGGTGGGGAGTTGATTTCGGGTAAAGGGAAATTACGATCGTGACCCAGTATGGATCCCTCGTCTTTCTGCTATGTAGAGTAGAGGTGGCAGACACACCTGAATAATCCAAGCCGGGGTAGGTCCGCCCCTATTCAGCCGCCGCCGACACTTCGTTATCGATTACACGCGGATGCTGTAATTCCCTCATTAGCAGGTTCAGCTGGCAGGTACGGTTTCTGCCGACGACGGAAAGGATCGGCGGGGATCGGCGCGCCTAGTTCCCGAAGACAAGACTCCGCAATTATGCTTAGGGTTTTCGGGGAGAGGGGACTCGTCGCGCCGGTTTCCGCGAAAAGGGAACGATGGGAACCCGGTCCGAAACGAGGATCTAACAATACTCGGAATGGCGCGGGGTGGAGCACATCCCGGTAACTACCGCGAAGTAATGCCATCCGCTGCGCGATATTATCGCTGAACCACCCCCGCACTATCCGCCACGATTATGAGGAATCTTAGAGAAATCTGTGAGCAGTCGGGGAAACTGAGATACCTCGGAGAAATTAGTAGATTTTACCGAATTGTATACACTTTAAACATTTCTTAAATATTTCATCGAGCATTCTGCGATTTCCACTTTCGTTCTTGAGAATGTGCTAAAATGGCTGACTAAGTTTCTTTATGCGTAATAAAAATTGTCTGCGCCCATTGTAAGAAGACAATAATACATATCGACGTCCTCAAATTCTTTGAATATTTCTACTGTTTGAAATCAATTCGTTTTCTTCTTAGAAAAATCTAGTCCAATTTTCTCCCTAGTTATGGTCTAAAAATATGGTTTACCGATACAAATGTCGTCAAACAAACTGTCTCGCAGACAAAGATCCTCTTCGGAGCATTTGATCTTCTTTTGTCTGTAATCGTGATCTCTCCGCCGGCATATTTATCCAATTAGTTTCCAATTATACAGCGGCCCAGATCGCGCACGGTTTCCTCTCGATCCTGGATCGCGACGAATCATTTGATCTACACTCTTGGGGAGAGATCAATCGTGGGTGCGGCTGCTATTTCCACGAAATTCCAACGATTCCCGGCGGCAAGAGCTCGTCTTGTGCACGTTTTACAAGCGAAACTCGCCTGTTACACGAATCCGCGAGGACTGCTTTATCCCGCTAATAATTCACCCTAATTGCCCCTCCGAATTTCGTTCCGCCTTTCGAGACAGAAAACAATCTCCGACCGCGTGTCTACCGGTGTTCCTGCCATGCCAGACTTGCTGCTACCTTGTTCGAGGATTAGATTTTTACTGGCTGCGTTTCGTTTTATTCTGCTGACGTTTTAACTACTCGATGAACTGGCCGAAATCATTTATATCGATCCAGAGATTCTGCAGTTAGAATATTTATGCGTTTGTCTTGAAATTAGTCGATTAACTCATTATTTCTGTCCTATTGAGTTTTTACCAATCCAACGATTACGCGTATTTCTGCAGTTTCACCCATCAAGTAACATGATTTTCACTTAGGACTATAATTGCACTAAGGTGTGGCATGAGAAGAACTAAATACAAAACGAAACAAATTGTTGCGGTAGCGAACGTATTAACACTGAACCTACCGTGCACCGAAGTCGGTTAAAATGTTTTAGCTTATAAAAATGACAAGGCTCTGTTTATTTAGATTTTTAGCAATTTTTATTTCAACATGTGGTTTGATAAAAAAATTTGTCGAATCAATTTCCATGTAATCAACTTCATAATTTCAATAATTGTAACGTGAAGAATATAAAACCGGTCATTCGACCGGCAACGGTAGGGTTAGTGTTAACTGAACAACGTATCAACGAGGATTTTCAAAAACGCGGTCCATCAGCGGCTCACTTACACTAACTTGAGAACGCCGCAACACAGGCGTAGACCAAGTCGGCGGGGACTTGATCAAACAACTTTCGAAGACTTTGAAATTTGCATGGGAGCAGTTCGTATCGACGAACCGATTCACGGGAGCACTTTCGCAGGAGCCGGATTCCGAATCCAGGCTACTAAAAGCTTCATTCGACAGTATATCGATGATATCGACGGCGGGGATCCGAAACGCGGAGCTGTATCGTTCGCGATCCTTTTCACGTCTGTTCCTGACAATCGGTGAATAAAAAACGAAATGGAGGACGCGCTGTAAAAAAAGACAGACAGAGAGCGAGCGAGAAAAACGCGGGGAGATCGTGCGCGAGAGAAAGGGAGAGAGATAGAGAGAGAGAGAGAGGGAGAGAGAGAGAGAGAGAGCGAGATAGCATTCGAAAGAGGGAAAAAGTATTCGGGACGGACGAAAAATAGGCGGGCCCTGGTCGGGCTCGCGGCTGGAAAATGAAAATGGCAGCGGAAGAGTGACCGACGCGACGGTTTCGCAATTTGCACGTCGCTCGTAGTCAATTTCAGGGGCCAATATTTGTCCGCGAGAGGCGACCGGGTTCCACAGGATTTTTTGCCAGGCTGGAACAGTGACGTAGCTGGTATTTGTGACCGGAAGAGCACGTCGATTCGCGGCGTCAGAAGTGCGAGAAATCGCGAGTGGTGCACTGTGGACGGACGAGTGTCTTGCACCGACGAGACGAGACGCGACGCCCGGGGGACGATGCAACGCGTTCCAGCTCTGCATGATCGCGCGCACAGCCACCCTGCAGAGGATCACCGTTTACTTTGTGACATCCACCGTGCTCCAGGCTACGCTGTAATAATGACAATAACAACGACGACGGAATTGGGCCGCGTTGAAACCGCGGTAATAGCCGCGCAAAGAAAGAAACGCCAGAGGAACGTGTTAATTAAACGGTTAACATGGTCGTTTACACGCCCTGTTTAATTGCGATTCCCGCTTCCCGCACTCTGACCGCAAACACGGGAATTGTTGTCAGATAAAATTGCCTGATTAATGCGACAAGCGTCGGGAAAATGCCGGGGATCGGTAAAATCGCAGAAAATTGTCAACACGTACTGTACGGCTTCGCTCGAAACTTGAGCCGCGAGGTTTTTATTGACAGACTGCGGATTTTTATGCAAAATAAGAATCTCACAAGAGTTAGATCAAGACTTAGAACGTAAGAACAATAGTTAGTTAGTACTTAGTTAGAACAAGAATTAGATCTGGTAATTGTAGTCTTAATTTCTCTCTAACTGAAACCAATGTAGTAAATTACCCTGGCTGTAAATTACCCTACATGATACTCGCAGATTGAAATTTCTACACAGGGTACAATAGAAAAATTAAAAAAAATATCTAACAAGTGGGGGATCTGGTATTTCCATTTATTTGTGGACTTGTTGAGAATTGTTTTTTGGATACACGTTGGTGACATAAATTAGCTCCTTACGCCACAAACTACGTTAAAACAAACATCTTAACAAAGTGCAACATACATGCTACCGCAACACGCTGCCCGAAACAAAGGAAATAAAATTCCCGGGAATTTTCCTCTCCATAAACCGGCGCGCGGCGCGTCGGCGTAAAACCGAATACGAGGATCCTCACTCCAATAAAGCCGGCAGCGCAGAATAGTTTAATCTCTTCGTTCATTGTGCTCGAAACATTAATTCCGCCGGCCCATTCGGGCCTGCATCCGCGCGTGACAGAAAGCGCGAAAGCACCTAATGAGACGAACCGTTTCGGACAAACAGTCTCGAGACTTGGCTCACAGAGATCGAGCGCGAAAGGGGTGCGGGGATGGGTCGCGGGACACGGGCGGGGTGCGATGCTGCGAAAACGAATGCTTAAGAGTGCATTTCTCTGATGACTCCGAGAGACGGCTGTGAATAAAAAGGGTGGCCGGTGCAGCGCGCGCGCGCGAGCGAGAGAGAGAGAGACGGAGAGAGTGCACCGGGCGCACAAAAGCACAAAGGACGGCGCGCTGCAACACAATAATGCAGATTCGGGGGTGTGTATCACGTCGATTGCAATAATGGGAGGGAAGCTTTCTCAGTGTTTATTAATCTCGACGTCGCGTCTTTCCCTGGCACCTCCATCCCGCTTCTCTTTCTCTTCCTCTCTTCTTCTCTGTGTCTTTCTTTGGTTTTCTCTCATCTCTCTAAGTATTTCGCTTGTTCGTTGTTTATCCGCTTCGAGTGCTCTCTCACGCACGGTAAACCGAATGGGTTTGACGCAAAAGCGTCCTCCGCGGAGGAGCATCGCGTATAATTGAGACACGCGTAATCGTCATCATCATCAACGTCAACGGGGCGACGCGATATCCGTCCTTCAAAGGAAACATATCGCAGCATCCTTTAAGAATATTCGCCTAAAAGGGGACCAGTTATTTCCCCGGAGATCGACCCACTTGCTTTCCATCCTGGCTGGGCTTAAAGCTGCACTGCAGGAGAGAGGGAGAGAGAGGGAGAGAGAGGGAGAGAGGGGGGGGGGGGGGGGGGGGGAGAGAGAGGACACCGTGAGCCGGCAACCTGCTCGATAAACTTCTTTCCCATGGAACACGATCTACCGACACCCTCGAATCCCATCGATCAAAATCCCTTCGGTACCGATGTTCGCTGGTCACTAAGCGTTGCTCGGCTCTGCACGGTGATCGAGCGAATGTTGCGCGGAAAAGAATGGCGACATCCACGCCATGGATTGCAGACGAACGTGCTGAAATGTCCGGGGACATTGCGTTCCACAGAAATGTCAACGCGTTCATTTCAAGCTAATACAAAGATTAAGTGTTCTTACGTTTCATTAGGTCACTCCAACAGCGTCTCTCTTAATTGGCATTTTTCTCTGATACTAATATAATATATGTTTTACAGAATTGAATATTCACCTGTGATTGATTCAATTTAATTCTGAAAATTGAACAATTTTTTACCCCTAACAGTATTCAATGTAGAATTACTTTAACCTTCACTCTGCGTACAGAGGTGTAACTACACCCCGGACTAATGAAAACATACATGAAAAGTTGCCGAATGGAACATTTCGAAAATAAATGATTAAATTTATTGTTTTTATTTATAGTCTAGATGGTCTAGATTTTTTTAATCTTTTCATATGAAAATAAAAAAAATTCCAGAAATAGTTTTTTCTTTGCATTTTCCACTGTAAACATGCAGGGGTGTGATTGCATCCCAGTACAAGGTTAACATTCGAATGTATGTACGCAGATTGAAGGTTAATTCAGTGTCAAGATGATTTTCAACAGAAGAATCTCTTTGGACGATTCGAAAGTGTCAGAGGGTCGTATAAAAACGCTTTTGGATACTCCCTAAGGAGACCAGCAGATTTTTTTAGGTTCTCAAAGGACTCTCAGGCGTCCAAAGATCATCCACTTCGATTCCGAGCCAATCTCTGACTCAAGCATTAAGAGAGACCATAGGGTACTAATTGGTACCGCTTTGGGTATAATCGAGGCGTCGATTAGTGTAGCATCGAAGACTACGTCACCTACGTAGCACGGGAAGCGCATCTCGAGGTGTCTGAAGGCGATCGAGGCTATTATTGGTCCGTTAGGAGACGCGCGGTCAGTCGATCGGCCTAATGGACCTGCACTAGGACTTAGATCCTAGGAGAAGCTGAATCAACCCTCTATCAATCTGACCGAAGACTAACCCCTCATCTGTTCTCTACAACGTCTACGGCATCGTTCGCTAGGTGCTTCGGCGGTAATTACCGGTCATCTTACTCTTTTTTGCGATCTTCGATCCGTTTTTCCATCAACTTTCCTCTATCTATTATTTCGGTGTCGCAGAAATTGATCTTCTATCGGATATCGCTAATACACTGGCAACGTTTTCATTTTCTTCTTTGCTCGATACTTTCTGTTCCTTGCTTTTTTAAATCGATACTCCCGAGATGTACTCTCTGATATGTCGTACATTCGACATGGTACATTATAAATCGCAGAACATCGATCGTACAGGGTGTTTCAAAATTATATTTCCTGACCATTATAGCGTGACTCTGCACCTCTGGGTCGGTGGATCTCAAGTTTTGACCTCAAGATCGAAGTTGTTTCTTATCGCATCGTATAGTTCTCATCGCCACGATCCTTCTAGAATCGTCCCCTCCACGTTTATACGATTTTGGGACACCCTGTAGACATATGGAATAAAATAGTTTACGTAACTTTAAAGTTGTTTTTTCAGAGAACGTTTCACTTGAGATCTACAGTACCTTGGTATGTTATTCACGATTATTAGTAGTATAGGATGCAATAATAGATGTTTCACCTTGAAAACTAGGACAAGGACAATTTTGCTGTTCATCGTTTTAACACATCTTAACCTACTCAGAGGTGCAGAATCACGCTACAGTGGTCGCGACATATAATTTTGAAACATCCTGTTCATGGTACATTTTATTTAACGTTAAGTTAATTATTATAGTAAAATAGTAAAAACATTAGAAGAATTTAAAAATACTGTTATAGTATTATTTTAATGAGCTAGCGAGCGTGTGAAGAAAATAAATGGCTATTTCACACCGGTTTGTTGAAATTCTGATAGAAAATGTTTATTTTCCATAAAGATCCCCTGTCGATTGATTAGCCACTCTAGAAACTGGGTACAATGAGAAATTCTTCTTTACAAAATCATCTCTCTCCCTCTCTCGAACCGCGTTCAGTACGTAAAAAAATTGATCGGAGGTCATCATGGCCGCATGTTTCCCTCTTAATATTTCCATGTTCCCGTAGCGTTTCTCTAGTAGTCGTTCAGTCAGCCGCGCTTATTCCCGATAAAAGCGACGTAAAGAAAATTCGATTCCCGACTTCTACCGGATTCGGCCGTTCATGGCGATCGATTGACGATTGAATTCCGAGCACGTGGTTCCCTCTTCGAGATTACGCGAATTCGGTATACCTGCCAGACGTTTGTGCAGGATTCAAAGAGAGAGAGAGAGAGAGAGAGTAGAGAAAGGCACGTGATCCTCTCTTCCGACGTACGCCGGAACGGAATAAACGTTTGAACGGGGTACAAGGGAACCGTAAGGGGGTAAAAGTTCCGTGGGATCGAAACCGAGGAAGGCTCGCGTTCGCGGCCACGCTCCACACAAGTCCGTTAATTACCGAATTCCTAATTATACGTACGAATCTTGAGAGGAAATTTGAACGGCGACGCGGTGCGGCGCGCGGCACTCTGCAAAAACCAGCTGCTTCGTTACGCTTGGCGCGTGTACGTTTGACAGGCAAAACAGGTAGTTACCGGGTCGACAGACACCAACGACGCTCTCCGGTTGCCGGCTCGAATTTGAATCCGAGATTAGAAAGTAGCTGCCAGCAGGAATTTCCGTGGAGAGTCGAAGAGAGAAGCGTCCCAGACCTGCGAGCATGCGTTTATTAAATTGCTATCCTCCTACGGGGCTAAAACCACCCTAACGAAACTGCCCTACGACGCGACGAGACGGCGCCATCGTTACGTCTAAATTAAATGATCGGGCGTGGTTCTCTGCTTGTTTACGGATTCGATTATTCTTACACTCTTCATGATACGCTGTTTGGTACCCTGTTTTCTTTTTACTTTATTTGTAAGCTTGTCTGAGTTTATTTCGCTTTATTGGAATAACAACAAGCGAACACAATATCAATGTCTGTTAACATTAAATATGCAGATTACAATTTTTGAAAAAAGAACGAATACAAAGACAAGCTTCAACATTTGGTTTCGCTTTTACATTTCTAAAAAAGAAATTCTTAGTTTTTAATGATCATGAGTATTTTCAGATAACCTCAATCTTTCTAGACAGATATATGTGCGTAATGTTTCAAAACATTTAATGATTAATTTAATTTAATAATTAATTTAATAGATTAAATATTGAATCAACTCTTATGAAGGTATCTTCAATAACTTCAATAATTGCAAAATAAAAGCCGTAACTGTTCATTTTACCGGCTGTGACAGGTTTAGTGTGTTAAGATACATACATTCGGTGTTAAAACGCAGTGCAAGAGAATCAATTAAATAAATTTACTTAAAGCATACTTGGCGTACCTTGACGAAAAGAAGTCGAGGCGCAGGTAGTTTTAGCATAGCGGCCATGTAAACCGCTGAGAAAATTTCGCAAAGGCGTAGAAACACTTGTTCAAACATCGAGTTCAGTTTCGTAAGAACGCGCGGAACGATTCGAAGACCGGTTTCCCGGTGAGCGGTCCCCTTAAGAAAATTTCAGGTCCTTAAAGAGGCGTTGAATCGCAGCGCGAGAGACGTTTCTCTGCTCTCTCTCTCTCTCTTTCTCTCACTCTCTTTCTCTCCTTTGGAATCTCGTTTTCCGCCCCGGGTACGAGGAAATCGAAGCCCAAGGGGGTGGCACAGCTCGCAAAAGCTGTCTGCCGGGTTAATTTCGATGCGTACATATTTGCACGGCCGGAGGAGAGGCCGAGTGGTGCTCGAAGTTTCAACGCGTGCACACCGCCACTCGCGGAGCATTCCTCTGGAAAGAGTAACGTTGTTCGCCGATTTATACTTCTGAATGGCCCCCGCCACGGAATCTCGCCGCTCGGGAAAGAAAACCCGGAGGAGAAAAAAATTTCTTCGTCGAGAGCATCCAACCCGGGATGCTGCAATCACGGTTTTATTCTTCGACATACCCCCCGCACCTCCTGTCCGCTCTTCACTGGTTCCTCTGACCTGAAAAAATAATATTTCTCCCGACGTCAGATCAACGATTCTATTTTTTAACTCTGGGAAATTAACAGGGGCGAGATTCTCCGAGAATTTCTGACAGGAGAGTAACGATATTACTCTGGCCTTGGTGTTGGCGAGGAATTAGACCTGGCGCTGGAAAAATTGGATACGTCTGTTTTTTAGTGAAATTGTATTCTCTTATGCAGTTCCATCGTTCTTGACCGTCTGGTGGAAGGATTATTAAATTTTCGTGTCCTCGTAAATCTTCGCTTTGATCCTTCTCTGTAAAAATAAGTCGAAAGAAGCAATAACATTATTTATTCGACGCCACGTTTTCGAGAAAATCGACTTTAAAGATCGGTCGTATGGTTTAGTATATGCATGAAGTAGAATTGGCTCGCCATGATCAGACGCGCTAGACGATTCATGATGCATTCGCTGTATTTTCATACTGACAACTCCATTCTTTTGTTCCCATTCTTTTGTTACAGAACATTATCGCATAAAAGAATATATAACTCAAGTAATTTTAATGCTTGTTACTCGAAAAACATCGCACGTGTGCTATACCAATTAATATATGCGTAAAATCACAGTACAGAAGGTTCAATAGTTTTTCTGCAAAAAATTGCGGAAACGTGGAAAAACCAGCTTAAACCCTAGAACTTGCGAAAACCATCAGGGAGTTCTGTGAACCTAAAAAAAAACTAACAATATCGTTCTGCGGCCGTCGCCGGAAAATAACTTCGCGCCAGTAAACTGCGTTATCCATCTCGCCAGTCCACCGAACATTTCCATTTCGCCGTGGACGTCTTTCTTACGACGGGCTCTCGCGGTCACGCGGTTCCCACGGGCCGGGCCGGGCCGGGTGTCGCGCCGGTTCGTTCCCGAAATTTAATTAGAGCCCCGGGGATAACACGGGGTTCAGGATTTCGCGGGGGGACGGTAAATACGACGCAATCGCGACCGCCGACCTTTTTCGTGGATCGTAATCCCGTGCGTTTCTCTGGCTCTTGTAAAAGGCGAAACACCGAGGGAGAAGCAATAGAATCGAGGTTTGGGGGCGGACGGCAGCGTGCGAGTATATTAAGCGTTCGAAATTTATCGCCGTTCGTGTTTCTCTCGGCCGAATTCCACGCGCGTTTCACGGCCCTCCGTCTCGCGGTTTTTCCGCTCGCCGCGGACCTTTTTCCCTTAACGAAGGAAAAACGGCGCCGTTTACGGCCGAAACGCGGCCGCTTATAGAAAACAGGTGCCGCCCTTATTGCCGGCTGACATATTGCGACTCGTATTACCGTTTCCACGTGAAGGGACCTGGCCAACTGTTCGCCGTCGCCGCCGCCGCCACCGCCGCACCGTTTGCGGAACAACCGGACGTTTCTGCTGCTAGGATTAACCCTTCGCGGCGGGAATTAACCCCCGACCACAACCCCCGGAGTCGAGACCTTTTATTAAACGCGGTTGATTAACAATTTTTGGAATTTCGAGCACGATACTGAGGCCAGAGGTAGGAAAGCTTACGGTGGATATGTCGGTCGGCTCGCAGCCCTTCGCCCTTTATTTTTGTATATTAATCCCTCGCAGACCCCGCCAGATTCTCGGTTTCTTACTGCGGGACGTTGTGCAATATTATAGATGATTTATGTGTGGAATAATTAGACTTATTCGTATTTGTCTTAACTATTTTCAATTTCTAGAATGCAGTCGCTGAAAGTGTATCGTAATTATGCAAAGTGTATTTGTAATACAAATTTTTACTCAACGAGTTTATTCGACACACAGTGGCGAAACTACAATACGGCCCAAAATTTTTACATTTATTATCTTGTAATTTTACTATAATTATGCCGAATTTAACTTAAATTAAAAGTACACTGACAGAAAAAGCATACTCCTTGCGTTTATTGAAATTTGATAATTCTCCTTTCTAAGACGCATTCAAAAATTTAAATCCTATAAAAATATCGAAAGAAAAAGGGGGCTCAAAATTGTATTTTACAGGCGGGAGAGGAAATTTGTAGTTTCGCCACTGCTTCTTGTTGGGGTGATGTTCTTCAATTTTACAGATGATACTGTTCGCATGTGGATTAATTAGACTTCTTAAAATACTTTTCAAATATTTTCGAATTCTAGAAAGCAAGGCGTGAAAGTGTATTGTATTTGTACAAATTGGATGTTTTTGATAATTTTGTGGCAGCCATGGTACTTTTTTGAGACTAACGTTGGTTTTCTTGCTGGTATTTTCTGTGTTTTAAATTTCGTGGGTGTTTCATGGGGGCCAGTAACATCACCACAGAAAGTGTCCGACCCTCTTGTCTGAACGCGACGGTATCAATCTACTTACTCCACCGTTCCGCAGGATTTCGGTCTGCATTCCTAATCCTCTTTCCTCAGTGTTCATTGTCCATTTCGGGGCGCGCAAACACACGGACCCTAAACAAATACCGTGTGCTTCTTATCTCCAGATGGAAGGCATGCTTACCTTCGCTCTGGGTTCCCTTTACTTGCCCACTCCCGCTGCCTGAAAGTGGCTATCCCGAAGTTTCCCTTTTCTCAGGTGTTGCTCTATTTTCCATTAACTCGAAATTCACGAACGGCAATCCTAACCGGGCCCTTATTCAACCTTACAAAAACACGGACACGAAAAGTCCTCCGTTAACGTCCGCGCTGTTTTATTTTACACTTTCATTTAATCATAGCGTTTTACTCAGAACGTCATACTTGAAACAAATATTTTACAAAATATGGATTCTATCCATTTATGACACAAATGAGTAGGTGTAATTTAAAATAGTAGAAACATTAGAAGAATTTAATAATACTGTTATATTACGTTCAACTTATTAATCATATTAAGAAAGAAAGTTTGTCGAAATTCTGGTAGAAAATTTTTATTTTGCATAATGATCCGCTGTTTATTTAATCAAATGTTTGCCCGATTATTTTTCGAATAAATCCAAGTCATAAGATCGATAAATTCGTTTATCAATACAACTCGACAGCCTGCAGAGATCTTTATACAAAATAAAAATTGTCTGCGTTGATCGCACAGAACACAAATACATGAAAATTCATTGTGATGAAAACATATTTTCTAAATTTTTCTGATACTTCTGTCGCTTTGTAGTTCACCTAATAATTTTTCTTATAAGTCCACAAAATCCCCCAATGAACTTGTCTTCGTACAACGAACAAAAACGAAAAAGGAACACGAAACTCAAGTGTTTCGGTCGCCAGTCTCAAGCAGCATGCTGTGTACCAGTCAAATGGACAGAATCGCTATTTTATTCAATTAGGTTTCGCAAGCACAAAGTACACCACAATCTCGTCGAACAAAAGAAAGTGCTGGATGTAAGACACAAAGAGGCCGACTCCTCGGCCAAGGAATCGTACAAAGGTTAGCCTCGCCTCTCTGTTCGGAGGATTTTTAATCAAGCCATTGCAAGTACAATCGCGAGACGTCTCGTTTCTCGGTAAACACAAATATGCAAATTCATCCGGAAAACTCAATAAAAAGTCTCGCGCGAGACCGCTACCAAGCAGATCCATGGAATCAGCATTTGTATTTGCCGGGGTAGTCAGCGTGGCCCGGGACGCTAATACGCTTTTCCCTCGTTCTTTCATTACTCGGTTTCGACTGTAGACTGCACGGTCACGGGTTCGAGCACTCGGACGTCCGTGATTTAAGAGGACGATCCATAGAATCCGGAATCGGCCCGGGCGATCATTTGCCAAGATTAAAAGTGAGCGGCTGCTCGAGAGCGGCCGGAAGGTAGTTACAGCGAAGACAGTTTTAAGGAGTTTATTGCCCGAACTTTTCCATTCATGGGACAATGAGAGACCAAGCCCCCCCCCCCACCCGTTGGTTTGCTAGAGGGGTTGCAAGAGAATTGGATCATGCTCGTCTTCCGGGACCTGTTCGAGGATTCATTCGAAGCGGGAAATATCGTTCTGGATAAACGCGAGCGACACCGGCACGACGCGCGCACGCTCGCTTCGGTGTTTACGATGTTTGCTTTATGTCTGCGCCTTCGTTTTTATCGCGAGCCGTTTTTATGCGAGCAAGAGCACACGGGAGATCAAAGTTTTCGTCCCCGGGACGAATTTTCTAGTGCACCCTCTCTCCCGAACAACGGCGGAGATGACAGACGCTTTGAGCACGACGTTTTTCAAACGGATCGCCCGTTGTTTTACCTTTCCCAGCCGTCATTCTTTACTAGCCTTTCGATAAATTCGTCCGTTTCATCGGAGTCTAATAGTTCCAAAATTTCGAGAGGAATGGCCGTTTTTCGATACGTGGGAAATGAGTTGACCTCGTGTTCACTTATTTCGAGAGCCGATCGACCGATCGAGTTGAAATTTTATATGCTTTTACTACGGTACAGTTATTGGATAACGTGGGATAAAATGAAAGTTCCACGAAATAGAACAATATCGAGGAATGTTCCGTTTTTCTTATGCAAGCGACGTTAAATTTATATTACAATTATGCTATCGAAGATTAAACTCCCGAAATGCGGTGTTTACACTAAACCTACAACTGGCTGTCAAATGGTCGATTTTATATTTTTATTTTACAATTATTAAAATTATGAAGTTGCTTACATGCAAATTGATTTCATAAATTTCTTTATACGTACGAGGTTTGATAAAAAAAAACACGCGGAATTTGTAAATTTCCCGGGCTGTATAAGTCCAATTGCTACAATGTTTTTTGCTGTGTCGGTACAGTTATCCTTAACGTATGTTGACATAGGTGGCCGTATGAGATGCTTAGTCTGTTGTTGGTTATCGAAAAGATTATACAGTGAGTGTAAAAAGTATTCGCACACTCTTGAAAACGAAATAACTTTTTAAAAATTGGACTAAACGGTTTCAGTTTGTTAGAAGGATTAGGTTACTAGCTAATGTATAAATAATTGTTTTTAAACATTGTTACTGATCGCATTTGCGAAGGAGAAATTTGCGATTTTATAATTTTTTATAACGGATAATAAAGGAGCTTTTAGTGACTTTTGCAGCGAACGCATCCTACCACATAGAATTGATAAATAAAAAGAGCCATAACGAAACATATTTCGAACGGCCATTGTATCAACGTACTGTAGTCCATAATTTGTACGAAAATGTCCAATTCCGTTGTGCCAAGAGCCCGAGTAAATAGAACCGAGTCATATTTTTTCAAGGAAGCCCGAGCTCCCAAGCAAAATTGTTTCCAGAGATCTTTAAGCTTTCAATGAAGCCGGCAACAAAGCTCCGTGGGTAGGGGCAGAATTTGCTGGCTTACACGTTGAATGGCAGGGTAGATTAAAAAATCGCATTGGAGAACGACAACTGGCCCCGTCGAGGACAATGCCGGCAGCCCAAAGTCTAGTTTGCCGACTTTGCTTCGACAATGGATAGACCCCGGCGTTCCTGCTGGGGTGGAGAGACAACAATGACCGGGGTGATTAATCGATCCGTTGTTGGCCAATGTAACGAGCAAAGTAGTCGCACGCCCGACGACGACTGAGCTCGCAGATTTCGAGCTGTCGCGCGCCGCACCGGGAACAAGTTAATCCCCGCCATAATCGACGTCTTCCGAAGACGCGGGTTGCGAAAACGCGTTGCCATCGCCGTCGTCGTCGTCGTCGTCGTGTCGAGTTGATTTAACGCGCAACCCCCGTCGAGAGATCAGCCGACGTCCCCGTGCCCCATCGCGCGCGCGATTTCACGCAATTACTTAGAGACAGCTAAGGAACTGCATTTTCTCGCAGCCCCCGAGGGGTGAGGGGAGGGGGTGAGTACTGCATTCAACGAGCAGGCCCGTCCTCTCCGATGCGCATTCGCCTCTGCCGAGGAAAACGAAAGATTAATCGCGAGCGAGTGCCCCTGAAACGCTTCTCGACTTCAAACGAGGTTCATTTCGGCTCGCGCGTCTTGTTCGAAGATGTTGCGATCCGACGCGCTTGAAATGATCATCGAACGCAGTCGACTAGGTGTAAATTAGATCTCTGCGATGGCTGTATGTCGTTCCGAATCAGTAGATTACAATTGTTGGAGAATCGTCACCCCAGTGTTTCAGAACATAAGAATAAATTCAACAGAACCGATGTGGAGGATTTTGTTGAAAATTTTACGGTACCTGGAGTACGCTAAATTGGGGCTAGTTTGAGTTGCTAGTTTGAGGCTAATTCGAATTTGTTTATAAACCACAGTGGTCGAATTGCAGCCGTCTTACGATTCGTGCGACTTTCTTTAGGTATCGATGAACTGTAGATGTACTCTGGATGTACCCGAGTGTCCCTGAACAGAATAAAATCGTCGTGTGTCAACGGGGAGCCTGCCGAGGATGGTCCGAGGATTTCTATTTGGATCGCGGGGTTGGATTCGCAAGGAGTTTCTTGTTCGATTCTAAAGTTTATCGGCGATCTCGTACGGGCGTCGTTTTTTTGATCGAAACGCGGCATAAAGGCTCCCCGAAGTGGCCCCCTGGAGGGTGTCTGTCGCAAGGCGGGGGTGGCATTCGGTTCGACTGGCATCCTAACGACGCGGGGGTGGCTCTTACTTTTTCGTTTGCCGGAGCTTCCTGCCATATTGCCACTCAAAAAGGCATCGTCGTCGTCCTGGAATGGGCGTCGCCCTCTGGATTCGCTCGATTCCTTAATGCGACGAAAGTCCTTCCCTCTCGGCGTCTTCCTCTCTTCTCCTCCTCCTCCTCCTACTTCTCCTTCTCTGCCGCCAGTGCACCTATTTCCCTCCTCCTTAGCGGCCCGTACCGAAGGGTTGAATCGGAGAGGAATAGGACATCGGTGGGGGAGTACGTTTCCGAAGACACTCGCCGATCTACGTTCGAGATAACCCTTACCACCCCCACCCCATCCATCCTACAGGATATTAGTCGATAAATTCTGCGAGAGGAATGTCTCTCGATAATTTAAAACGAATCGGCCGGGCTCGGGCAACTCCGAGGTGCGGACAGCAATAAGAATATTCTTGATCAACGCGGGACGGTTTCTCATCCGTCTCGAACGCTTTTATGCGAATTCCTGTTCCTGTATTTTATGGTTTCGCGATTAGGATGACGAAGGACATTCCGAAACTCGTAAGAGCGGTCTGTTTCTGCGAGTATAGGCTGAGATTGTAACATCCGAACGGCTGCATAAACAAATTCGAAATCAGCAACGTGATGACTTAAATGATCTACTGTGCTCCACGCACTATAACATTTTGAACAGAAACCTCCGCATCGACGTCGTACGCAATGATAAAACATACAGCAAAATGATTCGTTGTTCTCGTGAACCCGAGCACAAGTTAGTCATTTAAAACAATTTAAACGCTTGTATTTTATAAAGAAATTTCGATCAACCGTTCGATCTCGCTTGAAATACCCTGTATATTCTTCGGCAAAATTCCTGCAGTCCCTATGCACAATGAAATACAAGTCACAGCATGCATCAGGCTCTCGAGGAAACCAGTCTTCGACAATCTTACTCCCTGACTAGCTCCTACCATGGTCCCAGGAATCATTTTCCGGAACAATCGTTCTCGGGGTTCGTTCGAGTTTGCGCTCGAAATAAATTATTTTTCCCCGGCGCGGCGTTCGCTGTTGAGGCAGGTTTGTAACCGGGTCGTCGAGCAGGTCGGGTCGAACAAACCTCGTCCCAGTTCTTCGTTACCTTCAATTAAGCGGGATTCTTCGTTTCCGGTGCGCGCCTCGCGTTCGGTATTCATCGTTGTGAAGGATTCGCTCGGACTGGTGGCGGCGGCGGGGGGCCGGGCGGTTGGTTGGATTACGGTGGTGTGCGTCCGAGGAAGACTCCGTCGAGTCGTTGAACCCGTAAGGAGTTAATTCACCGTCTTCGTTTAATAATAAGCACACTTCCGGGGCACTGAATTCGTAAAGCGACAGGCGCACTCGAGCTTTCCGCCGTCACTGCCGTCGCTCGGAGAAAAAGCTCGACGTCCGTAGGCAGAGAAAGCTAGACGGAGAGTAAGAGACTGAGAGAGAGAGACAGAAAACTAAGGGAAGCGCGTATAAATTGTAGCCTGCCCCCTTCCACCGGCACCGCGTCCCACCTCACCGACGGCGTTATCGAATCTGCAATTAAAAAGTTCCGCAACTAATTTCAATTTAATCGTACTGGCGCTCGCGCCCAGCCATCCCGCTTACACCCTTAGCGTCTCGCACTCTCCGGCTCCACCCATTCCGCGTCTCGCCACTCTAGCAGCTCGTTTCCACGCTGGAAAAAGGTATCGCGCTAGTTTAGGGATTTGTCCTGCTTAGTTTCTGAACAACTTCGCCATCCTCCACGATTTCCCCTCCCCCTGTTTTCAGACGGTACGGACCGGGGGGTTCTCCAACATCGACGAGCTGAACCAGAGAATAATGAAATTGAATTTGAAACTGTCCTTCGGCACTCGTTCCCGGTTTATATCGCACCCGTTTAACTCTTGATTCCCTTACTGAGAAATTCCTGACGCTGATTTTTTCATTTTCGTTTGCGAGTTTTCTGAATTTTCCCTTTGATGTCCCCTGATTCGTCGTCCTCGTTTGTTTCAGTAGATTTTTACTGGCTATCTGCAATGTGCAATAGCTCCCTTCATTGGCGGAACTACTTTTCGGCCGATTTCCTTTCGATATTTTTATAGGAATGAGATTTTTTAATGCTTTTTAGGAAAGAGAATTGTGAAAATTCAATAAACGCGAAATGTACATTTTTTTTGTCAGTGTACTTTTAATTTAATGTAAATTAGAGATAATTTTGGTAAAATTATAAGATAATACAGGCAAAAATTCCGGCCTTTCCATTTAAGGGGTCCCCGCGTTGCGGAATTGTAGTTCCGCCACTGACTCCCTTTTAAACAACAATTTTAGAAGAAATTATTTAAATACGCTTATTATTCCACTCGTTTCTTCATTAATATAGCACTTCTTCGATAAGACATCGGTGCACAAATTAACCAGGTTCATTCCTGCATACATGTTTTCGAACCTGTTTCCTAAAACCTGAACTATACTAAATCCAGATAATTGCAGCGTTATTTTTGTACCCAGTATATCTATTGACTGGTTCGACAACAGCGTCCGCCGGTTTTATTATTAACAATTGACCCGGGAAAGAAACATTCATCGAAATTGAAATATCGACAGCGGGGAGAATAGTATTTCACGTCGGCGTACGAAGAACAGAATAATAAATTCGGTTTGAAGTCTTCATCGGGGATCGTATAAGGGGTTAACGCAGTGCGACGAGATGATACGTCGTGACACGGGGGTCCGGCTCGGTTGAGAAATCGATTTATCGCATTCTGTATCGGCGTTGGAATCATGTTTTACGCGATTGTTCGCGTGGGACGTTTTGCGTCTCTCTCTCTCTCTCATGCACACACACACACACACACACACACACGCGCGCGCGCGCGCGCGGATATACTCCATTCCTTTCACCAGATCCGAAGGCTATGGCATTAACGGGTAAACCGCTGGTCATTACTGTAATTGTACGGCCAGGATTTTTCTTTCGCGAGCTACACACGCGCCACGAATAACACCTTCCATTTCTGTTTCAGGTAAGCGGGTCTGTTCTTTTGGATCGCACCGAGTGTCGAGGACCGTCAGTTTTGCCCACGCGAATTCCTTTGCTTCTCTTGATCTTGCTGCCCACGCGATTTCACTTGTACTCGGTATGGGAGGTATGTACACCTTAGAATAGTTTGGAAAAATTGGAAGGTTATTCATTCCACGTTTTGTGGATACACTCGTTAGATAGAGTCAGACTCTTTTAGAATCAGAATTGTACTAAATTGTAATCAGACTAGGGAGAATTTGATACTGAACAGATGAGAATACCTCTAACATTTGCTTATGAGTAGAGAGCGGATCTTTATGCAAAATAAAAATGTTCTACCTGAATTGCAACCGATTGGAGTGAAATAGAAATTTATTTTCTTTCTTAACATGCTTAACTTCTTAACTGCGGAATTTAGTTTTAAAAATCCCCCACAGAGTGCGGAATTAAAATCAAGCAATGACGAGTATGTACGTCGAACGCAGGGCAAATGATCCTATATTAATCTTATTACCTTATCTTAACCTTATATAATATTTTTATTTGATACAAGAATCAACAATTCATTCTTGAAAATAGAGATTTAAGAAAATAAAATTAACTGGTTAATAGGTTAATACAACTTTAATATAACAGTATTTTGAACTTCTTATAACAAATTAATATAACAGTATTTTGAAATTCTTCGAATGTTTTTACTGTTTTAAATTACACCTACCCATTTTTATCATAAATGAATAAAATCCGCTGTCTATTTATCAGAAAATACAAATAGATCAGGGAAACTGAACCACGAGGTGTGCTACACAGTTACCAAGAGATGCGTTGAAATGTTTCAAATATATTGTTGTCGAGGGTAACTGTGTCTAGAAAATGAAAGTTGTCTGTTATATTACATTCTTTCCCAAACGAACATAAAAATTCTTCTTCTCCGCAAGATTTCTCCGGAACCCGGGTTTAAGCAGCAAATTAACGAGCCCCTGGGAGAACATTCAATGCTCTTATTTCCCGGATATCGACTGCTCGAAATCTTCCGTATATCGGCGAACAGGAGTGCCTCTATTACCTGCAAGATTACGAGAGACCTCTCGAAAGAATCCACATATCTCGAGGCTCGGGCCGTAGGTCTCGAAACTCTCGACGTTTTCCCGATAAAACAATTTACTTCTATCAACAGAGTACGTTATTAATAATAATGATACATCCTTACGTCGACCGAGTATAATGCTCCAATAACGACGATACACAACGCTCCTCTGCTACACTCGACGCGACACGACGCCATTATTAAATCGTCCGAAATAAACCGAGAAGAAAAAAGTCGAACGCTAGAAGAATTATCAATAATTCTCGTTGGCCAGAGACAGGAAATTGCCGAACTTTTGAATCACCGGGTTAAATAATCGATATATGGAAGTCGATTCTTGGTGGAAGAGAGAGAGAGAGAGAGAGAGAGAGAGAAAGACAAAGAGAAAGAGAATGTTTCCGGTAGATCGGCAATAAAACAAGCGGAGCAATCGGTAGCGGCGGAAGTAACCGGGATCCACTCAAGATAAACGAATCTATCTCGTTCAAAGAACACTCGTCCGCGTCCTCCGAGCGAATAATTAATACTCCATAAACATGGCTGGTCGCGGGACCGTTCCGGAGGAACGTTTCCACCCTCTTCTCGCCCCCCCTTCAACCCCCGGGGTTGGTTCCGAAGTACCCGCTCGGGGAAGCGTAATTAGATTTCTTGGATTATTTACGAGCGCCGGGCCAAAATCGACAGGAGTTTCTCTCCGTTCTTATTAGGGGTAATACGTTGAGCCAGATATCCGGGCCTTTAGTAACTCGACCGTGTGGTCGCAGAGACTCTCCCCGACCAGTAATTGTGTAACACGCTTAAGGCTGGATCCACACCGAATGGTTTCCAGCCTCGGTAATCTCCCCTCAATGGTCAAATCCTATCGTTACGAGAGGGTTGGCTAATCTTCCCTTAAGCTGTGAAACGCGTTCACGGCGTACCGCATCCCGACAGCCGTCCTAGACGAGCGTGCGAGAACTTTACCTTTGCGGCGTGGCGTGGCGTGGCGCGGCGCGGCGTGACTTGGTTTGATTTGGTTTGTCATGGCGTGGTGTTCCACACTCTGCGAAACGCCACGCCCTTGTCCTCGTCGATTTTTATAATGTTTCGGGGACTTTAAGACCTCGTCTTGTCTCTGCGAATTCAATTAATGCTGCCTGCATCAGCCGACTTTCCCAGGTTCAGTCGAGGGTTGCGCTAGTCTGCAATTTCACTTTTCAGGCTGTGTAACAATTGTTTCCTGTCAAGGAATTAGCTTACAGTAAAATTTTGAATACGACCTTTATTGTACAAATTGCAGGGAATAATTTTGTATTTTTCGAGCGATTAATTTCAGCGGCTCTGTTCGCAACGGCGCAGATTACGATTCCATGGTTTGAACTAATGAAATATAGAATCTGAAAAATATGTTTTGTCCAGGAAATTACAGAGCAGCATTCCTGTAAATGCTATACAGGGTGGTCCGTTTAAGTAAGGCCATCTAAATATCTCTTCAGGTTATATAAATATTTGTTACGTAATGGGCATGGTGTCAATGAACCAAATATCTGACAAGTATATCTTTTTTCCAAGGTCGTTTTTTTTTGGAGTTATCAAGCTCATCGGTATTTTTTGATACATAACTCCATTTTTTTTATTGCATCGTATAGTTGAGCCAAAAATACATTCAGACATGACCTTCACATGATCTTGATTTTTAAAAAATTTGCAAAGAACTCACCTTGTGATGTCATTTATATTGCATTAAAAAGATTTGTTATGTCGTCACAAATAAAGGAGATCTTATTTAGGTGGCTACATCTCGGTGGCCACATTTAAGTGGGCCACCCTGGATAATTTTAATAGCGAGGATTTTTTGCATCTGTACCTTCGATACATTGTCACAGTCTGTGGTAACGTATCTGAACAGTTTTAACGATTTTACTGTGTTCTTTAAGGTCCACTATAACTGAAGGAAAACTTTCTGTCTAGAGATTGGGAATTTCATCACGAGATTTCTATACAGGCTCCATTATTACTAGATTTCACTCGTTTGCACTATTGATATTCTGTAACACGACGTGGTAAAATGAGAAAAAATTTTTAACGAGATTTTTGTACTCTTTGGGGCCTAGTAGAATCTCTGATTAAAAAGCGGTTTTCGTTCCCGGAAGCTGAGAGTTTTACTGAAAATATTCCTGCGGCTATTGCCACATTGCTACATCGAGAACTCACACATTTGATATTTCGTAATAGAACGTGGTAAAATGTTCGAAAAATTTTAATGGAGTTTCTATCTTCTTTTGGGATCCAGTGAAAGCTCTAATAAAAAAAAATGTTTTCATCGAGCAATTTGGTAACGTTTCCACGAGATTCCTGCGAGAACTATATTATTACTAGATCGCAAATTTCATGCATTTGCACTATTGACATTTCGTAGTAGGGTGCGGCAAACTGTCGAAAAAAATTTAATGAGGTTCTTATCTTCTTTAGAACGTAGCAGAACCACTGACAAAGAAAAAAAACATTTTAACCCAGCATCTAGTAATATCACTGTGAGATTCCTGCAGGTACACGATTGCAAAAATGCGTTTCCGCTTTTCCTACTTTGTAACAAGTTGAAGCAAAATGCTTGAAAAATTTTAATGAGATTCCTGTATCTTCTCTGAAGTGCAGCACAACATCCAAAACGATGAAGAATTTTTCTCGATTCGTATTTGTGTATAGAAATTAATTCGCCGATGTCTGGTCCGCACTTGACGCTCGAAAAATGTCGAGAATACTTCTTCATTTGACAGCGAAAATTGACATTGATATAAAATTTCCCTGAGAATTCTCGCTGCATTAAATGCTAAAAGTCGTTGCCAGACGTGCGACGTATGTATATTAACTCCCATTCATACCTCATTTCTGCAATTCAAATTGTTCCCTGCGTAGAATGAACACTGTGGAACACTGTGGTTTCGGCGCGAATTGGTTAAGGGAAAAGCTTCTCGGGATTACCCCTCAGAAATCAACCCATCCTTTTTGGGACACACCGTAGAATTTCGCGCGGACGAACCGCACGACCTACGCAACACAGGGGTGTCAGTGGTCCGCGAGAACTCGGTGAATTCTTCGCGGCGAGCGATGGGACAAGGATCAATTAGGGAGGCGACGGTCGTGACGGGGCACGGGGGTTAATTGAATTACGTACGCGCCAAGAATCGCGAGTCCGATTGCCTAGCTTCGTTGCGACAAGACGAGTGCGCGATGCGCGACGGTCTGCTCGAGACGCCTGTTTTCATTTCTAGCCCGGTAAAGATCATAAATTAATGCAGCCGGAAATCCCTGGGTGCAACCTGCTGGAACCTGGTGTGCGCAGGCTTTTCGTGTACGTGTATATATTTGGTGACTGGCGGAAGGAGGTAGAACGGGTCAGAGACTCAAACAGGCTGGCTCGACGAGAGGCAGCAGGAAGACAAAGCTCGGGGATGCTTTGCGATCCAGGAGCCCCTGGATAAATAAGAGCAGGCACTGGAATTTCCTGATGGGAAAGGGAGCGTTGTGGGGGGCCACCATGCTGCGAGATACTCGGCTACAGTGGGTCGCACGTTGGCTTCGTAATACCGGTCGGATGAAGTGGATAAGCTGTCGGTCGGTTCGGCAATTTCGAGACCCCTCTCTCTATCCGTCTCTATATTTCTCTTCATCTCTCTCTCTCTCCCTCTCTCTTGGTTTCGGTCTCTCTATCCCGCTCTCTACCCCGGCAGACACACACTCACCTCAGGATACCTTGGTACACAGCCGTCGATCCAACTTGATCTAACCTAATCATTTGGTAGCACGCGATTCACCGTCTACGTGGTATGCAGCTACTGTACGGCGCACCCGCCGATTGATTCTTCGGGATTACACGTCGCCGTGCCATGCCGGTTAGAGCCGAGTTCTTATCTTTTTAACGTCGATCTCGAACGTGCTATTCCTCTGGGCGACCACCTGGAGCTGCCGCACGCTCCTCGACTAGCAATTTATTGCGCTAAGCGATCGGCAGCGAGCGGAATTTTTTCGTTCGGACCACGGTGATTGCTTCGCTGGTTCCTGCGTCTTGTTTAACGCTTGTGAGATCGCTGCACTGCGGATTTTATGCAATTTAACCGTACGCCTACAATCGCTTTATATGTCCGGACAGTGGCGGAACTTCAAATTTTCGGCCCCCCCGCAAAATATAAATTTGAGGCCCCAGAAAAGGCCCCGATTTATATTATATGAAGAAAGAAAACTTATATTATATAAAAAGAAAACAACAAAATTACAAGATAATGAATGCAAAAATTTTGAGCCCACAAGTATTGTAGTTTTGCCCCTATGTCCGGATCAACATTTAACGATCTAACACGTTCGTTACCATTGCCACAGATACACTTTGATAGACTTTGTTGTTTCAAGTACGCAATATAACATTTTGAGATTATATGATTTTCTTCTCCTAAATTCTTTCAATACTGTATAAAT
The DNA here is from genome assembly GCA_028454225.1 of Lasioglossum leucozonium. NCBI lineage: Eukaryota > Metazoa > Arthropoda > Insecta > Hymenoptera > Halictidae > Lasioglossum > Lasioglossum leucozonium. The sequence continues at coordinate 12,118,725 of CM052205.1, read as the reverse complement.
TAAGCACGTTGCGCTTGATAAAACATTTTAATAATGAATCAGTGTTAATCTAATATGTACATAGACATAGTTTATGCAATTTTTCTAGAAGAATTTTAAGAAGGTGGAACCAAATGAAATATTATTTCCAGTGGTGGTAGCGTTTATAGATCTGAAATAAATCAAAATCGGTCTAAAATCTGTGTATTATTATATTCTAGTATTGTTTGAAAATTATCAGAAGCCACAAATGCATAAAGATCCGCAGTCTAGTAATATTTGTTGCGTGGATAATAAATAAGGTTTTTGTCCCGCGGGTCGAATAATTTGATCGGCCGCTGTGCACTGATTCCAAACAGCGAAATCCCGATTTGGGGCAGCGTGGCGGGCTCGTGAGCAGGTTTAGGTCCGTTTAGGCTATTTCACGGCGTGTTCTGGTTCGTTTCGGAATATTCCCAGGGAAGTCAGTCGCTTGCCCGACAATGGAATCCCATTTGTTCAAGCGCGACTGCTTATTTTCCCCGTTGTCGCGCGCAGACGGACGATCGAGCGGAAACGCGGACGGGCCGCAATAAACGCGAGAACCACTCGGCAATCAAGATTTCATTGTGGACGGGCAAACTGAACGCCACTGCAGCCTAGCCGGGCCTCTCTCTCTCTCTCTCTCTTTCTCTCTCTCTCTTTCTCATTCGCTCTCCGCCTCGCCAGCGTTTATTCATAAATTAATAGAAACGAGAAGCGGAGGGAGAAACGCGCACCGAGCACAAGCCCGAGTCTGAGCCCGAGCCCGATGGAAACTCCTTTCATCGGAGTGGAACAGTAGCCGACGTTTATCGATGTAATTTATTAACGAATGGAGTTATTAACGCGCTGTAGGAAATTAGAGGAAGCGAGATCGAAGAATTAAGCCGCGTCGCGTTTAATTGTCCCGCTCGTCGCTAGAGATCGGAGACAGCGAACGCGTCGTCCATTTGCTTGATTATAATTCCGGATTCTGACGAATCGTTCCTGCTCGAACATGTCCGCTCATGGAAGATGTATCTTTGAGCCGCGATGCTAATTTGGGAATCGCAACTTTTCGAACAGACGTGCCGCGCTGCAATACGGAACATCCTGTCTCGCATGTAGCATACTGCATCGTGAAATCTGGATGAATGAGTAATGGACTCTGAAGGTAACAGTCGTGTACATTAGTTTCGCGTGTTTCCCAGCGAAAAAGTTTTCCGAACTGTCCGTTCTCACGTCTCTTAATTTCTTCGCTGTAATTTCAATATCCTTTCTATACATTCAATTTCCTTTCCAATTTTGTTGCATACTCTTTTAACAGACATATCAACTTTTCCATCTGCGATCATTGCAAATTCAATTTACAATTTGTGGCGTTTAAATCTGCTCTGGGACTGTGAAGTTTAATTATCACAATGTTAACGACTGCCGTAGTGAATCTCAAGCACACGGGTTAAACTTGAATATGTAAATAAAATTATGTTAAGTTTCTTCGTTTTCTCACAAAGGTTTCGTTAAAAAATAAATTGTTCAATTCTTTTGGCAAGCTTTTATTTTTATTTTTATTATGTACGGCGAAGGTGAATAGGAGAACTGCAATGGTGAAAAATGCGAGAGAAGAATCATAAACGGGACGGAGAAACGTCACGCATGCAGGGATGGGTTGAGGTATTTGTCTGCAGATCCTAGAGGAACTTGCAAGTAATCTCTAGATTCTAGAGAAAAAATGTTAGCCAACTTCTTATCGTCGGTCTCTTAATTGGACACAATTGTCTTGATCTTGGAAGTCGCAGTCACGTTCTCGTGACTATCAATGGTACCTAATTTGCCTGATAAAACTTTTTAATCTGTTCTCTTGGACGCGCTAGTTTTGAAACGGTGATTTCCCGCGTGATTTCTACATTCTTACACATTAGAGTGGACCTTAGCTGTACCTGCTGAAAATTTGTTTGCGAGATTTTTTCTCAAGACGCCCCCTAAAAGTGTACCATTGGGTATGAAAATAATTCCTGTAAAAGATGAAGTTAGTCGGATAAGGGAAGACGTAGCACATTGACGTTGAAGTTGCGAAAACCATGAAATTTTATAGGAATGGAAATATTTCAAGGAAAGACTTTTCATTGTGACTAAATGTTCTTAAGATATTTATCATAGTAGTATCAAAATGTAATATTTTCAATATAACAATTAACTAATAAGTTTGACTCCTCGTTCGGACGAATCATTAACTGGAGGAATCACTTGCTTCTTACACTCAAGATTCCTAATGCAAAGCGATACAAAGAAAAGATCTTAAAGACACAACTCCAAACATTTAACAAAAATTCTTACGTGCCGTATACTTTGGACCAGTTCCTTAGAAATTCATCTCACGACGAGACTAATGGAACCGCAAAAAGGGTTCGGCAAAAGGGGCCGCGACAGAGGTGCCTCTCCATCTTCCCCAGCCTCCAGCTTTTCGCCCCTTTTTCTCCCGTCAGCTCCGGTTCTCGTTTCCAGTAGTCATTTGCCGGGTAACAGTAGACAAGATTGGTAACTCGCTGTCTAGTCAGTCGTTCGGCTAAATACTGGACGGTAACCGATACAATGAGCCGGTCGCCGGTAATAATAGAACCGGTGTAGGTTACCTTAGTGAAGCCATCGGCAACAGGACTCTCGTGTTTCAGTTCCCGTGGCCGTTCCGCGTGATTGATCGTTCCGGGGGGTGGTTTAATGGAGAACCGAAAGTAACGGAAACAAGGGAGAGAAAGAGAGCGAGCGAGAGAGAGAAAGAGAGAGAGAGAGAAGTGGTATCGCCGCGGGTGGTGTCCGAGAGAGAACCACCAGTGCCTGGCCCGGTTCAAAGTTATTCCGTTTTCGAGAGTAGGAAATTCAGCGTCTTGCAAAAAGTTGTTGCTCGGCTCTCTAGCTTGGGAGCGCACGACAAGCTGCTCTCAGGAAACGTAAGAGAGAAAGAGAGGGTCAGAGAGGGGGAGTGTGGGAGGAGGAGGAGGAGGAGGTCGGCGAAGCAGGGCAAGTTTGCAAGATCAACTAAAGTACCCTGGCGGTTGCTCGGAAGTCGGCCCGAGAATACGAAGCGTGGCAACAAAAATAAAATAAACGGAGCTTATCCGTACCCGGCCGGGTGTAAATTACACGAAGACCAAGCACGGCCGCCAGCCCGGGGAGAAATGTGGCCACTCTGCCCTTCTATTTTCGCGCGTGTACATCGCATTACGCCGTGATAGCTGCCTGAATTACTATGCAGTTGTCGGGGACGCAGAAACGCGACACGTTTTTCTTTCCCGAAACCTTTCCCGTTCTGTGTCCACTCTTCAACCAACCACTCCCCCTCCCTCCTCCCGCCCGTCCACTACTCCGGGATAAACTCGACTACGTCTCCCGACGGAATGTGATTTTCCTTTTTCCGCGAACGCAGGGCAGAATTTTATTAAATTCAACGTTCCGGTCGCGAGAGAAATTGCTGAGCACCTTCGTGCGGTTCCCTTTTTCTTGGTTGCTACAGACGGCTCTCTCTCTCTCTCTCTTTGTCTGTCTGTACGTTTACGGCGCATTTGTTCGGACAATTTTGCGAGCACTTTCCGCGAGAGATAGGCGTATAGTCCACGATCTGCTAAGAAGGATGGTTTGCGTTTCATTCTCTCCGGCCCGAGAGTCTTTAGTGTCCCTCCGTATCTACGGTGCTTAAATATTTGCCCGAATTTGCATTTTACCCAGGGCCCCTTATTATCCGGGAGATACCAAGAAAAAGCGTATTACTTTATTCCCGGCTGCTCGGTAGTTGTGTTATTGCTGGTAGAATGATTCTTTGTCTGATCTGCTGCGGAGCTGGAACGCCGAGTATTATGACCGGACTTTGTGGAAAATATAAATTGTCTGTGTCGATTGCAGGGAACTGAAAGTAAATTGACATTGCTCTCTTTCTTCAACCCTGCAGTTGTGTGGACGAGAAGTATTCGCTGTTTTAATTTTTACGATGAAATTACTGCTGGTTATACTTTATTCATACTGTACCGAATTGCAATGTTGTCTTAGTTGAAAGAATGAAACTCTTCTTTGGTTTCAAAGGATTGTGATTATTGTTCGTACGATCGCTACAGTGTTAATCGTTTGAATAATACGAAAATGATCAACGTACATAAATTCTTTTAACCCTATCAGTGCCAATGGTCAACAATTTTTGACAGTAACAGTTTATTTCGAGTACCACGGTCGAGAAAATCGATTGTCAAAAATGTTCTTAAAAACTGACTGCAGGTGAAATCTGTTTAAAAATTAAATACTTGGCACTTATAGGGTTAATGATTTCACCGTTTTAAATTTCACCTATCCATGTTGATCAAGAATGTATAAAATCGTCAGTCGAATTATTACGAAAATTCGCACATCTAAACGATATTTGTAATTTGATGAAGTCTGGCAGGGGAATATGGGTGATCCTAGAAAAAATAACTATTTTAATGCTTCCTCACTGCTTTGATAATGTACTGGAGACTTGGAACACGAAAAATCATAACTAGACTGCTGGCCATTATGCAAAATAAATATTTTTCGCGTTGAAAGAAACCCTAGCCAAGTAGAAGTTTCTTTCCTTCGTCTACCCGCTCGGTTTTTGTTATAAAAGCATAAAATTTGCAGTCTGACTATACCGGAAATTAAATTCATGGTTTTTATAATTTGTAATGGAGTATAAGAGGAGAATGTGGATCATCCCGGAAAAATAGTGTTCATTGAACTTTGAACACGATGTATTTAAGGAATATACTATAATTGTCTGAATTTCAGGTCGAGCTTAAAGCGTTCCGTACGTTAACGAGGTCTTTATTTTATCTGCAATCTGTCGGAAACGCAAACAAATCTTACTTCGTTTCCAGCTCCTTTAACTCGAAGCTACGGAAGCCAAGAAACGTTTCAGCGCTACTGGCACATAAAGATAATTAAATCTAGCTTTCCTTTCCCTCGTGTTTTATATTTCTGAGAGTAGAAACGCGGCGGCTACAAACGCTGCTTCTTGAGAGAATGTTTGTATTTAAAATATTTACAACGGCGGTGCGCAATTTTTACACAATCGCAAAACAGTCGGTTAAAATGTAACTGATACCAGGAAATTGCATCGTTGTGTTTGAATGGGGTTCAAGCCTGCACCGTTTTACTGCGATCGAGGAAACAATTAAAAATGAATCGTATTACAATTGTGCCATATTTCGAACAATGATATCTCCCGCGTAATTTCGCCACACCGAAACAATTAAAAAGGGATCACATCGAGATTGCACCTACATATTTCGAAGGGTTATATGCAGCGCAATTTTCTCATCATATTATCCAAGCAGTTAAAAATATGGATTGTTTAAAAATTGTATCGTTACGTCCGTAGAGGATAAATCCTGTAGACCTTTCTCGCCTCGTTCAAACGGTTCAAAATTGGTCATATTAAAATTATATCGCTGTATTTGAAAAAGTTAAGTCCAGCATAATTTTCTTATCATGTTACATCAATTAAAAATTAATCGCATGAAAATTTTACTCCTTCACAAATGCCTTGCCACATTAATCCAGTTAGAAGTTGAATCGTATTAAAATTATATCATCATATTTTAGTGATGGGTTAGGGACACATTAATAATTCGAATTATATAAAAATTCTACGACCGCACTCAATGGATTTAAAACCTGCGGATTTTTATGCAAGATCAAAATCTTCCGATGCAATTAGAAGTAACACGAATCGAATAGACATTCGTTTCCCTTTTTATTCATTTTACTAACAACAAGTGACGGAGAAAAAAAAACGATGCTCTCTACTCATCCTGAAGTCTCGACTGTTTTCTATTGCATGCACTAATTTTTTTTTGTAAATGCATAAAATCCGCAGCCTAGATAAATATTATTCTAGTTTTGTATTCATTAAATAAAAATAAAACTTTTCTACCTGGGTTGCAACAAACTGGAACGAAATAGAAATTTATTTTCTGTCTTAATATTTTTAATAGACTGAAAATAAGTATTTTTCAAATTCTTCCAAAGTTTTTACCGATTTAAATTGTACCTACTCATTTTTGCAATAAATGCATAAAATCCGCTGTCTAGTAATAATTCAATAAAGGTATTAAACTACAAACCAAAAACATAAAATAATTCCGAAACCATCTACCGTCTGCAATTTTAGGGAACACAAGGGAATAAAATCGCGCAATCTCTCTCTCTAATCCACTAAATCCTGTATCCACGCTTTCACCTTGTTCTCGCACCTTCGCTATAACCGAAAGAGGATACCAGTGCATGGTCTCTAGAGTTTCGCGATCCACGGTATAAAATCGGGCGAATCGTCTAATTCGCGGGGAATCGATAGCAACAAACTCAACGTACCTCCGCGATAAAGTTTCCCCGGAAAGGGTGGCTGCGGGGGTGTGCAACGGGATCGTAATATCCCGCGTGGCGGCGGCGGTGCAGCGTCGGGACGCAATCTCGAAATGCAGTCCGCGGATCCAATTTCCGAGGTCGCTGCTAAAATCGCGCCGAATTACGTGCACGTACATAAGCCGGTTCTGTCCGCATTTCTCGTCGCTTGCCGATATAGGAGGACCGGTTGAGCAAAAACCCGCCGCAACGGGACACGAAGTATCCTTCAGTCCTAGTATACATACCAGGATAGATCCTGCAGGCCCCGCGAAACTTTCCAGGATCGAGCCAGAGGTCCGATAAACGGCCGAAAGTGGATTGAGCCCGAGGACTAACATACGAAGACGCGGATGCGACAGGATATTGCAACCGGATTACATATTAGTCCGCCGCTCCTCGCGAATTTTCCGAAACTTCAGCCATCTCGATCAAGTTTTACTTCGGAACCTATGTGCTGTACTCTCTATATCTGTTGGTTCCTGCGACGATACCGTCGATTTCAATCTTCGAGACGTCCTCTTCCGCTTTGAAATTGTCTCTGTGCATCGTTATACGACTCGCTGCTTCAGAGGACCGTTTACAGCGACTCCCACTAACATTAGGGCACTCTTAAAAAGACGATAACTTTTTCAATATCCGACCGTACGACTTGGATTTTTTTTTTGAGATGTTGGAACTATTGGTTTGTTACGTAACGTGAAAAGAATTTTTGAGAAAAATTGCAGTTGGTCGGAATTGCAGAGAAGAGTTGTATATTGCAACTTTGTTATGTGGGCTTATATTGAAAATTTATGAAACACATTTCATAGATCTGTATCAATTAAACATATTCTGAAAATTTCATCGAAATCGGTCAACGTTGCAATGAGCTACAAACGTTTAAAGATGGTAGAAATTGTAGTTTTTCACGATTCTCAGCCTCTAACATCGAAGGATTCTTGTATCTTTCCATGCCTGTCGTTTTTTTTCCCGCAACAACTGATTTCGGTGATACTTTCACAATTACAATTTTTGAAAAATTTCTTTCCACATCATGTAGTAAACTAATTGCTCTAACTTCTCGAAAAAAGTTCAAATCGTATGGTCTAATGTCAAAAAGGTTATCGTTTTTTTAAGAGCATCCGAATATTAATAGAAGTCATCGTATATTATCTGGCACAGTCTTTCTGGCTAGCCAAGGCCTTAACCCTTAAGTGGGCGCGCCTATTTTTGTTACATAACTGGGCGCGCGGAGCACTTTGTGCACCATCCTTTAAAACTACGTATATCACAAATTTTATGTCAAATAAATAACACGTCCATAACTTTAAAGTACTTAAGGATAACTGAAAACCATATCGGCTCTAGTGCGATGACACTACAGTCGTAGGTTATGTGGTGGCGTGCCAATCGTAACTAGCAGAAATAAAAATTATACTACATTAAACTACAAACGGAGCACTCAGTGCTACTGCGCGCCCACTTAAGGGTTAAAAACTTTGATCTAGGTGGTAACAGTCGACTGGAAACGTAAAAAAGCCAAAATGACGCGATGCAAAATATGTATTTAAAAAAAACCGGAGGTGGATGCCCAGTTATATCTGTCATCGACGAAGTGAATTTTGGTTATTGACATAAGGGTTAGTAAAAAATTAGGGCGGTTCTGGGAGGGATTTACGAGCAACTGATACTAAGCCCAACGTGCCGAAGCTAATGAAAACCATAGTTGATCCATCTCAATCTCTAATAAACTTGCTTCAGCACCATTTAACGCGATTATACGCCGCAATAATCATTATGGACCACTTAGAGCAGATTTTGGGGATCTAACGGTAAATTTTGCGGTGTCCGTAAATTCGCTAAAAAATCCCGACGATCCTGGGACAGCAGTTTCGAAGGTATTTGAGATAGAAGGGTGCGTCGTCCGGTCGCAGCCTCAACGGCCGGTTGAAATCCCTCGGAAGCCGCGTCAACGTTAATCGAAACGGTCTTTTAAGCACGCTGGCAGCCGGGCCCGACGTCGATTACCCGCGAGATCGAGTTAACGGGGAATACCGTAAGCCGTCCGCGGATGGGGCTTCCACGGTGAGAGAGTGAGAGAGAGAGGGGGGGGGGGTACGGAAGATTAGGGTCGCGTGCGCGGAAACTTTCTCGCCGGGATACTGGCACAGCCGACCGTCGTAAGCCGTATTAATAACGACAATAACGCTAATCGTCGCCGTAAACGATAATCGTCCTCGGTACGGCGCGCCGCGCCGGCTTACGACGGACGCGTGGAACCGGCGATACGCAAACGCCCGAAGAAAATTTGCATCCCACGGAACCGACTGATGGCCGCGACGCTGTTATGGCTCTGTCTCAGAAGCTCGACTTAAAAAAAATTGATTTTTCATTCTGTATGTTTTCCACAATCCTCGGTCGCGGACGGGGTGGCCCGGTCTTTGATTATTTTTACTTGAAAATGTCACACATGTACTTGAAAATACCACTGAATACGTGCGCAATGGTTCAGTAGTTTTTTTCAGAAAAGAATTTCCAAACGTTCGTGCAGAGGTGGCCTCGAAAACCAGAATACCACTTTACGAGGCTCTCCTCGTGGTCCAAGCGGTTTAACCAACGGGATTATTCAATGATTACGGCCCTATTGAATTTGAACCGTCTAGTTTACACGTTGTAACGCCGGAAGAGGCGAAAAATGCCCCGGGCCAGCACTCAGCAGTGTTAATTCCGCGGTAACGCGACCCGCGTGGGAAGAATGCGGATGGTCTTGCGCCCGCTGCGGATCTATTATTTAAAAACCCCGCGAGAACGCGACGACGTTGAGGAAATGCATCCCTTGAGCGGGCGGAGGGTGAACTCGATGCACGTGACGTTTTCCCAGTGCCTTTCCTGCAGCGTAGCTGAGAAATTTTGACTCGGGGATGCGGTAGATTGGTACCGATCTAGAAAATCGGATGAATGGATCGTGATGGGTTTCGTGATCGTCGTGCGATTTTGACAGCGAGATGCTGAGAGGTAAATATTGTTTCGAACTGAAGATATTCATTCGTACTCTGCGACGAGCTACATATATTTAACCCTTATGTCAATAACCCGGATATCCACTTTCAATTTCTCTTTAAAACTTCTTTAACATTTTTATTGATAAATATCGAAATTATTGTAGGTTTTATATTCTCGAATCATTCTAGATTCGCCTACATTTAACGAATAAATAATGTGCATTGACATCCGACAACTATAAAGTAGAACATCATCGATTACGCTGGTTCAAATAAAAATTAGCTGCCGCTGCCAGATGAAGCTTTATTGACATACGGGTTAACGTAAAAAAGTGCCTCTAGTCCTGGAAAAATTATCAGCAACCACTAGATCGATAAAAAATCGCACCAGCGAGAAAAATAGCACACTATGCGATTTAAGCGTCGTAGATCGATTCACGGAAGGGTTCTATCAAAAAAATTTGTTCCCGTTGGCGTTTAGGATGGCGGAATAAAGCGCGTCGTCACGTTCATGGCGAGAAGAAAGCGCAATTCGTGAGTTAGGTAGGGTGTACGTCCTGTATTCCCGGCTCGGCGACGGCTGAAAGCGCTGTAGGGACAGGGGATGAAAGCTCTTTGCCTTATCTCCGGGCAGATATGACGCGAAGGGGCGGTTTTCTGCGGGGGGTGGGACAAAAGCGACGACGTGTGGGAACCATAAAGTCGGAACGAAGGGCCCGTTGGAAGAATTTTACCGCGTGTACACGTAGGACCGGAATATTGAGACCCTGCGAGGCACAAACCCACCCACCCCCCGTTTTTCAAGCTGCATCCACCTTTTTCAACCTCCACACCCCTTTCTCCGCCCTTAACAGCGTGCACAAGCCCCCGACGCTTGTTTAGTCGTTTCGGTGGCTCGTATCTCGCGATGGGGCGCAATAAAACCACGAGCAACCCCCGCAACAGTCCCCTCGCTCGCGTTACCACCCGATAAGGGATGCGACGGTTACCAGGGTTTCGCTGGGATCACCGGATACTCGGTTCCCTGGGACGCTGATACATCGGCCAGTATTTTTCTTCGATTAAGAAGGGTTCGGTAAGGGTGGATAAGGCGGCAGAAGAGGCGAAGGGCTCGTTATTGTGGCGAGGGCACTTTTCCGGGCAAGCTCGGTCTTCTGTTTTATGGGATAGCGGTCTCCGGAGATCCAGGGTTGCAGATTCGGAGATCTAAACGGCGGGGAATTTTTAGGGGTGGCTCTTGGGAAATGATCTCGATCTAATAGCGAAAATTAGCCAACTAACAACCCTTGCAGCAGAATCTGCATCCGGAAACCCGTAGAACTTCGATCGTTGCAAGTCCACCCGCGGCTGAAATAGCCCGAACAGGCAAAACCCTCGAAACAACGAGCGTCTGACGCTTTTTCCGAGGCTGAAGGGGTAGTTTCGTGACAGAAGGCGCCAATTATCCGCGACAACGCGCGGATTAATCCCTCCCCGGTGAACCAGCGCTTTGGAATACAAACCGCGAGACCCAATTCCAACGGGACAGCAACCGGCGCAAAAACATATCGACGTAATTCCGTCGCGGAATTGGCCGTCGTCGACGCGCGGCGACGTCCATATACGAGACGCTCGCAAAAACGTCCATGGCCGTTGCGCTTTATCTCGTTCCATCCAGTACGGTGCGGTGTCTCGTCGCGAGCTGCGCGACCTTAATAGACCTTGAACACGAGGCGGAGAGAGGGAGAGAGAAAGAGAGAGAGAGATAGTTCTTACAGGTGGTTCGTTAACGTTTCCACCCTCGTCACGGTTACCCTTGAGAAACCGACCTCATCAGAGCCACCCCTCGAGGAGAGGAGTAACGGCCGAGTGGATCGTACAAAAATAACGCTGGTCCTCCGGGCTTCTGATAAATGGCACCGAATCTTTCTCTCTTTCTCCCTCTCTCGCTCTCGCTCTCTCAATCTCCTACCAACAGCCGGTTCGTCGAGCTCTCTTAATTAAGAGAAACCCTTAATAATCAAGCCGTGACCGGTGCCCGTAGCGATCCGCGATACCGAGCACAGCCCACGGCTGATAAGACGGCTGGTTAATGCGAGGGTCAGAACGGCCGTGTCGCGGACAGAATTACTCTCCTACGAACCGGGAAACCTAGAAATTACGTCCACGTGGGAGATGACGATGCCCTTGAGCGTGGTATGCAACCCTCGAACCTCCCGTTACCAACCCCTCGATCGACCCTCCGTGTCTACGTTCGATCAAATCTTCTCCAGGAAATTCGTTGTTAACGATGTTGTTGCTATTCGCCGGGAAGTTACGCCTTTACAAACAACCCCGTGACTTTCTCTTGTTTGCATCGGGCGAGCGGACCCCCCTTATTGGTTATGGACGAACCATAGGCGTCGCAAGTTTCGAAGGGCGTCGTTGTTTTTGCAGGGTCGTCACTGTTGATCATTGTTATCCTCGAGGGGGAGCGTCGAATCGAGCGTCAACTTTGCGAATTTTTTTAAGTGCAGCAAGTCGAAGGATTGTTATGAAAAAATTATAGGCGTGTTCCTCAGACTCTGTTTTAATAGGGAGGAATTTGTTTTTTTTAAATATAGATCGAGGAGAAAGGTGGTGCAAAATTTGTTTCGATGTTTCACACGCGTGAAACGTCAATTTTTTGGCTGGCGTACGTTGCAGATGTGGAACATTTATTTACAAATCTACTCGACAATATTTGGTGAAGAGAAAATTTTTCCTATTGAAATGGAGGTTGGAGAACGTCGCTGTATTTTTTATGAATTACCCTTTAGCTTGTTGTGCTTAAAAAAATTCTCAAAGTTCATACTTTATTCTTGCTTCTTCAGACTTCGACGCACTTCGACGTTGGAGTAATCGTTACGGGCAATTCAGAGCAGAATTTTGCAACGTAGTGGATTCAGAGCATTGTTCGATGGTGCGTAGAAGTTTTGCAGAAATTAAGAACAGTTGTGAAAGTGATTTTTAAACATTCCGCACGACGCTTATAATTGAAAGTCCTGGTTAAATGCAGGCTCACCGTAGGACTGTCCACTACATCAGCTTCCCAAATTCTGCTCTCAATGGTCACCGATGACTATTTTGATGTTGAATTGCCTCAGGGCAGATTTGCAAAGGAATGCTGAAGATTAACGACGACTTTCGGACAGCTTAAACAGCTGTCGTGCTTAGCACGTGTTCAAGAGGCGCGATCGATTCGTCAGAATGGTATCGGTAATCGATAATTCGATGCAGAGCCGAGCTAATTAGGCAAACATCGTGGAAGACGAAACCGAGAGTCCGCTCGACGCACTTAATTGATTCGTTCTGGCGTTGTATGGATCGTGCTACGAACGCCCTATACTTAAGAAAGGGAGGGGATAACTGCCAACCATAATTACTTTCGAGTGGAATTCTCGTGTCCCGACAGGCCATGACAATAGCGAATCCGAAATGGGTTATGTATTGAATACATAATTATGAATCTTGGCTGTTTATGGGGCGTCTCGTAAATAATGCCAGCTCAGGTCAATTCTGTTTCTCCTTGAACGTCGACAGAAACGTATCTTGTAAATACTATTGTTATAGTATTGTACATTTAATTGTATATACATGTTGATACAATCCTATTATTTTCTTACAATCATTGCACTACGGATCTTTATGCAAGATATATTTAAGGGATGACAAGAGCCTATAGAATTTTGTAACTTTATTGTTAAAATTTCCGGTTTTATACTTTTTTGAAATTAATTCCATAAATTTCTTTATCCAAGCACATATTGTGTTTATTGTTCAAAATCTAAATAAATACAGCCTTAGCATTTTCGTAAGCTAAAACATTTTTATCGCTATTAGTGCTCGGCAGGTTTAGTGTTAGAAGGAAGATTGATTGGGTTGCTTGTTTGCATAATTTACCTTGCTTTCTGGTTATTGTAGATCGCTGTTGAAGACAATTAGGACTTTATTATTTTAGAATAATTATACGTAATTAATAAATTCTAAATTCAGACTGTCCGAAATTTTAGTAACGAACATATCTCTACGCTCTGCTTACCACAAGGAATTTTCTATTTGATAAATTTTGATCGGCAAGCTTGTTTTTGTCGAACAAGCCACAAAATTTTGGATTTGCATAAAGATCACCAGTCTAGTGATCTAGCGTATACAGTGACTCCCATTAATATTCGGATGTTCTTAAAATAAAACGATAACTTTTTTGACATTCGACCGTACAATTTAAATTTTTTCGAGAAGTTAGTTTACTACACGATGTGAAAAGAAATTATTGAAAAATTGTAATTGGTCGAAATTGTAGAGAAAATACTATAAGTTCCATTTTACAATTTTTTTATGTAGCTCTATGTTGAAAATTTTTAAAATCCGTTTTGTAGATCTGTGTCACTTATATGCATTGTAAAACTTTCATCGAAATCCATTGGTGCGGGAAAAAACGACAGGCATTGAAAAATCAGAATCATTACAATTAGATTTATTGCAGTTGGAGGCTGAGAATCGTGAAAAACTGCAATTTTTACCATCTTTAAATGTTCGTAACTCATTGCAACGTTGACCGATTTCGATGAAATTTTCAGAATATGTTTAATTGATACAGATCTATGAAATGTGTTTCATAAATTTTCAATATAAGCCCACATAACAAAGTTGCAATATACAACTTTTCTCTGCAATTCCGACCAACTGCAATTTTTCTCAAAAATTCTTTTTACGTTACGTAAGAAACCAATTGTTCGAACTTCTAAAAAAAAATCCAAGTCGTATGATCGAATATTGAAAGGTTATCGTTTTTGTTACGAGTGTCCGAATGTTAATGGGAGTTACTGTAGATCTTTCAGAACTACTTGTACATCCACCCAAAAAGTCCGAAATCGTCATCGTACGACCGTGTTGGATGCGGTCGCGGCCGGAACGGTAATGGTCGTCGGTAACGTTCTCAGCCTTGCATCGAATCGCAACAACAAAGACCGTCATAGAATTGGACCCAGCTTAAAGAACCGTTCACCGCAGTATCGCGTAGGTTCATAAAAGACTCGGAAACGGTACAGACGATTTTTCCGTAGGGTCGTTTCGCCCGATGCCGGGGTGCCGTCAGCGAAAGCTGCCGCGGTTACAGAATCCGTATCGATTCCGGTTTGTGTTTCGTCGCGTCGCGTCGGCTGCACGGAAATTACACGCGCGTTACACGCCGACAACGCCGGTCCGGCATTATTGCACCATAAGCGATATTTTTATTGCCGCAGAAACGGCTCGTGACACGTTCATTCCGCGGCGGTGGTTTATTGCCGCCGATTTCGGAGTCGTTTTCTATCGGGACCAGAGCTACCCGAATGTCCAAACGAGTGAGACAGAGAGGGGGGTGGGGCGGAGAAACAGAGACAGAAAATGAAAGAGAGACAGAGGGAGGAGGAGTGGAATAGGCGCGCGGCTAATTGAAACGTGCTTGTCACCGAGCGGGCCGTTTCGTTCGTATTTTAAAATACAGGGGAAAAACGTGCGTTTTCCGCGGCGTCGATTCGCGATCGGATCGGTTTGGCTTCGATTTTTTTTTTGTTATCCCCCTGTCGCGCGGCGGGGGTCCGAAACGGCTCCGAAACCAGGAAATAACGAAGTCCTTGCCGCATTGCACGGAGGCCCGCGCACGCTGACGGCTCGGAATAAATCGCGGGCCAACACGAAACGCGGGAAATGCATCCCCGATTATACGGCAGCTGGCGGCGGCTGCAGACAAATTTGCGCTTTGCGCGCGCGGAAACTCGCGAGCCTAGTTCTACTCGGTAAACAAAGTTCCCGTGTAATGACTTCGCAAAACAAGCTCTGCGCCGAAAGGGTATAACCGTGTGCAGTTGCGACCGGGGGCAAATGGGCCTTCAAGCATACCCGAACCACGTGAAACCCCCTCCCCCTCCCTTCCACGCCCACCCATAATTTAATAACACCACTGTACAGTATAGTGGTCGCTACATTTCGATTTTTTCGTGCTCCCTAAATCCCGACACTCAGCTAGAAAGTGATTTGTGCCAAATTTGGAAGCAATCGAACAACGATTTTAATTATTTCGTTTCGTTTTCGAACGCAATTGTGTTATTTTGGAGATATCGTTAAATGTTTTTTAATAACAGACAACTCGGATGAATAATGTAAAGTTGTTTGAGTACATTGTAATTTGTAATGAACAGAAACCGAACAGACATTTCTTTCTTCCCTTATTGATTTTAATGAGCTGAAACTAATACATTCATATTTTCAAATTATTTTATTCTATTATTTGAAATTAAACCTAGTCATTTTTGTCGTAAATGTATAAAATCCGCAGTCGAATTCCATATTTATGTGTTACTTCGAAAAATGTATGAAAAATCTTTAAATTCGATTTACGATTAAATACAGTGTATGATCTGATAAGAGGGACACATCGAATTTGGACACACTGATTTCGACAAAATTTATGTAGTTCTCGGAAAAATATTTGACACGTATGTTTTTTATCGGCCATCATCCATGTTCACAGGGTGAAAGCTGCCGCTAAAATTTGATGAAATAAACAACTTCAAGGACTGTTTTCACCCTTTGATCCCTTCATCCTCAACACGGATGACGGCCGATAAAAAATGTACGCGTGAAATATTTTTCCGAGAACTACCCTTCGTGTGAATTTCATTAAAATCGGTGTTGTAAATTTCATCAAAAGATGCCAAATCGTATACTGTTCAGGCTGTGCTGGCTCAGCTTCTAAGAAGATCCGAGTCGATCGATCGAACAGAACTCTTCTATGAAACGAGTACTCTTTAGAATCAACCCTCCTGCTGTAATTAAGACCCGTATTGTACCCTGTCCACCGTGGTTCGCCGATTTGGCGAAGAAAATTGGCGAGGACGACCTGCGACTTTGAACGGACCCATGGTTGTAGTGATGCAATCTTTGGGAATTGATTTGTGTGGTAGAAAAGGTCGTAGATTGTGGAGAAGTGGCGTGAGAGAGAGTGAGAGAGAGAGAGAGAGAGAGAGAGAGAAAGAGAGAGAGAGAGAGATATTCGTAGAATCGAGTCGAAATTGTAGAAAGTTTTCTCCTAGATTGCTTCGTTTCCGAGATAATTCAATCGGAATGCTCATTAAGAAGTCTGATCATTGGCTGTCGCTTCTACTTACTGGGGATCTGCAGTGTTTTACGGTAGAATTAGAATGCCTGAAATTGTGCTAATTGCGGTGGAACTAAATTTTATCCGAGATTGTCTCGTCTCTCCGATAATCGATTTTCAATGTTCATTACGAAGTTTGATCATTTGTTGTCATTTCCACTTAATGTGGACCAGAATAAATATGTGGGAAGTGGTACCACCAATCTAATCACACAGACCATGGTATAAATATTCTTATTGTATCTTTTCTTCAATTTCTTAAATTTTTTAATAGAAGACGTAACAATTGTATTACAATTTTGTTTACTTTCTTTAATTTAGTACTATTTCAGTGGTATTTAATTTTGGATATTTTATCGAAGTTACTACATTTTTTCGTTGAAATAAGACCACAACGCTTTCAACATTTGTTCACGATTAAATATAAATGAACCAGAACGACGCAGATCTAATCCTTGGCAAAACTTTGGGAACACATTCTATTGCTTAGAGAGGAAAAAAAAATTTTATATATCAACATAGTTCCGGAAAAGGACATATTGAACATTTCCTCTAAAACGATGTGACGAGAATTGCGGTACAAAAGTTTTAATAACTCAGAAACTAATCGTTTCCGAACCCATATTAACATAACTTTTTTGTCTTCTCTAAACATTAGGAGTCCATTTTCAAAGTTTTGCCCGCCATTTACTGCCCTGTATAACATCGATATTTTCACAAAGTAATTGTGCAGAACGCATAGAGATAGTTAAAAATATTTCCAAATGTTTCTGTTAATAAATATTAGCTTTTCTCGATCGCAAATTGTTTTTAATATACTGAATAATATCGAACCTTTGCGCCGATAATCTTATTCAGTTTCTGTTAATGCTCGTGTTTATCCTTAAGGATGTTCGAACCTTGTAGGCGTTTGCACGTGTGTGCCGACAATTTTCCAATGGGTTTTCTCGAAGGGCCACCCGAAGAATCAGGAAATAATTAAAATGTTTTTGTACTGGTTGTATTTCCACTGTTTTAATCTGCTTCAAAACGAACTATGAATACGATGCAATGTCTATATCGCGCTGTGGCGATGTATAACTATAATGTTTTCGGAGTGTTGTCTACCGACGTACTACCGGCGATGTACTAACTATCGATGTACTAGTCTAGAGATCTACCGACTATCTAAAAAATCAGGTTCGACGCTGCTTCGGCGTCGTCGCCATGACGGGAGGTGAAACATTCTGATTGGTTGCAAAGTGTACAAAAATTAGGGAAGGGAGGTGAAAGATTCCGCCCTTCTTGGGTTTTCTGTTAATAAAACTAATTTCGGGCGTTTTCGACCCTTGATAGTGGCAGGTAATAAAAACAGGAGACGCGTTGACCTTGGCAAGGCATGCTAAAAATAACGGACTAGAAAAAATGAGAAGTGCCGATACCTGAATAAACTAAAAAACTACAGTGAAAATCGCGGATCTTTATGGCCTCATGGGTTTGACGACTATCACGGTCGCGCTCGAAGGGACGGTTGTACGTTAATGACGGGGCGAAGGTCTTATTGCTAACTACAATCTAAATCTGTACAAATATAATAACAATCAAAAACTAAATCTATGTTGGACCTTAACAATTTCTATGCCGCATTTGTGACTGCATTTTGGATCGATAGCACACGCAGCCATTGCACAATCAAAAATCAGCGACAGAGCAAACAATTTGCCGCAGGCGAAGAAATTCACGGGCGAGGTAATTTCGCCGCTCGCGTAGGGCGAAATTATCGAGGCGAGGGCCGCGCGGCGCGGCGCGGCTCGGAATCGGTGATTAATCGTCGCGATTAATTAAATGCCCAAGCATTATATTTCGATGACACTCGTTTCGATTGCACTTACGCCCCGGCGCCGGGTTGTTATGCAAATGCTACACGATAATTCCGGTAACCGGTGACGTTTCGCGGATAATTAGCGCTCTCTGATCGCGAAAAATCCCATGGATTCAGGACTTCCGGTGTGCGCGAGGGCTGGCGTAATTCACGGGACTAGTTTCCGGTTTCGGGGCCCGATTTCTCGCTCCCGTACACACCCCACCAGTCGAGACAGGTTCGTTTTCGAATTTGATTTAGTGGCTGGCGGCGGCTGCGCGATACCGGACGATTCCACTGACGATTCCGAACAAACGGGTTTGTTCTCTCTTTCTCTCTCTCTCTGTGTGTGTGTGTGTGTGTGTGTGTGTCTGTGTGCGTTTTTTTCCGCGTCCACGGTGATTTAGCACGGTGTAGCGCAACCTGCGATCTATAGGCAAATCGTCTGTTTCCTTCCATCGATTATCCACGTCGAGCCCACGCGGTCCCATGGGCAGGATGATGGCGGCGATCCAGCTCGTTTTCGATCCCAATTTTACGCCAGAGATTTTCCGCCGATTTTACCACCGTTACCTTTCCCAACGAGGAAAATGGCAGACGTTCAAGTCGAGCGTTCCGATTCGGGCAACAAGATTCCTGAAGAAATCGGAGAATGACTTTTCTTTGTTAACACGTTAAGCGTCACGTTATTCTTGCGCGGGCGACATTAACGCTAAACGCACCACGGCCTGTTAAATGACTTTTTATTATTGGAATAATAAAAATGATTTCATAAGAAACGATCGTATAGATTCCTGTTATAATTCAGGTCTGGGAGAAGAAAACCAGTCACTTCGAGTCACTTCACTGTTGTGTCGAGAAACGGAATACTTTATTACAGACAGTCGCGACACGTTAATCCACGCGTGCCGTTACCTCCTTACATACGTACTCTCGCCTCGCAAGGCTCACTCTTCTTTGTTTTTTCGCTCGCCTGGGTGACGCGTCGTCTCTTATTTTAATATTCACGCGTCATTTATTTCGCGCTCATCGCACTTCGACAATTCATAAACATCATAATTGAGACAATCATAAACATGTAGAATCAATTTTGTCATTTTTATAACATGTACCAGCCACTTTTAAGGCTCGGTAGATCGAGTGTTAATGTTTGAAGATTTCGAAGACTCATTATCGCGATATAGTCGAACAAACCAGATGTAGATTTTTAGAATGCAGAAGTAAACTAAGGTGTACTATCGTAAATTTTCTATTTTCGATCCGATTAATTAGATTATTTGATTTTGTGGAAACTTTTGAAGTTGATACTCGGCAGTTAGCGTCTCAAGACATACGTAGTTGCATTTGTCGAACTCTTTTCGAAGTAGATTCGTCAAGTCCTTCGGACCGATTATTGCAGCTGAAGACTGTACAATTAAAAAAAAACCGTATTCATGCAAAGTTCCCGCAAAAATAAAAAAGAGATAGCCTCCTCCTCCATCCAAGTTGCCTCTGAAGAACCTCTCGTACTCGGGGAAACCTGCAGCCGTATTTTTCGCGAGTCAAGGCGTTCTTTGATTCGACTGCGTTTTTATCGCGAATCTATTTCCGAGATATCGAACACCGTGGAAAATATCCGTCGGTGTCTCCTCCATGAAATCGGCTTCCGTTGGTCCAGAAACATCCTTGCTCGCTGCGATTTCTTCTTGATCGGCTCACTCAAATCATCTCTCTCTCTCTCTCTCTCTCTCTCTCATGGTGTGCACGTTGCGCTTATAAACCACCGTTCTACCCTCCCGTACACTCTGTCTCCTCTCTCAAAGAGCGTCGGCTCACGGTCGCGAAATCTGCAAGTGCGTCGGGACGCCTCTTTTCTATGGAAGCGGATTCCCTACGTCCCTTGCAACCCTGTCTTCACGGCTGTACCATGTTCTTCAGGGACCCCATATTCGAGGGGAATGGGGCACCACCGTTCCCCTCCCCGGTTGACGGTCTTTAAAAACTTTCAGCTCTCGCAACTTGCTTGAAAAGACTCCGCCCCCGCAGCGGACCGTCCCGACTCGCCCTTTCTTTCACGTTCCACGAGCTTCCTGCTTCATCCTTGGTTTTTCCTTCCTTCGAGGGGAAGGCCGCGTCTCCCTTATTTCGCTACACGAAGGGTCCGCGACAATGCGTCGCTTTAAATTAGAGCGAGGCGATC